>JAUBOD010000667.1:8033749-8051040 GCA_032353885.1 Nothura maculosa
TAAATGTCCTGGGAATTTCATATGCTTAGAGCAAGTCGCGTTTGCACAACGCAGAAGAGGATGAGGGGAGACACCTCCGGTCTTGGGGATGGGATACCAAGTCAGGCAGCATTTTAATAGAGTTCTGCATGCACTTTTTTAACACATGCAGACTTAATCTACCAAAATGACTTTTAAATTATAAAGATAGATTTGCTCAAACATAAGATGAAATTTTGTTTCCAATTACCTCACAAGGTGGGTTCTCCACATAGAGTTCACCCTCAACTTTCTCAGCAATAACCACCACAGATTTCCTGGCCTTGAGTAAATTACATATTCCCACCTGAGTCTCTAGGAAAAGGCTGCCTTTCTTGCATTGTTCCCATCCGTATACATGTCTAACTTCCTGCGCTTCCCCAAAGTTTGTCTCTCACTCCAATGCTTGGTCTCCTTTGGGTCTATGTATCCAACCTCTCTCTTGCCCCATTTACTCTTCCTTGCTCTTAGGGATATAGGAAACTGCCTTTTCTCCAGAGAGTTTTACCTATTCAGAGTGCAAGGTGAATGGATACCTTCCTTCCTGCTTCATTACAGGCACAGCTTTCAACAAAGTTTAACATAAATATGCAATAAATCACAACCAAAGAATAAAACAAATACTATCCAAGAAATCTCATCTTTAAAAACGTTTCACCTTGCGCATACACAGGATACAGGCCTTTCCGCTCCTCAAAACAGATATTATCTGAATATATTTTAAATAGTCAGGCATTTGACTACTTTTCAATTCTTTCCCGGCTATGTTCTTGGGAAGAATAATGACATCTAGTGATCAGAACAAAAATCACAACTGGGTATTCACTGCTCAACTGAACAGACGTGTTCACCTCTACACTTATAAATTGTATTCTCATTACAGCTTCAAGACTTATCACATGAAGAAGTCATCATAGGCTTAAGGCCCTTGTGTTCCTTTTGCTGGAAATCAGAAAGGACAAAACAATATAATGACTGTCTGGCTTGCTTGGTTTTATATCCAGGTGCATAGCATTTTATATCTACAAAATAAATATTGCTCATGCTTTAAGACCTTACATTCCAGTATGTTCAAAAAGCAATAGACTATAACATATATTTGACTTTTGTAAGACCAAGACCAGCAGAAAGGAATGTACTACTATTTTTTTTTCCTTATGGATGCTACACTAGGCATGTTCAGAGCTTTGTTTACCCCATAATGTAAGAGCCTGATGCTAACATTTTAGTTACAGATTAAAATGTTAATGGGTTAGGTAATACTAGTTTCTGTGACATTTTACAAATAGATTTTTTTTCCAGACAGTGTTATTTCTATCCCAAAGTCCTGGAAAGGGAACAAATTTCTTGGATATTAAATCCATGCTTATATTCGTCAGTTCTTCTTAATATCAGTCTCATCCCATACATGCCTTACCGTATTATATAACTTCATTAGCTTTTCTTTACCAGCATGACCACACAACACTGTGTGAAGCAACATTTGTACCATTAAGCAGTTGTTGCCCATATATTAGCTCATTTTATGATCTATTAATTACATGATACAAAACAAGGCACTGAACCACATCACATCATTGTAGTGTAATTGGCTCCATTGTACTGTGCTGGAAACTCACGACTTTCCAGCTGTTCTTGACTGAAAATTCATTCTAGAAAGCACAGATCTTATTTTCACAAATAGCCACTGATCTAATATGCACCACGTGTGATTCTACAGTCTCCTATTTTCTTCTTGATAAACTTTAAAATTTATCTAAACAAACTATTGAAATAATGATGTTTAATCCTCAATTTCCTTGCAAAAATCACAACTGCACATGATATGTTGATGCCTTTGAAGGTTAAGAAAATAATGAAGCAGATGTTTATATACATCCTTTCACTGCAAAAGCACTTCAGAATATAAGAACAGAACATAAATTCTATGGAATAAGTATGAAACAAAAAATTGGCAAGTGCTTTGGCAATCTCACAGTAGATTATTTTGAATGTTTAAGCAGGTTGTGTACCTACACACACTCAAAAGAACAATTCATCACAATTTCTGAAATGTAAATGGTGTTTCTTGGTGTGCTGCTAAGTGTTTCAGCTTTCACTCAAGTCTACAGATATCTTGTTCAGTAAAGAAAAATTCAGTAGGTGATCCATAATGAAGATTTCTGAGCAACATTTGAGTCACAAAAGCATATGTTTAAACATATGTGCTTTAGATCACAAATATTCATACGAATAACAAAATTATATATGCTTAATAGTTACTAAACATTCAAAAAACATTGTTTTATGGTATCAGTTAACTTAAAACTATAATTTAATCTTGAATTTTAGATCAACAGCCTTGAATGTTGCACAGGGGCACTCTTTTCTTTAGAAAACGTTCTAGAGAGTTTACTAGAACACTCTCCTAGGCGCAGAATTTCCATTTTTGCAAATTCTGGCCATCCAAATATCCTGTTCTACTGAACCCTACAACATCATTGGAAAAATACCTACCATACTCTCATATACATGTTACTTCTTGTATGCATGCAAGCCTAATGATTTCATCTCCAGATGTACATTTCCACTGTACATTTATTCATGTGTCGCTATAAAGTCTGATGCAAGTCTGTGATTTAATTTTTAGATAACAGTATGCAACACAATTCATCTGACTTCACATTTGCAACATGTTCTGTGATAGTAAGAGACAAAAATACCAGCAATGTGATCATTAGTTAGAAATACCACAAATAAATCACCCATAGGGTTCTGTACTGTTGTTCTAAATAGTCAAAGGCTCCATAAAAGTGAAAATTCAGGCATTGTTCTTATCACTTGCCCAGAACAACACACGTCAGAAGAGGAAAAATAGGATTTAAGAGGCATAAACATATGATCCCAGGTCCAGAGAACTAAGCAGGAATATTCCTTTACAAAGTAATTCCTTGCAGAACAAATGTAAAATTTCAAAATATTGTAGAAAATTAAGTCTACTTACTGGACACATGAATTCACAGCAGGGCACAATGCAAACACTCACCCAACCAAGTATTTCATCATAAATGGTACTTACCTAGAAAACAAATAGAAGACAAAGTAAGTATCTAGACACACATATGCACACAAACACACGTATTTCAACATTGTAAAAAGTGTCACGAGGATGAAAATATTCTACTTGCTTCCATTAAAGGTTCCAATTACAATAACTTCCAGTATTTATGACAATGTAAGTAGCTATAAATCCTATATATAGGAATACAAGAATCTGTAAGCAGACTGTTTAAAGCAATTCTCATATCAACCTGGGCATAGTTTTACATTCTTCTTCATTAATTTTAGTAAACTATGGTCTAAAAAGACTTGCAAAGCCTTAATATCCTACTTCCTTGTTTTAAATATTAGCTACAAAACCATGCATGTTCAAAAATATAAGCTTTTATCTGCAAAATTAATAAAGTTAAATTGATAATTTTAGGAACATGCAAATTATTCTAAGCAGAATATTTAGATAAAAAGCATGCAGAAGTCCATTGGTTTTTAAAATCTTTTAGGCTTTAGTTTCATATCTTGGTACTCTGCAATCCAGTCACTTCTAATGTCTCAGTTCAAAATACATAGCCAAATATCAAAAAGTAGTGTTCCACACTACAAATATTTAACACTAAAGATCAACTTTTCTCTATAAATCTTACTTTGCAAAAAAAAAATAATCCTACCTTTAACAGAATAATAATGAAAAAAGAAAAATAAAACCTAGAGCATATAAGTGAATCAGCCAAGTTTATACGATAAATCAATAAGCAGATTGAAATAATACTTATGTCCCTGCATACCCAGTCATGTGACACATAAGAGCATGAGTCAACATCATTAATCTCTATCCATTTAGATTCATGTCATGTCACACTATCAAACTGTGATGTCGCTGTTTTTAGCTTTTTTAGGGAAAAGTACCAAAGGAAAAAAAATTCAATGGATGGGAACAGCGAGAATGCATCTGTATGCAGTGAATAAAAGCAACTTCAGCTTTATGCACAAGCATTATCTATAGGATTGGTCCATACACATGCAGTTCTAAATTTTTCCGTGCTCCTGCATACAAATCCATGTGCCTGCAGACTATAATAAAGTCAGTTGTTGCAAGTACACTACAGGAGCTAAGACATCTCTGCAGTTAGTAGCTGCAGAAAGGTTTGGGCTTGTGTCCAAACTAGAGAATCTTATAGAAAAATAAGCTTTGATGTGAAGGTTCTGTAAGCAATGACACTGGCAAATATAAGACTCTTCAAGTGCTTTCACATTGTGTTTTATTACTTGGAAGCTCCTTCTGCAGAGCAGACTGCTGGGGCAGGCTGGCAGCCCTGAGCTGAGCCACGTTACATATTTATGAATTAGCAGGGCTGTCAGCTCCACTGGGTTTTGAAATTCTGTTGCCCAGTAACCTGATTACAGTAGCAGTCGACTTTGCTTTTACCTTTTCGTTATCTAGGTGCTATAACACAAATGCACCATTTTTGCCAACCTAGGAATTTTCTGCATTAAGCAAACATGCCCTTCTGGGCCTGACGACAGGGCTGAAGCTGCACACACATTTTTTTTAAAAAAACTCTCCAGCTTACAGACTCTTATCACAGATATGAGATACAAGTGGACTAATGTCCAGAAAACCGTCAAAGGTGGGTTTGATAAGAAAAAAACATTACCCAAAATTTAAACTTGAAACAACAGGCTTATGCACCTTAGGCTGTGTAAAACAAGAGGCTGTCCTGCCTCACATGGCCCCTCTTTACATAATCCCTGTGATAACGTTACCAGAATTAAAAGGGCATGATAGATAGTCTGTCGAGGCTGACAGACTTCAGAGTGTAGGAGGACTGAGAAAAGGCATTGTTAGTCAGTATCTTCCATTTCAGGCATTGAAAAACTGTAAGGTGAGTCCCCCAATATCCTGGGACTAACATATAACACTCCTGTGTTATGCCTGGAAAGTAATAAATGAAGTGGAGAAAGAAGTTCACCTTTTTGTCTGTAATCAGGACTTCTGAGTCAAATTATATTTTCCTATTTTGGTTGTGTCTGTAATTACAAAGCTTAAAAAGCTGCAGATAAAAACTCCTGTAATCATCGGCCTCTATAAGTCAAGGTTTGATTATAAAACAACAAATTACAACATGAAGAAAATTTAACAGATAAGGTGGTTACTGTTAGATGCTTGTGATATTAAGCATCCTAACAGTCTTTATCTTTTATATCTCAACAATGGTATAGAAAAAGCCAGAAGCAGCTTCAGCTACTTGAGCCAATATATTATTTACTATCACTCTGAACTACATCCTCAAAGATAACAAACAGAAGCTGTAAGACAGAGTCACAACCACTTCCAGAAGAGTTTAAAATTCTAAACAAAATAATCACAGATGACTAATTTTCCAAAGGCACGCACAATTTATACCTTTCCTAATGAGAGTAGCCCATATTGAAATTCCTAATCTATAGCAATTCCATAAAAATTTGTGACCTCTTTGCTTTAAGTTTTGAAAAAAAACATACTTGTAAGTCTTAGCAGATGATATAATAGGAATGTCTATCCTCACTGCTAAAAGCTAGCTCACAACTAAATTGCACAAGATTAGTTCCAAAATGTATAGCTGTATACACATGTCCGAAAATTCTTTTTCCAATCCTCATTCTCTGGAATTGCCTATGTATCTCACAGCACTGATACGTTTCATAGCACTGAAATCTCACTGTTGCTTATTTGAGTAAAAAACAACAACACTGTTTAATACTCCACATTTCCAGGATTTTCAGTGAATAGTTTTATGATCTGCTAGTCAAGTTATTTCAAGATTAAATGTGTGCCTCAGTAAACTATGGCCAGTCTGCCTGCACAAAACTGAGTCAACAAAAATTTAATTCCAAATCAAATTTCTTCCATTATTTCAAGTTTTTATCATTCCTGAAAAATAGTAATAAGTGTGTTTGTGTGTGTTGTGGCTTTGCAAGACAAGATTAATGCCCTCAAAGTGTTCAGGAAAGGAATATTTTGCCAGAAAGCGTAAACTTTTCACAATGTGATATACGGTCCTGAGTTCAGCAAGCATTAAAAAAAACAAACAAACAAACAAAAAAACTAGTAATTCATAATAAAGCAAGTAAGCTTTCTTGTAACTACAGGTAAGATAGGAAACATGTAACTTCCGCTCATATGAGATAATGTGCTACTTTCTTTGTGACTGCTCTATTTTCTTTAAACAGGAACTTTAACTCTTTTAATTTATCCCAAAACATAGAGTGCTTGTATTTTTCCTCATCAGCAAATTACATCACCCATAATCCAAAAGTGAATTTTGGAGACTGTAATAATCTTTGCAAGAATTTGCAATTCTACAAAGATCATCAGAAGATCAAAGATCATCAGAAATGGACTTAGTCAAACTTACATCCTGATTCATGCTCATTTCATGATGAGCATACTGATTCAGCATGAAATGGACTTGAAAATTCTTTAAAAATGCAATTACTAGATAAATTTATTTGTGTCTGTATGCAATCAAAAAGGAAGTAGCCAGAAAGGCCTAGAAAATATTTTCTATATTTTCTTTCAGAATATTCTGTGTTTCAAGTTTTAGCCTTGAAAGTATTACAATAATTAACACTTCAACATAAGCAAAACAGACCTTTACCACACATGCCAAAGTTTACAACAGCAGGAGTTGTGAACATTATCGTCTGCCAACAAAATAACCACCTAATTGTGCAACATGTCACACATTACACAACCAAGAAATACAGTATGTGTTTAGACTATGTAAAGTGCTAACTCCATTAAACTAAATGTTTGTTTTCTTATGAATTATAAAACAGGAAAATATGCTATAAAATAATGTAAATACTCAACTGGAAAATTATAGCTTGAAGGAGATACTTCCTTCTTAGATTTCATCGTCAAAGGCTTTGTAGATATTAGGTATTTATTTTTCCCTTATTTTTAAAACTGAATTTGTAGTGAAAGAAATACGAGCTGAGAAACCATTAACCTGTCCATGGGCATGGCACAGTTCTGTTTTCACACACTATTTGTCATCTTTTAACCATAAATATCTCATCTTGTCTCTCATATTCCCTTTATTGCTCAGTATATGCAAATATCTTAAGCAAATTAGAAAATCTGTTGAACATTAACTTAATACAATACCCTCTTTCCCTATAGAAACCTAAATCTCATGCATTCTGACAGCCTCATTTCAAAAGTGTTCTTATTCTAAGACTTACAAAATCATTCATGTCTTATTTTAAAAGCAGTTCTTTACATAATCATGTGTATCTGGGTTTTTTTGGTACACTTTACCCGAACAAATGTATTAGATGTTCCTCAAAACATGTCTCCTATAGCAACAAAAGAATTAACAACAGTAAGAAAAACTTTCACAAAATATATCCATATTTTACACTATGTATGACTTTCTTTTCTACATACAAAACAGATCCTATGTCTCAGATATTAGCTCTAAATCTTGTCTACACCAACAGGATGTTGCAGTATTTCAGTTTCCACATTCCTATATAAGACTACGACTAAATGTAAAAATGTATGAGTAGAGAAAAATGGATATTACAAGTTAGCAAGGTATTTGATCTTTCATTCAGTATCATAGTAGAATGACTTCTTTGATCAGAATAATGGACTATCTAGATTTTCTTAAAGCTTTTGTTCTCCTAATAATAGGCACTAATTGTGTGAATAAATTCAAGTCACAGTTAAATTCCTTTAAAAGCTATAATTACAATCTACATTGTATCATGACTCATTTTTTATAACATGATGCTGGAACACTGCTGCTCAGCAAAACTGAAATTACCTGGGTACTCTGTTTTCTTTCCTTTCTGCACCAGTGGTCATGGCCAGCCACTTGAGACCATGCCAGAGGCAAATCACCTTTGGACAGGTGGGATCCCACATGCAAGCTCAGGTAAGCAGGCTGAACCCCAACACAAAGGGTAAGCTTCTGCTTATTGCTCCCCTTGTTTTAAGGAAACAGGCAACTTTTTCTTTCTTGGATCAGTTTTTCTAAGTCATTATCTTGCCCTAATTTTCTAAATTCCAGCAGCAGTAATACTGCTGTTGCTAACAAACAGCTTGAACTTTCGTGTGAACTTCCATCCACCATCACGGCAGACCAGGTGCTGCAGGGCTTTGGTGTGGCAGGATGCAGAGATTACAGATCTGGCTCTGCTGGGGCTCAGGCTGCCAAAGAGGTGCTGTGGTTATGACAAAGTTTTGAAAGACTAGGACTAGTCTCCTGGAGGTAACAAGTTTCTACAAGACTATTGCTCTGTGGTTTTTCTCTTGGAGTGTTGTCAGGATGGGTGATGTTTTTATAAACATTCACCATGCCTAGGCTTTCCCAATGCAAGCATGCTCTGGCCAAGGGCCATAATTCTTTTAAACTTGCCTTCTGCTTTACCATCCTGCTCCTCTGTCAATACAATCTAAATGAGAGATGGAACATACTCAGAAAGACGTCAACTCCGCAGTGGGAAACACTATGAGAATTGTGGCAACTCCCTCTTCTGCCTTCTGCCCCAGCTACAGCTTTCCCAACCTTCCATCGCTTCTACTTGAACTCAAGAGCTAAGCTCCTCTCCAATGCACATCGGAGAAGGAAAAATATCATAAATAAAAGAAAGTGTGAGGCTCACCTTTAAGGCTGTTCCTTTCTATACAGCTTTCTCTACAGCTTTTCTACAACTTTCACAAGGTCATCCAAAGCATACCACAAGACCACGGTATTACAGTGCTGCATGGGGTGTCAACAACAAGGATACGAAAAGCAGAAGACATGCTGCAAATTCATATAGCATTTTATTGCACCATAACATGAGCCAGAGTTACAGCTCAACAGTTTTTAATTTTTAGTCAATTGCTAATATAAACATTCTTGCCTGCTAATATTTTTTTGATGTGTAGGCCTCTTTTCTCAAGATCTCTCAATCTACAATATCTTCTTTTACATAATACATATTAAAGAAAGTACACAGCAGCTACTGCCATTTTGTCTTGCAAGTCAAGCTAACTTGCAGGGAACATATATGGTTTATGTATAGGTACAAAACAATCTAATGAATTCCTAACTCAGTTGGACAATTTATGCAAAAATCTTAGGAAACGCTGACTTTTTTCATGATTTCTCCTTTCAATTCCCAAGCTCTGGCCTAAATCACTTTATAATGACATACCTTGCACACATGCTAAGCCAGCTGTAGACAGACAGGTGAAGATACTTATTCAACAGATTGACAAATACACAAAAAATATTAACAGAGAATATGCAACTTAACAGTTAAAAATGACATTTTAATTAAAGGATATATATATATATGCAAACAAAATATATATATATACGCAAATATATATATACGCAAACAAAAACATTTGAAATTCTTAGATTTTTAGATAGATATTTAAATAAATGAGCAAGCGTATTTTGATGTTTTTCTTCCTTAAAACTCCATCAAAATGTAAAATGCTGAAGAGATGAAACGTAATACTTGAATTTACTTTTTTCACCTTCTAAGATAGGCTATGTCTTAAATCATAACACTATCCAAAATTACGCTTTAAAGAGAGAAAACAGGCAAAGAAAACCTTTCCAATAAGAGAAATGCTAAAAACAAATAAGAGATGATAGGAAAACATCTTCTGGTCTCCAATCAGCTGAAATTCTGAAATTCCTGGGAATGGTTTCTAGCTGACAGTAAGCCTCCCCGCTCACTGGTCCTTGAGAATTAATTCCCTCCCACCTTCTCTGCCTTCCACATTACTGATGCATGTCACACACATACAAAGCTAAAACACTGTCAAGAACAGCAGATGTTACATTATTCTGCAAGAACATCGTTTATAGAAGATAGACAGCATTGTGCCATACCTGATCAAAATTGCAATTCTTTCTTAATTACATTTATTGAACACTAACTCAGATTCTATTTGAATAACAAATAAGAGGCACTGAATCAAGGAAACAGAATAATTCTATATTCTTAAATTAAAAGCAATGGAACTAAATTCTTGCAAAATTTCTGCTCTGCAATTACATAATGACAAAAATTAATCTAGGTGATACAGACTGCATGACTACATATTTTCTCATAGACCAAATGAGATTGATTTTTAGCAATAAAACATAAATAAGAAATTCCTAAGCCTCAGCTGTCTTGAATGCAGTATTTTCTGCATTCTTCTACTAAATTCTTTCTCTTAAAAACATAAATAAACAGACAGGCACATTCAGGTAATCAAATCAAACCAAGGAAAATCATTGAAACAAATCTAAGCAACTAAGTCACCAAAGAGCCATATGGTGTCATACTTTTAAAGCAAACAAACAAACAAGTCATGGATTTTTCCAGTGAAGGCCAAAGCAAAGTCCTTCAAAAAGGAGAAAGAATTAGTGTTCTCCTGGGGCAGGCAATGTTATTAACTGAACAGAATTAGAGGCCAAGGCAAAACTGTCTAACATTTTCAGTGGAAAGACATATTCGGATGGTATGCAAATAGCTAATCCAATTCAGGTGAACAGATGAAGTCTTCAAGGAGATGGCAACTGACTATTAGAAAGTACTAAAATTAAGAGAAAATCGGATGGATTTATTTGCTCTGATACAGTCATATTCTGTATTTAAACACTGCTGGACCCTTTCATCCAGAATTGAAAGCCCTGAGGTCAGGGCAGTAATGGCTGAACCCTGGTCTAATTGCTCTAATTGCTCTTAGCAGATTTTTCTGCTAGGATTTTGTCTAACCATACAAACTCAGGTGTGCTTTTGCATCGAAACAAAGTGAAAAAAAATCATTAAAACAAAAAACTTTGTTTAAAATTTGACACCTGGCCATTTCATTAAGTGACCTTCTTTCTGCATAAGAAATAGCGAATGATTGCTTGTTACTCATATTTTGTTATACATAATTTTGTATATTTTATCCTATCACCACTCCTTCTCCAAACTCAAAAATCATTTTCTAATTGCTTCTTGTTTTTAATTACTAGTCCTATAACTTTTATTTTATGTTTTATTTTATTACTTATTCTGAATATCTTTTTGTTTCCACTTAGTGCAGAGTTGATATTTTCACAGACTACCTACAATGAACCTTAGACTTTTTTTTATCCTTTCTATTACCTACATAGCAATATTTTTTCTTTTTCAAAACTTCATACAACACAAAAGCCATTTTCCAGTAAGCTATACTGCATTCCCATGTCTTTCCAACTATTAAGGCTACTATTGTTTCAGTATATATTGCAAATTATAACATTTGCAAATATTTAACAGCCCGAGATGTGATATTTCCCACTTTAATAACAGCGTTATAACATATCTACCTGTGCCAGGTATGCAGCATATCAGTTATCCAGATAAGCTACTAGCAATTGTTATTTTGAATTATGAAGCTAGTTCTGTGTCTGTATGCAATGAAAACACATTACTGATTAACAGAACTCAAAGAACTTTAATTACTATACTGAAAAGTGCTTTCATGTTTTCTCCACAGTCTTAAATTTTACTGATATGGAGTAGCACTAGCCATGTTTTGGAAAAAAAGATATTCAGTAAATGGCTTTAAGATCATTTCCCTCCCAAGTTCCGTTCATCCCTGTGTCCCAGGCGCATTGCAGCCGAGGGACTGCAAATGAAGGTGGCAATTTCACGTCAGTCTCCAGGCAACACACAAAAATGTGATGTATGCCCAGCTTCCTGCTCATTGCTCCTAAAGGTGTTACACCTCCGCGTTATTATGCTGGGGGAGGGCAGGGGGCTTGGTTTGCTCTTAAACATTTCTATTTCTTCCACCTCATGTATTCCAAACTGCTTTTCTCCTGCTTTCTAGTTACGGTGTATGGAGAAGAGCTTTGCCCTAAAATACTGTTTGTTGATACAATCAATCCATTCACTCTGTGGAGAAAGTCTCAGTAAAAATTTGTTATTCTGTTATTAAACTGAAGGGAGAGGGAGTGGAAAAAAAAAAAAAAGTCAAATGATAAAATATTGTGCCCTGACATTCTTCCTTATTGAACCTGATAAGTGAGGGAACAGAGATCAACAGATCAACTAGAATTCTAGCAGAGGGGATACAGTTTACCGAGTAGTGACTGTTCTACTGAAGATGTTCATTAGTGTGCTTAGTTAAATTATATAAAATATCAATGTAGATTTCTATTCTAAGTTAAAATAATCTTACTTTATTTGACCAAACTGATCTTTAAATTAAAATATGTATACACACACACACACACACGTGTATAAATTATAAATGAGAATTCAAAGAAAATGAATGACCTAATTGGCAAATGATTATAATCAATATCTTATTATTTTGGATTGATTTTCTGCAGTGTTCACTATACTGTACATATCAGTCTTCATAGGCAGCCAGAACCTTTTAAAAAATGTTTAGTCTCGCAGATCTGCAAATTTAATGATGTTGCTATAAAAACATTAGTAGGATATTTGCTCCTCCCCAAAAGCAACTGTTTCTAAGTGTCACTACAGAAATATGCGAGTTTATTAACGTATAAAATTGTATTACAGAAGGACAAACAAAACTTCTGCTTCCTCTCCCTAATTAAATACTATAGATTTATGGTAAGAGTCATTACATGCAGGCAATTGGTTCCTTCCACCTGCTTATTTGTTCCTTTGGGCTCAGCCTTTGAGAGGAGGTCACTGGGAGGCACTAGCAGGACATGGTGGCTTCAAAGTCATTGTTAACCTGAGCAAATTCAAGAGCCAGCAGATCTTTTCTGTCAACACCCACACCTCTCCCCTACACGTCCAGACCTGGTCTTTCTCAGGCATCTTCACAGTCTCACTGCTGCAGCAACACAGCAGGAAGAGAAGTGAAATCTCACTGGTCTCCTACTCATGCACCAGTCTGTGTTTGAGGAGAACCAGTTTGCAAGGAAATGGCTTATTTTGTCATTTTGATTTTTTTTTCTTCTTCTTCTCCCCACATAAAACAAAATTGCTGGCAATACCCCTGCATTCTGAGCCTATGCTTATCAGAAACAACAACAGATAGATCACACTTTACTCCACTGTATCATTTTTATAACTGCATTGTCAGTTTATCATTATTAGCATAAATGAAAAATATATAAAATATAAAGTGGTCAGTGTAATTTTAACATATATTAAAATATTCTCATATTAACAATCAGTTCAACAACACATCTCCTTCATGTATCTAATTCAATTTTTTTTTTTCCTTTTTAATGCTTTAGTCAATATATTTTTGTTTCACCACCATGACCTCAGACACTGGCAGCAATAACTGTTCCTGCAATTTTGTTTGTTTGCAATCTACAATTGAGAAAATATTTACATTTCTGCTGGACTTAGGGTATGGAAAACTTTATTCACAAAGTAATATCTCCGTAAAATTAATCCATTATCTTTGGTTTTGGCAAAACAAATTTTAAAAGATAACCAAGTTTAAAAACAGCACCCACATTTTTAAATTAAGAAAACTGCTAGTATTACAATAATTTTACACTTCCCCCCCCCCCCAGAGAGCTTAAAATATATTCAAAATTTTAAAAACTAATTTGGCTGTTTTTTTTATTTGGCTTTTCCTCACAGAAATTGAGAATTTGAAAACACTATGTCTTCTGAAGAACCTCTCTAGATCACAGCAGTATAATAGATAATGTATATAATAAATATAAATGGATCACAAATCCACTCTCTGAATCATAGCTGTGGACATAAAAACATAATAGAATGTAAAATTAAAATAAAATAAGTGTAAGAGAATACATAAATATGTATATATACATAAATATTTTTTATATTTATTTTCTGACCTCCTTACCTGACTGAGGTATCACAGAAGAAGCAATTTTTGCAATTTCACCAGCACTAAGAAAGCTATAGCAAAGAAATATATTTTTGGAAACAAACTTACATTTAATTTAATATCTAGAGAAGATTCTGTATACACCTAAGGAAAAGTGCATTTGGGCACATTTTTGAATTTTGACTTCAATATTTATGAAAATTATTGATATTTTACACTACATCACAAACGTAATCAACTTCATATTCTTTCTTCTAAGACTAATATGTAACTATATTTCTTCAGCAAAAACAAATTAAATGTCATACCTTAAGAAAAAGTCACATAATTACAAAGCAAGAATTTTAGACTCTAATCAATCATCATAACTTTTCTAGCTGAATCAGAGGAAAATATAACCCCATAGTTGCCTACAAATGGGTGATTTATGCAGTATTGCCTGTTAAACATCTGCCAGTATTTCCTAGCTGGATTAATGTATTGCTTTAGTCCAGTGTTATGCGGATTCTCCATCACAATACTAGAAGATTAATTTATCTCCTTATAAAATCATTCTTAATAAGTGTCAGTGGCCTACACAGCAAAGTTACATCTGCAGAAGAGTAATAAAGGAGAACTAGCAATATTTAATGAGATTTTGCTTCCCTTAGAGAGAGAGAATTTCATCTTACCATAGAAAAGCAGAAAAGGATACTAAGATCTTAAAGCCAATTCCAGCACTAACATTAAGAGCATAATTTGCCATTCCAAACCTGTCCACATTTGCCCTTCTCATGCGTTACAGAGGTTGGAAACTGTATAACGAACAAACTAGGGAACTGAATTTTGGGGCAGCACAACAGCTTTATATTTAAAGCAAATAAATACTACTCCAGAGAATTTTGTTTCAGCAGTCTCTTTATCCCAGATAAGTCTAAACCTTTTGAAGTCAGGTACCTTTCTACACTGCTCAACCCTTCAGTGAGTTGCATAGTCAAGGTTACGGTAGCATATGTCAGAGACGATAAGGCTGAAGGCAAACAAAATATATTAGCTCGGGTTTGGCCCTCAGCTGTTGCAAGTAAGGAGCAGAGCAGACTTGGTTCTGGCTAACAGGGAGCTAGTATTTGTTCATTTTTAGAAAATCTGTTTTGTTTGCATATGGTCCTAGTCATGTAGTCCAAGCCAAATGCTCCACTAGCAATCACTGTGCATTGCTAATTTTTATTAGAAAACAAAATGAAGATAAATGTTAAGCAAATGAATTGCCTTACTCTGCCTGGACACCCCTGCTGCCCTGCCAAAAACAAGCAGTTCCTGCCTCTATGTTACACAGAGAAAAGCATAAAACTTTGTTTTTCACTACTTTCCCAGCATCTTACAGGTGGGTCCCAAGATGTCTGCAATTGCATGAGAGCTGCCAGCCTAGTCCCATTTAAATTCAAGGCCTCTCATCCCCATCTCTTTGGGTACAGAAAGGAAGTCCCATTTATTTTAAAATCACTGGATTTTAGTTTTAAGGTCACCTTAGAGCTGTGAATATTATAGAGCTATGTGAAAATTATGAGCCCCCTCAGGGTGTCATATTCCTTATGAAAACATCAACAAAAAGAAAATAAGATTTTCTATCCTTATATACTACTACTATAAAAAGTATAGGTATAGTTGAAGCTTATGTAATAAAAATATATCTCCACAAGAGCAGTTCTCATAAAATATTATTTAAATAATAAAATTTAGACAATATAAATGCCTGCAAGACATGCAAAGTAATTTGTGTTTAGTGTTCTGAATTACAAGTTTGCACTGGGGGAAATATTCTGTCACTAGATGTTCCCCCAATTCCTTTGAGGATTTCAAATGCCAATATGTCCCAAATGTTTTATGCAATTGGACCACATAACATAACCTCAAGTCTTTTGCTGTTGTTAGAAATGGTGACATATTAAATAGAGCTGTTGACAGATTTTCTACAGTTGAGATGAATTGTTGCTATGGAAAAAGTAATGAAGTTCTTTGTCACATTAAAAAAAAAATCACATTCCCTTTTTGTTTTTATAATTACACTGAACAAAATTATTTTATTGATTTCTTCTAGTTATAAATGGATACTGATACCTTCTACTACTTCTTTCCACAGTTTTGGAACTTAACATTTTAGTTAATGTAACCATAAAGTGCACAAAACATCCTTTTTGTGGTGCTTTCTTAATATTACTATGTAGCTAAGAAAGCAAGCAAGCAAACAAAATAAAACTGTACGCTCTATGATATGGTTCTTTGGCAGAACCAAATAATTCTAGCAAAAGTCAAGGAAAGTTACCGTGGAACTGATAAAAATCTTTGCATCTCAGCACTTTTTTTGTCAGAAGGAAAAATGAATTTGTACTATGTCATAGCATAAGCTGATGGGGAAAAATATGAGCAAGGTCATTTTTGTCTGTGTTGCACCACTGCAATAGTTAATGCCTCCAGGCCTGAACAGAAAACAGCAATTCCTGTCTACTCCCAAGTATCACTACAGTTGTATTTGCTAATTGTAATTAGGACTGCTGTCCCAAGTGACCCATTAGATGCACATGGGCAATAAAGAAAGATTTCTTCCGGATACCCTTTTCTTTCATCTCCAAATGTGTCTCCTTTGTTGTTCTGAGAGCAGGAAATCCCCATGACTGCCATGCTAAATCGCCTTATGTCAAGTGTACAAGAAGGGAGAAAAAATTATTGGAAATAAAAACAATGAATTAAGGGTTACAGAGACTTTTAAAAACAAAGGTGCTTCAGAAATAAAATTATTTCAGCCATACTCCTCTATAATATTTTTACAGATTACATAGCTTTACAGCATGGAAAAGCACCTCTGAAGCTAGTTGGGGGTTTTTTTGTTTGTTTGGTGTTGCTTCAGTTAATATGTTCAAAGCAAGCATGGTGTTTTCTTAGAGTCCTATACTATCTAGAATGTCGACATCACTTAAAATTAGGAACAAACATTTAATATTTAGGAGATGGAAAGTAAATATTATAATGTTCTTTCCAGATGTTCATCTTGCAAAAATTTAGTATACTTAGAAATTAGAAGAATATAAGCAAGTTTGTTTTTTTAAACTCACAGAATGAGCAGTGATAGCCCACACTGGAATTCCAGCATATTTGGACCCATCCATAGGGCTCTGTTTTGCGTTACTTGAATTTAGTGCTGGGCCCAGTGCTGTTTAATTTGTTCATCAACTACCTGGACGAAGTCACGGAGTGCACCCTGAGCAAGTTTGCGGACGACACCAAGCTGGGTGGAGTGGCCGACACTCCAGAGGCCTGTGCTGCCATCCAGAGGGACCTGGATAGGCTGCAGAGTTGGGCAGAGAGGAATATCATGAGGTTCAATAAGGACAAGTGCAGGGTCCTGCACCTGGGGAGGAATAACCCCAGGCACCAGTACCGATTAGGG
>JAUBOD010000667.1:8064021-8094398 GCA_032353885.1 Nothura maculosa
CCCCCCCCCCCCCCGCCCCCCCCCCCCCCCCCCCCCCCCCCCCCCCCCCCCCCCCCCCCCCCCCCCCCCCCCCCCCCGGGCATCTCGGCCTACTTGGCCTGAAAAACAAAGAATGAGGTAAGTACAAGTCCTTCCCAAATCTCCTGTTTGTATGTCCGTGGGAAGGGAAAAAAAGGTAGAATTACGTAGGGTATCAGAGAAAAAATAGTTTTTATAAAAGCAAGTACATCTGGAATATAACACATTATATTAAACTTCAGAATTGAAAATAATTTGAGTGACAAATTAGAACTATTGGATCTATTTTTTTGAGATTCATTGTGAGATTAAAGAAACAAATATAAGCACTGACAGCAATGCTCTATAAAGAAAAGCAAGCCTGACATTTCATGACAACCTGCTCAGTGCTTACCAGGTATGTGCCACGGTGAAACGCCGCTGTTTTGGTATGTTGCTATTCAAAAGCATCCTGCGTAAAAGCCTCGGAGAATTTCGAGGAGAAATAACAGGAGACAAGCGAGGAGAAGCAGACGAAGACTTCCTAGATGTCCTGGGTTTTCCATGTTGCAACAGGTTTTCCCTTAGAGTCTTCACAAGATCTTCATTTAAGCATGGATTTTGACAATGTGAATTATCCACTTCAGGAACAGCCAAAGTGTCCGGACTTGTCTGCTGAGCCATGTTTCCCCAAGTTAGTTATTAAGCTCTAATACAACTTAACACTAGCTCAACTGCTTAGAATATTTTCCTTCTAAATCAGCTCCAGAGAAGCATGCAGAGCTTTCTCTCTAGCTCAGCCTATTCTGTTTTCAACATGGTGTCCCCTGCCCTCAGTGTTTCTCTATAGATAATGATCTGTAAAGAAAAAAAAAAAAAAAAAACAAAAAAAAAAAAAAAAGGCAACCTAACTCCTCCGCAGAAACCTATTAAACATTACCCCTCCTCTCACAGTCCTGTTGCCAAAGATCTCTCATTCGCTATGATAGCGAGCGAGCATGGGAGGAAGAAACTGCCTCACACGGTCTTTGTCGGAGCTATAAAGCTGCCTGTTAAACTATTGGAACTAATGTGCTGCAGCTGCTTGAGTGACTTCTGGTTATGTACATAAGAAGTGCTGGAGGAGGGCTTAAACATCTGATGCGTGCTCATTTTGCTCAGTTATTCTTGCTGTTTGCTTATTCCCGAATCTGCAAGGAGGCTGAAAGGAAGAGGGAATGTCAAACATCCTCTTCTGTTTTTGCCAGGGTCTTTGCTGTTTATCTTTGTGGTCCTCATTTGCAAATGGAGATTACAAACTTTTATCTACTAGGATAACAAGTAACCATTGCAATCAATTTGTTCTAATTTTCCCCTCAACCCCAACCAACATTACCCACCTGAAGAAAAACATACATAAAAAAAAAGAGGTGATTTCATCGGAACTACTTTTCACATAAAATTGGGAAAAACTAATACTTCTCAGCTTATTTTTTTCCAGAAATATAAGGCAAATATGGAGCTTATTACAGCTATTCAGAAAGACAGCATTTTTACAAACATGCATCTCTTTCATGGCTGATAGATAGTGTGCAAGGACCCGTAGAAACTGATGGAAAGGCTGACATTTACTTAAGCCTAATGCACTCACTGTTAGACCAACAAGGACAAGATCTTTCCACTTAAGCTTCCTTTTCATCCTATAAGGACGTCACCACCTTACAAGAGATTTCTGCTTAGTAGAAAAAGATCAGCTACGTATTTTCATTTGTTTAATGTATTAAAAAAAATGTACAATATAGCATTCCTTTGTGAATAAGAATTTTACAGTTTTGAAAGGGTAAAGGGTGCTTGACCACAAGTAAAGGCCATGCATTAGAGGTAAATTCTGCTTTCTATCTGAAGGTCAAATCAGAAACTGCGAAACAGCCCCCTGTCACAACTGACAGGGATCACCTTTGCACTCAGCAGCAAAGCCACTAGTCATGATAAGAGTTAGAATGAGAACACCATGATTCTGACAGAAGTAGAGCAGAACTGCAACCAAAAGGTCAACTTACATTAAGAACGACATTGTTATCATGTGTCAGCCTCATTATGTAGACAAGCTTAACTGCACTACGTCATGTATGAAATGTGATAACCAAGTATTTACAAATTTAACTCTATACTGGGCACAAGGCAGAATTCATTGGGCATTCTGTTTCTAGATATTTTTCTTAATGTTTTATAAAGATTTAATCAGTTTGTGAAAGCTAACACTGCCTAAATATGGACTAAAACTCAAATGTGATTCAAATCACAGAGCTTAAATATGCTGCATTAAAAGAAAGAAAAATAAACCAAAACAGAACTGTTGAACACAGAGATTTAGAATTAAATCATTACTTCATAACTAAATAAGAAAAACACTACTTCTCTCATTATTAGTCTTCCTTATTAAAAATGTTACCAATTCTATTGGAATTCAATCATTTTTTTCTCCGAAGAGTACAGTTTGTGTAACAAAATCCAGGTTACTTTATGTTATGAAATGCTGCCACCTTCTGTCTATTCTAAAGCATAGTTTTAAGACAGCACCACAGGAGTGCACTTATAAAACTAGATAGTCTTTTTGGAAATCAATGAAGTCAATAAGGCCATTAACATTGATTTCAAAGGACATGGGCTCAGACTTTAAGTTGCACTACATTACAAGGATTACAAAACAGGAATGTATTAGTCAGATTGACAGTTTTATTTCCCCTGTTCCTAAGCATAATTAAAACTAAATCCACAAGAATTATTGTCTTGACATGCATTAATAGGCATTGAGAGGATGTGCCACATATTCAATGAGATAACGTTTTACGTTGTAGAACAGCATAAGACCTTTCAATAGGAAAATTGAACTCAACCATTATAAAGGAGGATAGTTTTCACGAATAGCTAGTCGAATGATTTCCCTTACTTAATTTAACATTTGAACTAAGATTTAACATTTGAACTAAGCTATTTCCATCCCCAGATACCTTACTGTGACATACTCCCAAGAGACAAAAAAAAAAGTTTGAGTACTAAATAGATTTCCATCTATTTACTGTTATTTATTATTAAATAGAGATCATTTGTAATTTGCATCTATTTACTGTTATTGTTTATAAACAATACTTTTTAATTAAGTTGCCCCACATCTTAAAGAATTCAAGAATCTCTTGAGCTAGGTTATATTAGTGCCTAAGTCCTATACATATTATGAAAACTCTCAAACCAATCTATGCTCATGTAGTTAAACAAAAACCTTCAGACCACTTGCTTTGTAGGCTACAGATTAAGCAGTACACACGGTAATAAGACCAATTTCAGTATAGTTACCACCAGCAACAAACAACATACGATTTACAGAGAACATCTCCTGTGTGGCCAGGGGAGAAGTTAAAGCAGGAAAGGATGATAGCAGAGGGTTCTGAAGCTACAAACTTTTTTTCAGGGTACTAGAAAAGGAAATGAAGGAAAATTATCTTTCATAGATTCTCTGGCTACATGTTAAAAAGGTGACACTAAACATGTGTCTTTTTTAAGGAAAAAAAAGACTAATTCCTTTGTGAACACATCTACTCGGCCCCTTAATAAAGACATATCTGATTTTCCTACTAACATCATCACAGCTATTATTAAAAGTAGGAAGTTTGGTCAATTGCTTCTCCCACAGAAATAGACTTCAGGGTAAAAATCAAAGGCATTTTCCCTCATGTGTTGAGAAATGAAAATACATGCATAAATCTTAGTCTAGCATAATGTTTTTACTTATTATAAAAATACATTTTTTAATATTTTATGACAGTTAATTTTCTGTACTATTCTCTAGCTCTACTAGCAAAAGGAGATTATTAAGACCAGGCTGATAACTTCCGCCAAAAAAGAAAAAAAAAAAGATATTTCTGCCACTTTGTGAACTCTAACACTCGAGAGCTCATACATATCATTTGTTCACAAGGTAATCCTGATGGTGATTTAGACAAGTCTATATTTATATGCTACTAATTTCTCTCAGATTAAATATTTCAATTCAAGCACAGTTAAATCTAATTTTACAGGTTTTGCTTAGTCACAGCTGCATAGGTAAGGGTTATATCGAGATCAGATTTAATCCAGCCTACTCTATGTTTAAATAAATCAGATAAAGACTCACAAAAAGAGAACAAAGATAGGAACTCCTTGCAACAGGTCACCAACATTACAAAAATAAATAAATAAAGAGCTTGAGATGTATCTGTTCCACTATCGTCATAACCAGAGATATTATATATTTGAGCCAAAGAAGGTAAAAAAATAAAATATTCAAGCATTTCATACTTGTACTTTTGAAAACCTTATGTTATGAAGCATGCTTAAGTATGATAACCATACTTAAATACCATAGCCCTACAGTACTCATATTTCTGTCAGCCATGAAGAGTAGAAGCAGTTATAGCACACAGAATAATAAGCAGATAAGCTCTACAAGTAATACTATGCAAGACTAAACATGCATTTAATACCATACAAAAAGACAAAAGGAAGCTAAAAAAACAATTAAAAAGCATTTCTCTCATAACCACTCTGGAGATCAAGTATAATAAAATTATTAAAATAGCATAACTACTAATAAAATGTTTAATGAGATCATAATTGTTTTAAATGACTTTGAGCATAATTCACAAAGAGAAGTTTTCTATATGAAATACAATAAAAATAAAATATTCTAATGTATTAAAAGAGGATTAGAAAAATAATTCAACATAGGTACATAAGTAAAAGAACAAACCTCTCAGATGCAGCTTCTGTGAAAACTGCAAGGTGACTTAATCACTTTGAAGTGATCCAAGACCATAGACTACTTTCAGCTGGTAAGAACCTCAGCTCATCAAGTCCAATTTCCTGTTCTACACAAGGCCAGCTGCGAAGCAAGGTCATATTCAAGTACCAGTACCAAAAAAGGGGTGCAGAGTATATGAAGAGATAGGAAAGCAGAAATCCAGACAAGGTGGTGAAAAATGGGTGTTATAATCTGGTTTAATTTCCTGGTGCAAGTGACACCACTGTGAATCACTACCCTCCAACTGAAGGGAGTCCTAGTTCTAGCTGAGGTAGAAAATAAAAATCTTGGTGCATGCCAATAACTCTCACTTAGGAAGAAAAGCTCATGGATGAAATAAGAAGCACAGCAGTGGAAGAAGAGAATAAGGCTGAAATGAGAAACACTTAACAGGTGACAGAAGCACTTGATCATACCAGCAAAGTTTATCATTGCTGAAGAAAAAAATTGTTAGTTTTATGTGTTCATTATAATTTTTGAACTCTGCTAAAGAGCTATTTCTGACAGACTCAAGAGTTGTGAGCTGATCTGCATGACTGTGAACCTCTGTGTAGGTGCATCTGTTGTACTGTGGATTTTATATCTGTTAATTTACAAAGCAAAAGCAAATGAAACAGCTTAGTGCTTCCACTGATTGCTTAGTCCTGATTTCCTATATTTAAAAACAAGTACAGCACATAAAAATGAAAGGCAACAGTAAATTTAAAATATCTTCCCCAATCTTGTATACCATTGAATTTGTCATTAATAAAATTTAGATACTTTCCTGATAGGATTCTAATACCTGCTAGATAACACATATTCCAAGGGCTGATGCGAGAGTCAAGGCCTGTTGAAATGCCCATGGTGCTTGCCTGTTGATTTGCCAGGTGACTACACTTGCTGCTTACAGAGCAGACCACAGGTGCCCTGTAGCTGCAGTAGGTAATTAAATGGAGCATTGATCACAGCTAGCATAGAAGTTGCAGGCATCTTCTGATAAAACTCTCTGAGAGACAAAAATACAGAAAATATAAATGCAATTCTAAGGGTCTAAAAGGAAATTTCAGGATATTGCATTAATTCTTCTTATCTGATAAAAGTAAAGCATCTAGAGATCTCATATTTTATTTTCCAGAAGGTCTAAGTATAAAAAAAAGCACTTAAAAGTACATAAAATGATCAAATCAGGTGTACTTTTCTATTTAATAGGCAGGAATGGAATGCTTTTAGAAGTATATTTTCCAAAAGGGAAGAGCAAAAACAAGAAACAGCTGGGGGCTTGCCCAAGCTAGGGCATGGTATGATCACTATGTCAACAAAGCAATTGCTATCAATTAAAAATTCTAGAGCATCTCTATTCTTAATAGGTTGCTAATAAGAACTATGTTCATAATTTCAGCTTTGTCTTACAATTCTGTAAGTGGTTTTTTGGGGGTTTTTTGGTGGTTTTTTTTTTTTGAATGTTTGGACTCATTGTCATGGCTCTATAAAAATAAAGCATTGCTCATTTGCTGACTCCTCCATGTGCTTTGCCAAATGATTCTTTGTCCTTTCTTTTTTTATTTGTTTGTTTTTGAGTGTGTGGGTGTGCATGCGTGGATGGGGATATTAGAGCAGAGTATATCACACTAAAGAAAATGGCTACTCTTGGCAATATGGCCAGTGTCCAATTTAATAAAAAAGTGCAAGATTTTGTGATTCAAGCACAAAGACCTCAGCCGTATTCTATGTAAATATCAGAGGAAACCTTTAAACTTTGTTTTCCAAAATACGTTGTTAAATGGAATACAGACCCTTAAAAGCTTCTAAAAAAGATGCGTATCTAATAAGAAGTATTTAAACAGACCAGCATGATGTGTTCTTGAAGAGCAAACTGAAAGTAGAAAAATCTTCTCAGAGAAACAATTCTCTGAAATCTTTGCAAGCTTAGAAAATTTTGTCCAATTCCTTCTAAGAAGAAGAATGAATTAAGGATCTTTTCAGAATAACCCTAAAGCTGTTCGAGGCTGACTACTATTAGCTGACAATTATTGTAATAAGTCATCTGTCAATTAACTGCGGCTTAAAAGCACATACATTTCTAAATGCACATATAAGGGAGCAAAACAAAAAAGTGGAGGAAATAGTCAGCTGAAGAGCATTCTGATTAGTGCTTGGTTATAAATGAAATCATTATGTCAGTACTGCATAAGATAGCCTGGAGATTTCCTTCTAATGAGATTAGATGTTCTTTCATGTTAATAATATTTAAAAAAAAAGGGGGGGGGAGAAAGAAAAACTGCTCCATAGTCACAAACTTCCATTAGAAACAGTTGTTGACACAATCCTATCTGACTACATGAAGGAAACTATCAACATTGGGAAATAAATGGCTTTACTTTATCAGTTCTTGAAGAAAGGGTCTCAGCAGGGGTGATATGCTTTAGAATATCTAACAGAAAATCCAGACAGATAAGAGAACCATTTCTTTAAAAAAATGATGTGCCAGGTGGTAGGAGTCTTGGCTTACTGGGAAAAAGTAGGAAGATGTATCATTCCCCACACATAGGCATTTATAGAAAAGTGGCTGACCTCATATGACAAATAAGAATAAACAGAATAGGACTATCTGTAATTTCTAAACAATTGTGTAAGAGAACATTTCCTGGGGTAAGATTAAGGGAAAAGAATGTACTTTTACACAATTATAAGACCAAATAGTAGAATTAGGCAGCATTGCTGCCCCTGCAATGTACGAAGATATCTGTTAAGTATTAAAGTTAATTGTAATTGAAGGAGATGGCCCAACATGAGCAGAAACCAGCTATAAGGAAAAACGGCAGAGCAGTCAGGAGGAGAGAGGAAAGGAATAGACAGAAAAGTGAAGGAGGGTCATCCTCCCCTCAGCATTTACTGTGGGCTTGGGTAGAAGGTGGAGTAGCCTGGCGCCTTTATGTGCTACAAGGGTAGTATAACAGGCACTACCGAGCTTTTGGAAGATCAGTTAGGGTCATGCCAAGGCTATAATTCTGTCAGTGGGTGTCAGTGACTGCATGATGGCTTTGTAGAAATCTAAAGATTATAAAGTATCACCAGCAAAAAATATACTCATCTTCCACATTCCTAAACCTGGGGGGTTATTTCTGAAGCTGGCAGGAGCCATAGCTCTTACCAAACCAGACTTAACCCAGGCTCTTCGAGCATGGTGGTGAAGCTGGATTGTAGTGCACAAATAAACAAATACATTTCTGAGAGGTCAGACACACACACACAGAGTTTACTTAGAAAGGGATCAAGGCCATCTGTTGTATTTCAAGCGATCTGTTAGTTTGAATGTGCATTAAAAGCTGGGAGGAATTCATAGAAATATTTACAAAGTCTAGCGAGGTTATAAAATAAAAAAACTAATAATCTAAAAGTCTAAAATAAAGTTACACAACCAGTTCTTTGTTGCAGTTAAACTATTATTTAACAGAGAAAATAAGAACATCAGAAGAGAAATCAGAGCTACTGAGAAATCACTATTGCTAAAGAATTTTTCAAAATCTTGACCTTATGAAGGGTCTAATCCAAGCTTGTTAATGTAAATCATTTTTAGAACTGTTCCTTTATTGAAATTATGATACAATTTTGAATAGTTAAGGAAATATTTTATGGAAACTTATTCATACATTTTATTTAGAGTCCCTTTCAATGTGTCTTCTACAGCTCTATTTGTTAGATCTGGAATTTAAAAACAAAAAGGATTTGCTTCTAGAATGTTATTAAGAATTCACAGAGATTATTCCCAGGCGGATGATAAAAATTTTGGAATAACTTTGGAAATTATATTTTGTGACTCATAGAGGAAAAAAATGTTCCTTCCTTACATGGAAAAATATGGTCTTGAGATACTATGAATATATCAATATTTTCCCCTATAGGGTTGCCCAGTAAATAAGATTTTGGTAAGACCTTGTGAAATCAAACGCTAAGTATTTTTGAATTTGCTCTCTACACTTTAAGAGGTAAAAGTCAAATGATTTCAGAAAACATTTCATAGGCCTATCAGAAGAAACTGAATTCCCTTGCAGAGAGAGTACAAATTGAAATGCCTTTTTTTTTCTGTGTATAAGAAAATTCTTCAAAATCCCTACATACCTTTGGTTTCCAGCTTATGGACTGTCCAAAACTAGTACTATTCTGAAGTTTCGTGCCTAAGTCTATTGACTTCAATGGGTACAGGAAAAATTTCTAAATTGCCAAAGTGAAAACATTAAAAGCAGTTGAAACTTAATCAAAAGCTTGATTTGTCAGATCGCTAGTCAGTGCATGGATGTACTCAAATTAATGAGATTACACATGTTCTGGAGAGGACACTTAAATCACTAATTTCATATTGAAAGAGGACAATGAAATAATAGAAGAAACCATCAGTCCACTGTTACATACCAGAGAAATAAAAACACCAAAAAAAAACCCCTAGAAGTACTTCTTCTCTAATTCACAATTACAGACAACTGTATCAGCACTTTATCACTTATTTTAAGACACCACTATTTTTTAAGAATTTAATGTTTCAAATCTGCTTATCAGATAAAATATTAACAAAGTCCATATTTCATTTATAAAGCTAAGATTTTCAAAGAGGCAAGAAAAAATATCTGATCTTTAAAGAATATAGACATTTGTATTATATTAACACTCCTGGATTACTGACTGAAACCAAAACAACATAACATGACAAAAAAATAATTTGAAATATCTGAGTTACATATCCAAATTTCAGAGCTAAATCTTAAGATGACCCTTCAGCTTAGGTAGGATTTACTCTTTAATGTTAACAATGTACATATATAACACTGCACTAAAATGTTTTTTATCCTTAAGTAAAAAAAGGACCTGTTAGGATTTAAAAGTGGTTTTATGAATTTGAATGTAAAACATGAAATCCATTAGCTTAGAGTCCAAATGCAATCCATGAAGGAACAGAGCATTTTGTGGTTTTGCAATTCGGCTGCTCAGTGCTTGTTTTGACAATGTTTGTTCTTCTTATTAGATTTCAGATAATTGGATAATGTCAAAAGATTTGTATTAAGCATAAACATAATATTGGGTCTATTTATACCTTGAGTCTAAAACCAAGGGGAAAAACACTAAAAATCAGAGAACTTCTTGAGGTTATATTACTTTCTCTGACTAAGGCAGCTTAGCTTAATGATAGCTAACTAAATTTTCTGTAGGAAGATTTACTGTTTTGAGTGTTATTATACCTGTTTGAAAAGAAAGCATTTTATAAGCAGTGTGCACCTGCAGCTTGCAGGGACCCAAAGCTACAAACAGGCCCTGGTGCCCAGTTAAGCACAGATCTCCAGCAACAGCCACAATGGCCATATGGGGATGGGGCCAGGTGAGTTCTATATCCTGCTCTCTCTGGAGGTTTCCGGAGGGGCTCCAGACCTGTGTGAGCAACGTTGTCACTGGCCTCATCTCCTGCTGCTGGACACACCAGGCAGGCCCTGGACCTGACTATTCTGTCCTTATGCCAGCTCCAAGCCCTGCTCAGAACTGCAGTTCCTGATGTCTAAAGCAGTGCACTGTATTACAATTATTATAGAGTACAGTCGAATGGTCTTTAAAGAGGTATATAAATGGCCTCCCCTGATAAAACAGTCTGACAAAGTGACACATATCAAACCATTATAAGTTCATGCCTACAATGACTTTCAAGAGCACAAAACTGAGCTGTTAAAATAACACAGGAATTTAAGAGGGAGGGAGGAAGGAAGGAAGGAGGAAAGGAGCGAGCAAGGGAGGGAGGGAGGGAGGAAAACAAAGCACGATAAATTTTATCTTGCCAGTATAAAAATTATCCCAAGAAAAACCAATCAATTCTGTAGGACTATGAGTAGAAAATCCTCCAGTAATCAAAATACATTCTTTCCTTGCACCATGCAGAATCCTGGGAAGGTGAGTGCTATCATAGCTTACATATTCTTTGGTTCATACGTCTCTTTTTTTGCTTTGTCATATCTGCAGGTGTAAATATCACTGTCTTTTGGTGGCTAAATTTTATTGATTAATAACACTCATACATAGAAAAAACAGACTGCAATACATTCAAAGTAATGCTAGTAACTTTGGCTAAAAATAAAAAGAAAATGTTCCACAGAAACATACTGAAAAATTTGCTGGAAAATAGGCAGCAAGCCAGGAGGTGGTCTGCCTCCTGCAGTTTGCAGGCTAGCAGCTGTTACACTGCTCAGTTTCCAAGCAGTCTTCTCCACAAGGCTCTGTTGACACTATCCTATCTATATTTAGAAACCAAATCCACTGCAATTGTTTTGCAAACAAAATATTTTGTAAAAGTAATACAAAATATTTTGCATGGATGGACATATTTCTAAGATTCATTTCCAACGAGAACTGTTCAAAAACAGACTTTCTAAATAAATCTGTATTTCTCTACTGAATTAAAATCACATGATCAATCTGATGCTGCCATGCTTACCCTGTGCTTCAAAGCAGGACATCTGTACAAAAAAAAAGACAGAAACACCTAGAGTAATGAACATTTAATCACTGAAATACAGCATCACATTGGGTAAAAACAGAGGAGAGTTCTTGATGTTACAAACCAGTGTTTTAAACCTTGGGTACTTAAAGTCTAGCAGTTGTGCTCACAACTGAAGGCTGTCACATCATGTGTGTATGACACGGAGGTACAAATGGAGTCCAAGTAATCAGAAACTGCTAAGTTACTGCCAGGAGGAAGAAGGTGCTGAAGACCTGACAGAACATTGCACTGAAGGCACATTTCTGAAATGTGGCTTATCGGGAATCTGCTTGAGGAAACCTGTCTGCACCTAATGGAACCAGATAAGAAAAACACTTTCTTTTAGACCAGAAAAAAAATACTGCGGTTGTCAGAGAATGTAGCAGTGGGTGATAGAACTTGTTAATGACCACTAACATTGCTAGTTTTAAGATCACTAGCTGACTCTGTAAGTATTGATTCCACCAGTGTTTCTCTGCCTTTCCACATTTCCTTCAGTTATATAATATATTCTACAAATATCTTTTACATGCTCCCTCTGCAATTTTCAAAGCTATACAAGGATGCCACAACCTCATCCATCCACACGGGTACATCCTCCATCTAGAAAATCATCCTCTTTCATCTTTTTCCATGGCCTTGATGAGAACAGTCTTGCTGGCAATACAGAGCACTAGAAAAAAAATCATTTTCTGGTGGCTCACTGTGTTGTGGTGCCCTACTCAATTTCTGCTCTCCATCTCTCGTGCGCTTCTGCTGATGACGACTGCCTGCCTTCACTGCCCAAACTCTCATCTGAGTATAACCGTTCTCCCAGGAGCAGCTGCCTATAAAAGTCTGCAAACTATGTCCAGTTATCTACCTCCAAATTCTCCTTTGCAGTAACTTCAGAAACCTGACAAACCAGACTACTGAAAACAATACCTACTGTAACCTTATATTCTCTTTTTAGTTTCTCTAATACTCTATTATATGATCAAACTGTAATATCTATTCATCAAGGAATGTTGTTTGGGGACATTTTTGTATTTTAATTTTGTACTGCTTAGAGTGCAATGCCAGAACTATAGCTACCCCATAATAAAACATCAAAAAGAGCAAAAAATAGAAGTAACAATTTTTTCAGTAGTATTCGATAATCCAACAAAGTATAACGATCTACAAGTGCTAAACAAATACATTAAAATCAATTACAATTAGCTGCAAAATAAGTCGAAGTGAGCCACAAAGCTTACAGTAGGAAAAAGCTCAGAATTTATCAAATTGGACATGTGGGAACATTTGGGGAAATACAAGAAGAAAATCCCCCCTCTAGTGGGCACCAAGAATAACTACAGAGTTACAGTAAAAAAAAGCAAGACTATCCAAAAGCTAAGCAAGAAGACTACAGAAAAACTGAAGTTTTCACAATTCAGTGATTATAACATATATATATTACATAATGAACAGAATGACACACTGCAGACTAATTTGATTTCAGTAATCATAAGATGAACGCATTGAATTATTATTTAAATAAAATATTACTTAAAATCTACTCTCCTGCAGCTCCTCTGAGCCACAGCCAAAAACTACAGCCCCAGTGGGCCATACTTCACACAATTATCAAATCAAAAGCTTCCTCCAGCAGCTCAAAATTTAAAGATATTACATAGAACAGAGAAGGTAAAACAATGAGAAAAGAGGAATATAATAAAACAGAAACTGCCATCATACAAAGCAGAGATTTACATGCAGTACTGATATATTAAGATTTTGAACTAAAGGCAGATAAGGAAAGCTTGACACAGAATTTCAAGAACAAGAAATAAATATGAAATAAATCCATTGATGTTCTAAAGGTAGCTTTTCCCAGCAAGAGAAACAGAAGACTATATTGTGGGAAATCTGAAACAAAGGCATTACATCTACCAAAGCCAGGTGCTAAACTCTTGCAGTGTAATAGAAGCTCATTAATTAAAGAGAAGTAATAGAGGATTTTGGAAGGCAAAACAATCACCTTATATCTGAGGAGTGTCAGAGGACTAATATATAGAAGAGAGGACATCATAAAACCTCTTTTTCCATTTGACTTGAAAGATGTAAACAGAATCGTTTTACAATTTTCAAGTCCAAAACCAGAAGTAGTAATATATAACAATAAGATTGATTTGAAAATGTCATCATTGCTATAGGAAAACCTACATCTTAGAGTTATCGTTCAGGTTGGAAGGATTTTATACCGAATTCTCTGGAAAGGCAACAGTTAAAGCAGTGCTTGGGTTTGATTACAGATAGCTGCAGATGTTCACACATTCTGGTCAGTCCCATGCTCTTTGCTCTTGTCCCTCATACATGCACACACTTGATTACAAAGCCCACTCCCTCTCTCTTAAACCTTCTACTCCTAATTTTGTGTTAATTTCAGCCTAATCCCTGCTCCAATTTTCCAGGCTGCAGCTGCTGTTTTCTCTGTTCATTTTTGCCTTCTGAACATAGTTAGAAATTACAGCATGCAGCCTGGATGAAGAGAGGCACAGCTGCAAGCCCAGTGTCTGGAATAAGAGAGGCTGCAACTGATTAAAACCAAATCCAAGGTTTGCAGAGGAGGAAGCAAAGAAGGAATTATAACTGGGTTTCGCCCAATATGTTCTAAGGAAGAGTAGCAGTGTTTAATGAATAAAATTGTATGTAAAAATTATACACAGTGAGTAGCAAGGTAGTCCCAAATCAATGGAAATTGCAGATTCCTAGCCATGTAGAGTTAATTAAACTACATTATCTCCAACACAATCAGTGATGTTTCATCTCAGTTGAATCATACATGCATGTAAGCATGGGTCAATAAAAAAAGAATGTGTGTCTTTCTATCTGAAAGAGTAGAATGGGTATATTTCCTATGACTCTACTGGGAACCATGGTTACGACCTGGGCTTGAATCAGAGGCAAGACCTCCCCATGGTTCCCGCCGGACCCCGCTAACATCGGGTGACCAACTTTGCCTCTGTCCCAGGGTAGTTACAAACGCCCTATTGAGTGGTGTCGCCGGCCGCTCAGTAGTAAAACTTGGCGCAACAAAACCCACGCCCCATTGCGTTTGGGCCGCAGCCTCTTGCCCTAGAGGCGTAATAATGTCATAATGGGTAACTCGGAGGATTTGGGGGTTTGGTCCTCCGGGGCAAGTCCAAAGCCCCACTTGAGACGATCCAGTAAAGGGGTCCTGGATCTGTCTGTGACGTTGGTGGTGACTCAGCTTTCTGGGTCACCCAATTGGATGGGACGGCAGGGTAGGCTTTGGCTACCCAACTCTCGGATTGCTTGCAATCCTTAACCTGACGTGACTCCCACTAAGGGCGTGAACATCCAGCATGCGTATGCTGTGGTCCTAGTGGCGATTGCACACGAGGCAAGCCCAGATAGGAATAATCAGATGCCTCCGAGAAGATGGCAGCTCGGTCCAGGGGGAGCCTTGAGCCACAGGAGGGTCTGTGATATCCTTACTGGACTCGTGTGCTAGTTCGGGTAGACATGGCCTGTGGGCTGGCATTCCATCGTTGCCTGTCCCCTGGTTGCCTACCTTGTGTGACAAATCTACCAGATTGGTCTCACCTCTCGAGCAAAATTCTTCACACGGACGATCGAGTGGGCTCGGGTCTTCGATGAACCGTTTGATTTTTGCTTGCCCTGAGACCTTGGCTGTGAGGGGATAGTGCCATCGTTCCCAAATGATGTGTCAATTACCTACCGATTGTGACATGGTGGACGGGCCACCTATAACCCAGAACAGGTTCCTTGCACACTGTAAGGTTCTTAAAATAGAGGTGATGACTCGGTGCCTGGTCATACACGTTATACTGGGAAGCACAACGTGCATTCAGGACTCTCTGTGGCTAAGTTGCAGGCACCAGGCTACACTCAGAAACACACTTGGAGCTGAGCTCCTCTGGATACAGGATAAATGTTCTACAGTGGCAATGGGAAGCCAATCTGATATGTATGGCACATAGTGTCCAGAAGGGGGAGAAAAGAGGAAGGTACTTAATCTACTATAGTTTTCCCTTGCACCTCCAAGCTTCTGAAAAATATGAGTCTTCTAGTTTTGTGAAAGAGTATCATCGCTGTGATAATATTGCACTCAGGGTGGGATGTGAAGATCTCAAGCTGATAAACTGGAGAGCAGGGCTGCTACTCAGGGGGACATACACAGGCTTGGAAAAAGTGAGAGGACAGGAATGGCATGAAGCTTAGAAAAGGTAAATGCAAAGTCTTGTATCTTGGATAGAATAACCCCATGCAATGGGGCAATTGCTGAGATATAAAGACCTTTGGTGTCTCGGTGGGCATCAAATCAAACACGTTTTGTCAGCATGGCCTTTAAGCAAAGACAAATACATACTAGGCTGTACTAATGAGGATGGAGACAGCAAGCTGACATAAGGGTTTTTTTTTTTTCCTTTCTGAGACCACACAGGGAATAGTGTAATCAATAGCCCCAGTTTGGGGCTTCCCATAATAGGAGGGATAGTGATTTACTGCAGTGAGTGCAGCAAAGGGCCACTAAAATGAGGCTGAGCAAATGGGCCTTGTTCAGCCTTAAGAACAGAAGACAAAGCATAGATGTTATTGCTGCCTGCAGTGGCTAATTGGAGGACGTGGAGAAGTTGGAGCCAGATTCTTACCAGAGGAGCACAAGGATAGGTAAAGAGGGAATGGATACAAGCTGTAACATAGGAAATTCTGATTGTATATAAGGAAAACAAACAAATAAACCTATCCCATGAAGTTCACAGATAAACAACTAAGTTCTTCATGTAATAAATAGTCAAACTATGGAACTTCTTGCCAAGAGATGCTGTAGATTTCCAAAGTTTACATGAGCTTAAGGGGACTCTAAGCAAGATCAGGGAGAGAAATTCAGTGCATGTTGTTAATTGGAGAGAAAACACAGCCAGCTCAGAAAGTGCCTGTGCTGAAAAACTGCTGGAGGATGAATCCTCAGCAGACAAATCATATATATTTATGCTGTTCTTTGTAAGCACTTCCATACGGCCACAGGCAGAAACACAGGCAGAAACACAGTTCCTATGCTTGAGGAACTGTTGGCCTGACCCCAAACACCTCTTCTTGCAGACTGAAGGGATGGTGGGAAGGAAGGAAAGGAGATATGAGAGAGTGAGAATGCTGGGATAAATAGAAGAAAACAGTGCTCAGCCAAGTAATAGATAAAATATATAACTTGTAAGAGGTAAAAGCTATTAAAAACAAATTTCTGAAATGGAAACTGCTCCTACACTTGAAGTTTTGCAATCTGAATTTTTACTTCAAGTGGGAAAAAGGGAGTTGAGCAATTGCACTCAATAACATCTTTTAAGAAAGAAATGAAAAAGTCTGGTGGAACAACAGAAACAGACTTATTCAATAACAGTGTTTTGCTTTTTACAGTAGAAATAAAAATGGTAAGACCAAAAGAAAAGAGACTGAAATACATAATAGATGACATCAGAATAGGCATAAATTGTGCTTATAAAGTCAGAAAGTGAGAGTAAGGAATTTAGGCATATGCTTTAAAGAAAAGTGGCAGACCACAACACTGCAAGCCTGAAAGACCAAGTATGTTGAAATACCATGGGTGAAAGAAAGAATAAGGAAGATAAGCACACATAGATTTTTGGAAGAGCATGTTGAAATCTGTAGTGACAAATCTTCAGCTCACAACAACGAAGTTATTATAAAGGCTCTCTATAGTCAGCTTGAGATTAGCTTTAAAAGTCAATCAGGACCTGAATAGCTATGAAAGGAAATTAGTTTAAGGGAGAAAACAATACTATCTTTTCTGGCATAGAACAGGCTTGTTGGTATGAAAAACAATAACAATAATGCAATCATTCTTGAAGAAATAGACATTTTTTAAAAACTCAGTGATGATGGTATATTATTTTCAAAACACCATTTCAAGCTAAAGCTTTTTAAAAATCTGTTTTCCCCTCCCATAATTGCCATCCAAGAGAGCACTGCACAGCAGGAAAGCAGTCTGACCTTTGAAAAGATGTTTAAATGAAAAAATAGAGAAATATAAACGTCTTTTGAATACACTTCCTACTCCATTGCCTCAGACTCTCACATATTTCCTGTCTTCAGCAGCACTAAGTATATGGTAACTGAAATCCTATTATCTTGTCATAAATGGTCAGAACATTGTGCTTTGTTTTGGCTTAGGTTAGAACTAGGGGAAAAACATATTTCTAATAGTGGGATATATAATACAATAAAAACATCTTTCTCATCCTTTATTAGGAAGTTCTTAGGTTTTCATACTAAAAGAGGAAAGATGACAGATTTGGGATATAACTTCTTCTCTTAGCATATCACAAAGACTGTTTTTCATATATACATTTTGATTTTTTTCTCACCTAAAATGTGAATCATGCAAAGGAACTGACGTACATCTGGCAAGGTAGCCTTTACTGATCTGAACCCTTGTCCAGAGATAAGAAAATTGCCTTTATAAATAAAGGAAAACCTTTCATTAGTACCCATGAGAGGACCTTAGAGAGAGGTGCTCTCACTAAACACCAAACGATAAACATGAAGTGATGCACATTCATGAAATAGATCTATAGAAGCCGCCCTCTGTATCTAAAACAGCAGCAATATTCATCAGTAATAACTGAAGCTTTACTTTTATTACCAGTATCAGGAAATAAACTCAGCATTTTGTTTCCAGACATTAGTAAAAAATTCCTCTGTGACATTCGGTGGCATTAATTATGACATTAATTTTTAAAATTTTCATTTTCACTGCAAAAATCACTCACTTTAAATGTATGTCCATACAGAATTAAATAGGCTGCTGATGTCTGAGTGATCTCACTCAAATGGATGTTGAGGGGGAAAAGATGTGGTGTGCCTGAAGATTTGCAGCCGTGCAAGCTATAAAAGTGACAAACACTGCTGAGCATGAAAACAAATCTGACAGCACTTCTTTAGTTAGGTCACAGACTCCTGTCAGCGGCTTTTCATTTTTTTCCTGAAATTCTAAAGTTTATGACCACACATATCAAATGAAAATGAAAGACCTGTCTAATCTTCAAAGAGAACCCCATGCTTTGTTTATGAAGAACCAGAAAGGTTTGGAGATCTTGGCTACTGGTTTTTCTCTAGCTCTTCTGCTTCTCCCTCTTTGTGTTGGTGAAGAAAAACACGATAACATGCCAGAGCATTTAGCCCTGTTTAACAGTAGAGGGGGCCCACTTCCTTAAAAAACATCAGTTTTATGTGTTCTTTCACCAAGTCGAATATGTCTTTCCTAGTACTAATTAAATGGAAAGATGGAGCAAATGGTATCAAATATACAGTGGAGTAAAGCTGCTGTGCTCTGAAAACGTGCAAAGAGCTGTTTGAAGTCCTACCTTGGGGAGTAAAAGAGCTCTGATTTCATGTGAAAACACATTCTAATTTTAACTTAATTGTTTACTTGCTATAAAAACAAACACAGTCAAAGCAAAGGAAGGAACTGTGTTACAACCCACATCAACCACTACCTTCGTATAAGAAAGTAGACTGAAATTCGCCCATTGATAAGTGCGAGTAAGTTGAAGTTTCTCAACCACTTAAGAGCTTTGAAAAAAATAATTATATGGGGGTTATTTTATGTGGCCTATGGATTGCCAAGAAGAAACTGAAAGAACAAATGCATAGGACAGCTTAAGCTTTCAGATACATTTTGGATGGTACTTTGTAAAACTCCAATTCATTTTCCTCACTACCTTTTCTGAAGATAAGAATTACAAGGAATTACAATATTTCTGTTTATTTCTTATGCAATAAAATATAATTAATGAAAGTAATACTTCCTAGAAGTTACATAGTAGAACTGACTTACAGACAGAGCCAAAGCTTATCAGAATCAATGGAAGACTTTTAATTGATTCCTTCAGCTTTGAATCATGTGCCTAATGAATTGCTTCATGAACATTAAAACAAAACAGGCCCACAGCCCATATCCTGTAAAGGAGCTGAATGGCACTGTAGGGATCAAGTCAGTTCTCCAACTGATCACATTAAGAAGGCACAGAAATCTTATATATTTTTTTCTGTGTCTTCTCCCATTCTTGCCCTGGCATATAATTACCTTTCCACAAACAAACCGCATTTTTTCATATTTCTTTCTTTTCCTTTAACACACAAACTGAGGTAACACATTTTTATTTCCTGTCATAGTAAGCAGTTTTTTGTGAGCTGACCTGTTTGGTCCACTATATTTATTTACTATATAAATATATGTGTAGGAATATATAAATTATATATTTAGGCTAATTCTATATAGGTGAAGAAAGAAAAATAAGCACCTGACCATCAAAAAATATAGGCTTGTAGACTGACCTATCACCATAAGAATAAATTATTGGCCTGAGTGATTTAAATGTTCAAATGGTAATGCAATGGGAGTTTCTTCTTCTAGTTTAAGGATTCCCAAGTTGAATACTATCATTTAAACACAGTGTCTATTCCTCTGAAGTGCATATAGTTAGCCTAACAATACTATTTAAATTATTATGTTAAGTTAATCAAGTGCCTTTGTCAACAAAATTTGAAGAAAATGATTACAACAGGGTATATTTTGTAACAACAGAATCTACTTGGATCTGGGTGGGGGGAAGTTCTTTAATATTTAACAATATTCAAGTTATTTCTGAAAGCTCTCTCTGTAATTCTAATTAATCACATTTAATATACTACACGAAAATAAGTTTTTCAATATAATACTAAGCAACTTTTTCTCTTGGCTGAATCAATAAGGATGATGCTTAGTACTATCCAGTTGCAAAATATCACGATTAAAATGTAAAAGCAAAATTGTGTACACATAAGAATCTATTTTGCCAAACAACACATTTGAAAGATATCCTAAAATGTCTATTTGTCCTTTTTAATTTTCTAGCACAGAGCAGTCACTGTCTGTGAGACTGCTCAAGCTTACAAGAGTTCATTTACAAAGTTTATTAATTTCTCCTCAGTCTCCACACTGAACACAGTGACCCCGGCTACAGCACTTACACATTTTCATACCAACCCCAGGAGCTAATTTTCAAAACTGAAACCACATAAAATATACAGCATGTTGGCGGGTTAGGCACATCTTTGAAGATTCATATGTTCTTCATATAACTAAAAACATAAGACTCATACAATTAATTTTCTGTATAAAGCTCCATTTCTACATATGTACAGATACATGCATATTCACAGACTGGCTCTAGAGGTGAAAGAGGACTTGGAGGAGATTTGTTAACACCAGTTGAAACTCTCAGAAATTGAAATAATTATGAGAATAATTATTTTTATATGGACATCTATTAGACATCTCTTACAGAAAGCAATAAACATTTTAGCAAAAATAAAAATAGTTCCAAAGGCAAGCCACCTGACAGATTTAAAAGTGTAAAATGTGTTTTTTTACTGTAGCCTTGCCACAGGGTTACAGAAGAAAAAAAAGAAGTGTAAGGAGATATCAATAGGCAAATGCCAGAATGACTACATTAAAATTTTAATTAAAAGAGGATAATAAGCATTTATAGAAGCCATAGAATACTATCTGATACAGATATTTAGACAATAAGATTTCAAAGTCTCTGCTTTGCAGGAACCCAGGTTCTTCTGTAGTGTAATTAGCCACTGACAAAATTCTTACTTATAACCAAGTATTGGTGAAACATAAAAATATCCTAAGAAAGCACAGACTCTCCAAATGTGAGCTCACTAAAGCTGATCAAATTCTGACGTTGGGTCTCCTTAATCTTCACTGCATGCGTTTCCACTACTTCCTGTGTATCAGTAGTATCACGATTGTAATTGTATGGTAAAATAGGTGAGAAATTTGAGACAGCTGAAATTATTCCTACTAAAAACACACTCAAACTTCAATTAGTTTACAAGTATATTAATTTCTTTAGTCATTCTTCTCTATAATATCTGTGTCTTAAGAGGCAGTTGGAAAGCAGACTTAAGCTGGTCTGAAACTGCAGAAGTTCAAGATGGATGATTGCTGTTTATAAAGTTTTTGCCCTATCTGCAAAATTAAACTTTAAAAAAAAATTCCAATGATTCCAATCTTAAACTTGTGCAACTAAATATTTTTAATACCTATACCTTCTTCTGCAATTACAGGAAGTTCTACTTTTACTATTTTTAAGGAATATTTATTATAACTTGGAAGTTTGAGAAAAAGAAAAGTAAAAATTTACAGTAATCACTTAAAAATGGAATAGGCCTTTTCCTAGCATAAAAAAGGAGGCTTAGGTTCAAAAATAAAATATTTCTCCATTAAAAATATGAATTGTCTTGCAATTCATTTTCCTACAGAAATTAAAGTACTGTGATCAAACTTTGTAACACTTGCTATTTTCACTATAATTTTGCAATATACTGGCCAAATAGAAAGGCAGAAATTGTAAAGATACACAAAATAAATCATGAGCACTTTTTTTTAGATAATTTTCATTAGAGAGGCCTTAATTGGAGATACTTATTCTAATAGGAATATTCTCATGGCTTGACGATGGTACAGCACTGCAATTATTTTGCAAATGATCAAGAATCCAAATCTTAAAATGTTTATATTAGTAGTATTTAAATCTTATCAGACCTAGGTGTAGGAGCATAAATGTTTTGGGACAATTTTCAACTTTCTAAAGTTATGATGTGCTTCTGTCCTTACAGTCCTACAGTTACACATTCTTACGCAATGTTAAAAAATATTTTGTCTGTTCTCTCATTATTACTTTCTTTCAGGAGAATTGCAAAACTTAACCCTCTTTGTCCATCTCTCCCTCGCTTTACTACACCAGAAACACTTCCACTAAATAAAAAGGAAACTATATGGACTGGGGCACATATAGTGGTGTTGCTTTTCTGAGTGGCCAATTTTATCATGGACCTCAAACCTTACATCATAGAACACAGAAATTAAAGTTGGAATATCAATAAAATAGTTTCTTTCAAGGAGATGATACAGCTATTGTTTTGTTGCTCAATATTTGCTACAGCTTGAAACTAAGCTAAAATCTTTCCTATTTATTTGATTGTAAATTATATTCACACCATTGAACTGTACTTGAACTTGTTTAGATATAGTCCTAACCTTATTTCGTTTTGTATTTTTCTTTACTTTTGTGATGAAATACCTGTAAATATTATTTTGTGAAGCCTAGAGCTTTAAAAAGTGCTTCTATAGGAATTTCTCTTTAAGAAAACTAATGTATCCGCACAACATGATTACACAAGTATGGCTTTTTATGACACATAATATTTTCAAAAACCTTGTGTATAACAAGTACTTACATATTCAAAATAATTCCTGTTTAATTCCTGACCAGCATTCCTGTTGTTCTCAAGGAAGGTTTGTTGAATACACATTGGAAGCAAATAATTCAGTTGGGTGCCTAAAGCAGCTAGAACTTTCTTGAAAAATCTGCCATCTGCCTCACATTGCTATGGTCATAATCTTACCCAGCTGGCTATCTTCAAAAAAAATTATATAAGAAAGCAGAAAACATCTTTTGTGGGAATATTTCCCCCGCAAAAGAGAAACAGAAAAAGGAAAGAGGTTATTTAAGGTTATTTAAGACAGCCTTAAATAACTTCTTGCCTACATTAGGAAGCAGCAAGGTCCAACATGAGCATTTCTGAAAATTATGCACGTTTAAATTTTATTTTTATATAGACATCTGCAACTGCAAAAACATATTTGTATCATAAAGTAAGCTTTATTTCAAGAATGAGATTCTTTGATGGTATAAGTCATCAGTCTTTAAACTGCTAACATTAATATGGAGGGGCAGGTGATCCTGTTGCCTATATTCCCCAATGTTTCTGGCAAAACAATCACTGAAATGTCATAAAGCAAGAAAAAAACAGAGAGAAAATAGACAAAAATAGAATAATGGAATATCATTTTTTCCCTCTTCACATAACTCAAATAGTCAGCTTTCTCATTTTCTTTTTAACAATGAGAAAAATAAAATGGCAGTTACTATAAGTAATAATTTTGATATGAAGTGTTCCAGGCTCTTAAGTAGTCTGGAAAATAATTACAGTTAAAGAAAAATGAAATGATACAATGCACAACAGGATATTGTAGAATAAAAGTGTTTTGCGTGCTAGTAAACAGAGGCTGGGGAAATGTGATGGTTTTTTTTTTTTTTACAGTATTTCTGCTGAGGTTCTACTTACATATGACAATGATAAAGTATAATTTCAATTGATAATCAAGTGCATTTCAATCCAGCTCCCATTAAATACCTGGTAAGCTTTATACAAAATATTAGCATAAAAACTTCAGCAAAATTAATCCTACACAGAAAATTAATTATTTTTCCCCATATACACTTTTTTTCAGGGCAAATGTACTGTCCTCAAAACAAAATAAAAGGGCTAGGAGAGGCTACAGTGGGTCTATTCTTTCTCAAAGCAACATTTAAAATCCCAACTATATTTTCCTATCTTTATTTTGCATAGCACACATTAGAATTGGCTTTATTCTCTTCTGAAAGTTTCAGCATAGACATAGCAACACAGAACAAACTGCACAATTTTATCCAGGATCTTTACCTGAAATCCCCCCCCAAAAATCCAAATGTATACTTAAAAGTAAAAGAAACTTTATCCCTAGAGATGTCTTGATAATGTTTCTTTAATAATGAGCAATTACAGCACAGGGTTAACTAGATTACCATTATGACAACACTAAAATACTACAGCTGTTTGGTAATTTTCCTCTAAGCGAAGACAAAATTAAAATGTTCTATAGCCAGTATGGAAAAAATTGTAGTCTCCCAGGGAACTAGTGCACTCTGATAATTACTCACCACAATTCTAGCTTGCCAGCAAAGAGAGTCTCAAAATAATCTTTCATGCATTTTATCCCTTTTAAGCTTATTTTTCATTTGACTGTATTCTAGATCACTTTGTAAGACCCTGCTGTCTTTTAGCTTTTTTTTTTCATTGATTTTTTGAATGTCATTCACAAATTTTTATCTGCCCAAGATTTCTTTTTTTTATTTCCAGACACTCTGTACACTAAGTCAATCATAGCACTAGAACACCCCTCTAGGAACATCTGCATTCAAGAATCTCTAAAATAACTTATTTTTAAACAGTACCTGTGAGACAGGCCTTATTCAGTGGTACATTACATAGTCTAAACTTACTAAATCAGAACATTATACAGTTCTAAGAAAAGTAGTTGAAGGAATTTAAAAATACAGCAGCTTTTTGTAATATCTACACTTAAAATCTCATTTAAAGAGAACATTAAATATAGAAATATAGGAATGGAAATAAAAGTGCCAATCAAGCTATTCTGAATATTCTTTGGAATCTGATATATAAATTACAGCAGTAACTCACAGATGAGAATTTCTTCAGAGCATTTAAGCCATAGCTAAAAGTTTGTAAGACAGCAGTCTTAATTTCACTTAAGATGAATAATTGCCTGCAAGTGAAATTATATTTCATTTATATAGTGTAACATCACTTTAGATATCCATTCTAAAATATCTTAACCTCTAAGTACTAAAGTTTCTGCATTGTACTACAATAAAAGCATTATCTTAAATTAACCTGAAGTACAAATTACAATTCTGCATCCTCATTCCAATCAGATTGAATTCTGCATTTAGAAAACCCTCCATTCTCTAGGGAAACATATGGTCTTGAGTGCTTAAGGAAATATGAGTCATACGATAGGTTGCCTTTTTCAGAACTGCACATAAAAGTTTATAGTAAGAAGAAAACATGGTGTAATCCAGTATTCTACAGACTTCTGTCATTACAAATACAGTTTATCAGGATTTATTAAAAAACGCTTAATATAAAATTTCTCAAATATTCTATTACTTACAGCTCCAGACAAATAAATATTTTGATGAAGCTATAAAAATAAATTGTAAAAAATGCAGAGGCAAAAAAAAATCTGTATCTCATGTCAGAGTTTAGTATTTTGCAATTTTATTTTACGCTTTGCTACAAGATGTGAGAATCAAAATGTAATACATATTAGCTGTTCAAATTATCTAACTTGTTAGAGCAGTATGTAAGCTAGTTACAAAAGTAACTCCTACTGTATATCTCTTTCTCTGTAACAGGAAACCCAGAAAGCATAGCGGAAAGCTTTTCATGGAAGATGCATTGGTATTATTTTATTTATTTAATAATGTGATAATTTGATTTTACAAAAAGCAAAGCACTGAAATGTATTCCACCAAGTAATGTACTTTCACTCCATACACTATTCCAAAGAAGTCACATGGCTTCACTTGCCAAAACTACTACTCTGTTTTACTAATATTTTAATAATATTAGTAAAACAGAGTAAACTGCGGTTTTCAACTCAAACACATAAGCTATTTTTGTGCATATTGTAGAGAATGTGTCCCATGATAAAATAACAATATAGAATGAACATTTGGATAGCAATATACATTTTATTTTGTAAAGGGGCTACATGAAGCTCTCTAAAAAACATCCATGAGGCCAGAAATTTTAACTTATAATCAAGGTGCTTTTGGATTGCCCAACCACAGGTAAATTATTGGTAATTCAGTGACAAAGTGATTGAGTTCAGAACTTATGATAATAAACCAAGATACAGATGAGAAGGCAAAACACATGCATAGCTAATTAAACTGGCCATTCATCATTTCATCTAAAGCATTTTTAAAGGAATGCCTAATATCAATGCAAAGAATAGATTACATCTTAATCTTCGTCTAGTTTACAAAATAAACTTTTTATGCATGCATTAGACTTCCAACTAGTTACGAGTACAACTGATAACTGCAAGAATAAGCTGCATATGCTGTTTAAAACTAAATTCTGCAGAACTATTGTGTATGCAGAAAATAAATTCTTCGCTGTAAATGACAGTACACATATTACTACTGTCTACATACTACTACTACTGCTACTACATATAACTTTGCTATTTATGTGCTTTAAGATGTAAATGAAGATGAGTATAGTAAAGGTAATTAACAGTTTAAGGATTAATCTGTTCAATAACAAACTACTTTCACTAGACTTTGTCTAGCATCAGTACAGAACTTTTCCATTTTTTAAACAGATTTTTTGTAAAGTACTTATACTTTTATTTCAAATGAAACACTTGGTATTTTATTTATCTTATTACTACACCTTTATTTTTTCATGTAGATGCTTGTTTTATTTTAATCAGGAAGTAATGGTCAAAATTAAAGTACACTGCTTACTCTCAAGATACATATCTTCAATCTGTCTTTCATCGCTGAGTATTACTGAGTGTACATTATACATAGAGACAAAAAATATTGCTTCTGAATGAAAACTGTTCAATGAGCCTAAAACAAACATATTTGTATATTTGATTAAATTCTTCTATAATCTCTGTTGATGGTCTTCTTATCTATATGTAATAAATCACCACAATCACACAAATACATGGATATTCAGATTACATACATACACATATATCAAAATGTTATATTCACAGAAATATCAAATAACAAGAGATAGATAGGAAGCATTCCTAAATTCCCTGCCAATCCTATCTATCTAAATTGTACATATAAAGATTCACTATATTGAGACTTATTTTCAAAGGTAGGCAACTGCAAAACTACCAAAATCTTGTCCTTTTTTTTATATATTATTACTGCCAAAGAGAATTATCCCTATGTATCCAAAGACTAAATATCTAGTATTTAGAGATTGGATAAAACTGTATTTAAATACTGGATAAAACTGTATCAACTAGTTACTGGAAATTAAACTAACACCTAAGAGTCACATTGCATATACTACTCCAAAGCAAAATCTTGTTCTCAAGCTCATACAAAACCTAAAGTAGCTTATCCCTCAAATGCAATTATTCCTTAACCTAAATTAAGAGCCGGGTTCTGCATGGGGAGAAATTATTTACTCTGAATTCTACAAATATCTGCAAATTTTTATTCATTACTAAAATGTTACTTCATCTGACCTTCCATTTTAATTTGGCCATTCTTGGGCAAGCTTGTAATAAGCTGTTCAAAATGGGATTTTTGTGAGGTATTTATGAATAAATAGCCATTTCTCATGCTTGTAGCCTTTATGCAGCATGCTGTAGAAGTGTGGTTTGTAACCCCATTTCAGGCTGTAATATTGTAAACAAGTTATTCACAGTTCTCTACCCAGCCTAGAGTGGAGAAGTATCTTCTTGGCTACATTGATATTGTGAATATTCATTCATTTTCCCATGCTTTTATGCTTCCTTCCAGAAGTTCTCTTATTTTCAGTCTGATCCTTGTTATTAAGTAGATCTACTGCCATGTTACAGAAAACTAGAAAGGTCTATCATGACCTAGAATGCAATCCAACCTTTTACAACATCCTATTGTTTCATGTACATGTTTAGTCTTTTTTTTCAGTAATTCCAGCCTATTTTTTCACTCTACTAGCTCTAAAGCAAAGAGTTAAAATATATTTTATTATTTTATTATTTTTAAATGTGAGTTTTCTCCTGTTCCATTCAAAATCAATTAAATACCTAAAAAATATTCAGTTTGATTTGAGTATGCCTCTAATATCCAGATTTAAGTTCAGATTTTCACCTCTTTTTCCTTTATGCATAAGCACTGCTGATTTTATGGTGTTCCATTTTATGAAACTAAACTAGAAAGGGTTCCATTTTCAAAGACATTAGGCTACGTAGATGTAACACACTCCTACATAAATTTTATGTTTAAACACTTGGGCAAATTGAATGGAGAGATGATTTATCTTCTCAATGTAATATATAAATGTTTGCCAACTTTGACACCAAAACACTAAACTGAAACCCAGAAGCCTAAGCCTTGGGGAGCTCAGACTTTGTGCCTATCTAAGCTGGCATAAATGGCCCTCCTCACTGAGGACAGCCTTAAAGCCTTCATTTCACTTCTGTATGAGATTAAAAATATACTATTTCAAACTCTTGACTCATAAAACTTACCATTTGTGCTGTTTGCTGCAGTTTATGTGTAGGCAAAATCTATCTCTTTGTGCAATTATGTAAATGTACATGCATGTCAGCAGTTTGATCGCCTCTTAAACTTCTAAGGTTACACTTACATTTCAAAATGTAATTTCAATTTCAATACACCTATAGTATAGGGCCGTGCAGGTTTTCCCAAACAAATGCTTCTCCATTTGGCAATTCACTTCTTTGTTTCTGTTGAAACAGCAAGAATTCAGGACATTTGCATTGCAAGGCCTATAAGCAAGTACCATAATTAAGGCTCTGGGACAATTTCTGTCAGCTAGGAAAATGACCTGTCTGATGCCTGCATTGGGCAGAAATGGCTGTCAGTTTGCTTTGCGGTTTCCATTGTGCATGGTTTTATGAATCTTGGCCCCCTCCCCATCCGAGTTTTATGAACTCTGCCTTCATCTTGCATTAGAAACAGAGGAACGTCAAAAAGCAATGAGAGGAAAGCACAAATGCTTGCTTCCTTCATGCAATCTATTCTGCACGCCTATCTAAATGCCCTGAGCTAAGTCTGACGTAGCTTCCCCCTCAATAAACCTCCTTGTGACGTTACCACCTATGCAATTAGCACAGAATAGCTGGAGTTCTGCCTGTTTACACTCATTTACTTCAGCACAACCTGCTGTGGGTTTTACACCCTTCACTGAATAACTTTTAGCATTTGCAACAGGTAGCGGTTCAAGAGATGTATTCAACACTTTTGAAAATAGTATTTTTCCATCTTTATTCATATACCAACAGTAATTTTGCAAATATTTCAAACTGTGGTAAGGCACAAAGTGACTAGATAAAACTAAAAATTTCATTTTCAACTATCTTGACTATTGCTGTCCTCTAATTAAATTCTCAATGCTAGAGTAAAAAAATATTCTATATAAACTGCTAATTTGGTCTGTGATTTCAGAAGGTAGTTGGCTGCTTAGTTTCTTTAGGCTTCCTGGGAAACCACAGTAATAAAAGTAAGTTAATACATATACGTGCATATAACACTTTTATTTACATAACTATGACTAGTTGATATCTTTTTAATCAACTGCCTACCATAAAATTTTATCATATTACTATCTTAAAACACATTTTTAGCAAGTGACATGAAGATTTACTAGCCTACAGGTAAAGTATACATAGTTGACAGTTATATTTTTGCTCCTTTGATTTAAAAATGTGTATTTCCCTTTCTCAGTGGGGTAAGAGAACTTTGAATCATATATACCTACAGTTTTAGTCAGTATCTACCATTTCTTAACATATGAAGATATGTTGAAGTATCTTAACAGATATTTAATATGTCTTAATATTCTCTATTCCAGTAGATATGACATCCTAGAAAATTATTCTGACTCTAACCTTTAAAAAAACATGCAAATGCACTTTTTTTCCCCTTAAATAAGACTAACTGACAAAAAACATTGGGTAAAAAGCCAGTCATCACTGCAAAGTGGTCAAAAAATATTTGAAACAGGATACTTTGCCATTTGCATCCAATTTGCTCAAAATCTTTTGATATCCTGTGGTATCCAATTGCTTTGATGTGAGCAATTACTGAATTGTCTCAATTATTTGAAGGATTCTGAAAAATGCTTTTTATTCATATTCGTAACTATATTCTGTCAAGAAAAGAAAAAAGAAAACAAAGGAAAGACTATTTGCCATAATGCAATAAAATGTATTAATGTAGGAGTCTATCTCCCTGAGTGGTGACTGAGGCACGCACAAGTCACCCACACATTACTGGAAGAGCAGCCTCTCTGCAAAATGAACGATCACTTAAATACTATAGATGCTACAGATATACATAGCTACCTCTTTCATGACTAATGCAGCACAAATCTGACACTCAGGAAGCCATCCTTCATTTTTTTTCATACTTCTTTTACATATGGATAACAAGTTAAATAAATTTTGTGTTTGACATTGTAACATTCCTACCAAAATATCTTGCAAAAAATTTACAGAACATGTAGGAAATATAAGATATGAAGTACTGGAGTAAAATACACATGATCTTTTATCCTTACACAGGATTTCTATAATAAAGTCAAAAGGTA
>JAUBOD010000667.1:8094498-8108497 GCA_032353885.1 Nothura maculosa
GTATTAATGTAGGAGTCTATCTCCCTGAGTGGTGACTGAGGCACGCACAAGTCACCCACACATTACTGGAAGAGCAGACTCTCTGCAAAATGAACGATCATTTAAATACTATAGATGCTACAGCTATACGTAGCTACCTCTTTCATGACTAATGCAGCACAAATCTGACACTCAGGAAGCCATCCTTCATTTTTTTTTCATACTTCTTTTACATATGGATAACAAGTTAAATAAATTTTGTGTTTGACATTGTAACATTCCTACCGAAATATCTTGCAAAAAATTTACAGAACATGTAGGAAATAAAAGATATGAAGTACTGGAGTAAAATACACATGATCTTTTATCCTTACACAGGATTTCTATAATAAAGTCAAAAGGTATACAACTCTCACACATGCAGAGATTGCCTGTTACAAAGGAAATAGCAATACTGAGTGTGGCTGCTTATGACTATATGTACATTTGACAAAAGATGTTCAGGGATGACCTGTGTAAGATAAGTCCACAGTGAAGAGCAAAACACCATAGATTTTAGATACACCTTTCCCATCGATGTATCTATAAAGATAACAGTCGAATTCACAGTCTTATTATTTTATATCTCATTCATTCTTTCAGAATGATGCCGCAATGAGAATTTCCTAATTCATTTCTTCAACATCTCTCTATCCTTCTGTAAATTCCCCTTGCTGTCTTTCCTTATTCTATGGCATCAGATACAAGGCACTTCTTTCACCTTCAAGGTTATTCATTAGTTCTCCCCACTTCATTTATATCTTTCTTCCTGTATGATAACTTGCACTTCCAAATCAGCTCATGATGCCAACCCTTAATTAACACTTGTCAAATTTTCAAACAAGCTGAAAATATTCTTTTCTTACCGTTAAGGAAAAATGTACTAGAAAGTAATTTGCAAAACTAACCCATCATGCTTTTTTAAATTCCCTTTGGAGTGGCTGCTTTCTCATGTTTTCAAAGATTGGAAATATCTTTCATGAACATTATTTTAAGTCATTAAACCCAAACAGTCAAGCCATTTTGCATGGGACCTAAGTAAATTGTGCACTTGCCATACATTTAGCTTCTTCAGATGACAGGCAATATCTAGTGTTAACATTTCACATGCAATAACCCATCTAATATAAAAAGAAAGCTGACAATTCCTTTTGCCACAAAATATAAGCAGAAAAAATATGAAATTATTTTATGTTAAGGAGTCCATAAAAATTAGCATTTGTACCAACTGTAGTACACACAAATTTCACTGGTGTTAAATTTTAATATTTTCAAAAAGGCCATTAATTTCCTGTAAGTAATGGGAGGAAAAAAAAGGTAATTCTGTTTATAGAGCTCTGACTTGACCACTTTTCTCTCTCTTTGTCCCAAGAGAGACAGAAATGCAGACATTGTAATGAAATAAATAAGTCTCAGAAGCTTTCTAAAAGCTATGGAAGCAGAAATGGAAGTTCACATCATTTGAAAGTTGCAATGAAAGTTGCAGTGCAGATATAGTGCTTAGAGAAAGGCCTGGAAACATGTCCAACTTATGAGAAAGAACATGATCAAAAGACGGGGCTTTTTCAGTCTTGACACTTATGTGCATTCAACAACCACACTACCTACTGTAAATACAAAGAACATCTTTTCCCATGCTGATCCAAAATTCCCAAATACTCTAACTGTAATTCTTGTCTCCAGTTTTAGGTGATAAAGAAAGCTTCATAGAGGGGAGGAAGTCATTTTAAAGCACTTCAGAATTCTGATCAAGGTTAAGCAGCCCATAAGTTCTGTTTCCTTTTAATTTTTGTTTGTCTATCTGTATCGATCTGTAATCTTGAGTCACATACCTACATTCTAGGATGTATAGGTTATCAATAGTTGATTTGATCTTTGAATTAAGTCATTTTATGTAGGTATGAACTCCACCAAATATAAGAAGACAGTAATGCAATAACAGCAATAAATATATAGAATGGCTATAAATAAGTTTATAAATAAGTTTATAAATAAGTTTAAGTGTTTAGCTAGTATGGAAAGTAATACATATTTTGTGGCTGTTTATAACTTAAAACTGTATACCGACAAAAGAGTGCTGTATTTTACTTTACATAACCAGCCACTGCTTGTGCATGTAAAATTAAATTTATTTCATATCCCCAATGTGCTAAGCATACTGGAAATCAGAATTTTTTTCAAAGAATAAAGGAGAAAAAAAAGTGCCTATTTTCATTAATATAACGTAACAAATGCAATTAATATTTTAATCCATTTTTAATTTCAAGCTATGTAGGGTATTATTACATCCAACATCAAATATTTTACATATCAGCCATGAATTTATTATAGTTATTCTAAAGAATAAATAAGTTGTATAATTAGAATAAATACAATTTTATTTTCATTAACATGGGATAAAGCCACAATAAGGTAAATTCTCTAAAATTGATCCAGCTCCTTCCAAGTTCCACCAATTTATTTTATCATTGTGTTAGGATTTTATTAATGTGGATTTCATCAACTACTCAGCAAGCAGTTCTTTTATCTAAGCTAGTCTCCAAATTTAAATGTATTAATTAAAAAATTAATTAAAAATAAACTTAGGAAGATAAGTGTTGCAGAATCGTATTTACTAATATACCAATGACAAAAAAAGAGACACTTAATATAAAATGGGGATTATATAGTGAAATGAAATTAAAGCTCAAAGTTCTAGCTAGGAAATAAACCAATATGAAAGTACCTTATTCTTTCATTTCAGCCAACATCCTTAATGATAATATGACTCCCATCATGAACAAAAATAGCTAGGTAATTCTCCAACCAAAGTAATTTCTTTGGAGGAAGAGAAACTGGTACATGTTCAATACCCAAGAGGTTAATTATCAGAAAGTAGTATGTGAACATTTACGAACAAAGCTGAACACATCAGAATTTGTTTCATTTACAAAGTCCACTCAAGTGGCAAACTTCCTTCCCTATCAGTAGGAAGCTTAAAAACAACTGCAACACAACCTTAGTCTGTTTTTAAGTATCATTTTTTTCACGCAAATGAATACATAATAATATACAATAATCTTATTTGGTTTTCAAAAATGAGATAGGAGTTGAGATATCTGGTAATATACCCGGCAAACTATAAACCTGAGCAACAGACATTAAGGAGGTTGTATCACGCATTTTCCTGAACTTTTTGCACTCTCTAGGAATCAACACACTCTACAGAATGCCATGGCATCTTTATTTTTTTCTACTTAAAATGGGACTGAAAACAGGCCTTTTACGCTTCAAGTCTCTGGGTACTTTAAGTTCATTTTGGCAAATAAGGGAATTTCATCCAGGGCATTTAGGATAAGCATTTGCTGGAGTACCCAGCAATTTAGAACGCTTTTCAAGTTTAGAGAACGTGAAGAAGTTCATCTTGTGATACTCATTACAGATTTTCTCTACCAATTTTAATTTAATATTGTAGCTGATTATTGCCTCTAGAATAATATCCTCTAGTGTTTTGTGGGTTTTTTTCCAAGCTACACACCAGGGTAAAATTGGAGTCTCAAAAATTTGGAAGACTTAAAAGCTCATATTTCCATACACAAGAGAGGAAGTAAGAATGGGGAAAAAAATCTACTTACTAAACTTACGTTCAGGCCATACATTATATCATACTACCAGTGTTATAATCACTGCTATCACCAAGCAGCATCTAAAAGTAGCAAAAGCATTCAGCTTTTTATCTGAATAAACTCTTAGAATTGAAAATGTTAAAATTGTTGTAACTGCATATGTCTTGCCTCTATCTTCTTTCTCTTTCTTTTGGCAAAAAAGGCAATAAAACTCACTGAAAAAATAAAGTATGAGAACAGGTTTTCAATTTTGTAAGCACATAAACAAGCTTATAAAGGGAGCAATGCTCTAGGATCTCTCAGCTTAATCAACTTCCACTTGCAAAAACCAAGAAGTTCAAAGCAATTCAGACCTCAATTATGTTATTACACGTACATCCACAGCTCCTGGAAGGTGAGTGGGAGAGCAGGCAGCAGCACTTCTCTGACATTATGTGATGCATACAAATATGTGTAATCTTTAACTAAAGGCATCTATCTAAAGAAAGAATCAAAAGGAATAAGCTCTGTGAATTGAAATTAATTGACATTATTTATGCACAATTTCTCAGCTGATTTCCTACTTCTACACCAATGAAAAATATTATATGGTTGGAAGGGCAGAAGATGCATGTGTGCCAATGTGTTCCAATCTGTTCTTTTTTCTAGTTTTTCTACAAGTTTACTATTATTTTATTCTTAGTATGTTGTTACTGCCAACACATAGGAAAATTTTCTTCGCTTAACTGCTTTTCAGTTTGTACTTCCAGATTCATTACCCTTACTATATGTAGATGTACTTTCATAAAAAAAAGAACTTCTTATTGTATAAGGAGCAGAGACTATTTGATTTCAGATTTTGGACAACAAGGTTTTCTAAAACAAAAATGATTTGCCAGGCATATGACAATTTTCCTCCCATTATAATCTTTCAGTATAGTCTTTCTAGATATGCTCATTAAGATTTCAACCATGTTTCTAGTTATTAAAAGTTGAGTAGATCAGAAAAGATGTAATGCATATTCTGAACAACTGTATAAAATAAGACTACAATGGAGATTTTGCTGATATATTTTTGCTTCGGAATATAAACCAGGTAAGAATTGGCCAGTTGTTTCCATTCATGTGGACCATTCTATACTGCTGCATTATTTAACAGATATAAGAATTTTAAAATTAATAATTTAATAATTTCCTGCATGCTTCCCCTGCTTTTCACCAAAAAAGCATTTGCTTGCATTGTTTTATTTGAGGATATCCCTATCAATGCATAAAAAACTATAAAAACTACGAATCATTATCATACACAGCAACAACCCTACTAGTAGTCCATCAATGTTTGCTTTTTTTTTTTCAATGTGATCATCAAGTCAAAACCTTTTTTAGGTTTAAACATAAAGCACTATACCTAAACTACAGAGAACATTAAATATTTTATTAAAATATTTAACAGTCTAATAGGGTTTCCTATGGAGCCTATATTACACATTATATTATAAATGTAGTGACATTCTGACTATATTCATTTGTCACACACCATCACTTCTGGGAAGTACTTGATCTTGATCTTTATTTATTATAGGATTAGGAGGAACATACACCTGGGGAGAATCAACTACACAAATGCAAGATAACCAATTAGACAGCAATTCTGTTGAAAAGCCCTTGAGGTTATTATGTATGAGAAGCTGAATATGATTCAACCTTGCCATGCTGTTGGAAAAAAAATCAACCACCAGACTAGAAGTAAACGGGAGCATAATTTGTAGAACTCTTAAGCTAACCTTCGTCACTGTCTAGTCTTAGCAGCTGATGGCTATCGATTAATTTTGGACATGGGATATAATGAAAGGTATGAACCAAAACTGGAGACCATTAAAGGAAAGCAATTAGATTAAAACTCTAAAAATACAAAATGTAAAGAAAAGAATGAAATAAAAGAAGAAAGCATCTGCTGAAAATAATAATGGTGCAGGTAACTCTGCTTTGAAATCTCTGCCAGGTCTATGATTCCAAACAATAACAAGTGACTTTTTCTGTACAGTTTTCACGTATATGTAAGGCTTGAAACTCTTTCTCTGGAAAGCAATTTTTAGTTTTTTAAGTACTATAGAACTGTTCAAGAAAATACATTGTAAATACATAATCCAAGCAATTCTGCTAGTCTTCAGAAAATGAACATTTTAAACTAGCTTATTTTTATTTCTATAGTGGCACATTTCTGGTAATATGAACTAACAGGAAAAATACTTTTCAAATAGCAGTCTCCTGCCATAAACTAAAACTGCTCTGTTGGCAAACCTACTGAAGTCAACATGTCTCAGATGACCACATTTTCTGCTACTAGTTTATAATCAGTAAGCATGAATGCAAATTGCTAATGTTCCTAAGGAATATCAAACAATCTCTGCTGAGGCTGAAGGAAGCTAGTCAGAAAGTAATCAAAAGATGGTAAGATTTGTGGGATGATTTTAGTGGATATTTAGTGTTAGTCTTTGCTTGCTTATATCTATTTTTTTATTTGTATATTGTATACAAAAATATATAAGTAAAAATATATACTTACTTATGTTTGAATGCTTAACGCAGTATTTTGTTTTCTTCATGTCCTTGAGGTTTCTTTTTGAATTTTAGTAAGGAACAGTAATGGAAAAGAGAAATTCGGGTGACTATCTAGTAATTTTTATATAGTAGTCTGTATTTACTCCTGGTTAACAGATGAAAATAGATGGATCATTCATTGTATGCATAGTGTTAAATATCACTGAGGCATTTTTCTCCTCACATATGGGAAAGCCTGTAAACAATGTAAATGTATCAAAACACCTATCTTGAGTGTATGTTGTTTTGATTCTCACAGCTAAAAGCAGATTATGCTTAAACATACTTGGCCTAGAACATAAGTACATAAACAGGAATTGCCTATAAATTATAGTTTATAGCCAAATAGAGAGAAATGAGATAATCTCCTGGAGTATGTGGATCTACCAATCCTCAGTATCATCTTGTCATTAGATTAGAGCTGATATGCAATTACAATTTTATTTGATGATATTTCATGCATCTATATGAATGGGGAGGGAGGACAGAGAAAGAGAGAGAGAGAGAGAGAGATTAAGAACACACGCATGTCCAAAACAGCATCTCGGTCTTAATATGTGATGCTCTTTATTTGATGTTACACGAATTCATAGAGCAGTTGGACAGAACTTTTAACTTTCTTCCATTTACCAATGTCCTCTCCCATATTTTCTTAGCAATACCACCTCTATTTTAACTCCAGAGTATTCACTTCTATAAACATTCCCCTCACTCTTCCTTGAGAACAAAATTGTTATCTTGGAATACTCAGTTCTATTTCATTTTATGAATAGAAAGAAAACAAAGGGAGTTGATCAGTTTAATGAGAATATGAGTTTAGAGGTAACAATTGAAAAAATAATAATAACGGAAGTGTCCAAAATTTAAATGGTAATTTTAATAGAAGCTATTGTTATTCTCATCACTTATTATGGTCAGCTGCTCTAAGAAATATTTAGATTGTATCCCAAAATGAAAATGTGATAACCTATGGTGATGAGTGATGCCCATCCGGTGGTTTCTTAGTTTCAACATTTAGCAGGAAATTTTAAACTGTCTAACTCTTTCTAAAGAGAGAAGGAAGGATAAATTATCATATATTGTCTTCAACTGTTGCAGATGTTGAGCACAACTTTACAGGACTTCATATTCTCCTGAAAAAATATGATCTCTGTTAAAAAATATAAACTTAGATTTTTTCCTTGTGTTACACCTGTGTTTATAAATAAATATAAATATACATGCAGAGAGATATTTAATGTAGATTTTTGAATAATCTCCAAAATGAGAGATTAGGCCAGATAACTGCTTCTTTTACACCTTTACTTCCTGTTGGGAATATATCTTTATGACTTTGCTTCAGAAAGAAGAATAAAACTAAGCTATCGCTCCCAATATATTAAAGTTGCTAGGAATATTTAAGACCTGAAAGGGGGTACTTTTTTTTGCCTTTTTTTCCTCTGTAGATGTCAGCTGTTTGAGATGAAGCCCTCAGAAATTTTCCTACAATGCAGGGTCTTAAAGAGCAAGATCTCCTGAAGAGATTCCTGTTTCTTCTCCGGGAAGCCCAATCAGGAGAAATCTTTTGCAAGACGTTGTAGAGAAAGCAGTAAAAGGAAATAAAAGAATTAGGTTCCAAGGCCCGTTTATAAGCGCGTACTAAGTTAACCGGGTATTTGATCTTGGCTTATTTATCATCAGTCTATCGTAACAGGTATATCCAAAGGAAAAAAAAAAAAAAGAATATTAAGACAAACACATCTGCTCTTGGACAAAGGATGAGAGCACAAGCAGCGTATTGCAGCAGACAGCTATTTTTCTTTAGAATATCACTAGAATATACTCAAAAGCTATGCTGTAGATACTATATATATCCGTTAAAATAACTCGAAACTAGACAGATATAGATTTATACAGAATAGCAGGCTCATAATTGAACCAAATGATTAGTCTGAAATCTTCAACAACACGATCCAATTCCCATCAAAATAACCCTTCAAGAAGCTTTAAGACAACAGTCACTAAGAAGATGTTTAGGAAGGGGCAGAGATAGATAAAATTGAAAATAACTTGGTAATGAACAATATCTCCTGTTGTCAGTAGTTGACAGATTTTGCTGTTGTACTGTAACCTTTGCTCTATATAATTTAAGGTCCTAAAATGTCAAAGAAGAGAATGTAGACAACAGGATAATATTTAAAATACAATGAAGAGAATTACATTTTACTTGAACATTTTAATTCCTGTTATCAAAGGTTAATATATTATCACCACTGAATAGTCAGCTTAAACTGGCACTATTTCATGTAGTTTCTCTAGATTTCCAGCAAAGCTTTGGTTTTGATCCAGATATTGTGATGATCTACTACAAATGATCTACTACGTAACCAAAAAAAGAAACCTGCTTCTCAAAAATAAGCTGCACTTTTGTTTGTAGAACAAAATATTTTAGTAATGCTCTTATTTTTTGGAACCGCTATATTCCTTTATACTGATTAAGCTTGCATAGGAAAATTGAAATTCCACATGCCTGTACTGAGGCAAATTTCTTTCAAGTCATTCCATTAGGTGATATTAAGAGGAGTTTGCCTTCACGAACACTTTTTCTTCGCGAAATTCTCTGGCAAGAAATTCAGTCTGGGAATCTGTCCCTCAAAACTATATTAGCAGTCAAATGGTTCTGTCCTGCTTTTGGACCTATGCTTTCCCAGCTTCCTCTCACATTTACACTTCTAACACATCAGTATATTCTCACAAGTTTTCCAATCATCTGCTATCTCAAATTCCTTGTAAAATAACTTCTATAAGAAATTTGCTAAGGCTCCTTTAGAGTTTTAGGTAGAATTACCATCTGAATTACCCCTCAGTTATGCATCCTAATGGGCCAAGAGAGAGGCTTTTAGAAGATGAGCTGAATGTCACAGAGCTGACACTATGACTCAAGAAAGCACTCCTTGGAAAGGCATCTCCAATAGTACTTAAAAATGTTGCTATATTAAAACCTATTTTGAAAATACTAGAAGAAAAAAAATGTGTTATATAGCTCAGAAATAAATTAAACAAACAATTATGTTAGTAATTTTCAGGTAGGCATTACATAGCAATATCTAAAATAACAAGGATGTACCTCTTAATCTCTATTTGGCTACGATGGTCTGCTAAATTACCAGATTTGTATACTCACCGAAGTAAAAAAAAAGCACCATTTCTTTGCAACAACATTCATGTTCAAGTAAATATACCTGTATAGGTGAATTTAAAAACTAATACTTCTGCAAATTCCAACAGCATGAACACAAATGCTACTTAGTGAGTTCAAGGCAGACAACTCAAAATCTAAAATACGTCTTTTGAATCAAATTAAAAAACCTCTCTGGTAGCCACTTATTGAAAATACTGTTAAAATATGTGTCTTGTTTTATTTAACATTTATGACCAATTCTTAGAGAACTTTAATCCAACAGTATTTATTAACTTGTGGAAATTCTTTGTACATTTGAAGGTTAGCATATGCCAATTATTGTAGCATCTTGGTGCCAGTATCTCTTAGTAGTAAACAAAGCAACAAAATGCTGCCAAACAAGTAAAAGACAATATTCCTAATTATTATTATCACCACAGAGACTGCTACTAAACTCCGAGAACAGTTTCTATTGGTCTGTAAGCTTAAAAATATTAGTCTTCCCTTTGCTATGTTAGGTAGAGGTAGATAGGACATACGAGATGAAGAGATTCTCAAATCAAAGAATAGAATGAATTTAAGAATGGAAAGAATAGTTCCATTTTATTGGAGCAGACATTACATTTTTGCAAGATTTGTACTATTATTTTTCCAGGTGCTATAGTTGTAACTACACAAACCATCAGGTTATCTAGCCAAATCATAATTGTAGTATGCAATATTCCAGATTTCAGAATATCAAGAAACTAACACATACAGTGCACATTGTCTGATAGAGCATAAAGACTCTCGGCCACCAAAATACTACGCTGCATTGAATCTTGGTCATTATTTTAGTTTCTAGATCTCCTATTGAGTGGAATAAAACAAAATTCAAGGGAAAAAAATATATTTTCGGTATCTCTGTGTATAAGTAATACAACGCCGCATGCTGCATGGTTAGAGACAGTCTTGTACAATGAAAGGAAAGGGAGAGCAAATACTTTTTCTTGACAGGGACAAATTGTAACAGCCACTTAATAAAGTACAATTTTAAAATAGACAAGATTAGGGAACGAGCACCAGGCTTATTGGATTACAAGGAAAACATTGCCTTTCTTCTGTGCAGCAGCAGGCTTACTCAATTGCAAGGAAAACACTGCCTTCCCTATGTGTAGTTCTTTATGTATATAAAGATGAAAAGTTGGTTTCAGAAACTTAGACCTATTATAAAAAAATGATGGTCTGGAAAACTAGGTAGAAAAGATGTCTGAGATAGTGGGATGTATCCTAAAGATACAACATCTTGGGAAATACCACAACTACTGGAATTACAACATATGGTATTTCTCCTCTAGATTTTCCTATTTGAAATAGAACATAATAAGATGATATGGCAGGATGATTTAATTGACATATGACTAATTGTCGGCCTTTAAAACTGCTAAGTTTTCTTTTTTAAAGCTGCTAAATTCTTAATGTAGCCCATGCAATAACTAAGTTATGTGAAAAACAAACAGAAGTACATGAAACGTTTAACGATAATCAGAATATCGGCTCCATTTATTACACTGAATGCTTTTCATGATGAAGTGCAAGACGTTTTGAACTTGAAGTGTTTATTTCCCATTTCCACTAGTACCATTTACGATTAGACTGTATCTTTCATTTTGTGATCCTAAAGTTATTTTAAATCTGTGGTGCCTGCATTTCTGCTTATATTTTACACATGAGAAAACAAAGGCACAGAGAGATTATTTGATTTGCCCAAGACCGCCCAGTAAACATATGGCAAGAAAGAGATACCAGGTCCACAGGCTCCTAGACCCAAAAGTCTGCTTGACAACCCAGTCTTCTGTATTGCTTTTGTGTATATGAATTCAGATTAGTTTCGGATTCAGAAATACGGGTATACTCTTTAGCACTGCGAGGAGCAATCGACTCTGGTGTATGTTCTTTCTAATGAATTACTATTGTGTTCCTTGAAAAAATACAGCACTATACTAAATGCATACACATCTATATCTACAGAGCTACACTAACAATTATACAGAGACAGAGGAAGCATGATATTTATAATACACTTTATATTCTGAAATAGAAGTTTGTTGGATTCTACCTCAGTTTATAATTTGTGATATTTCATTTTCTGTTTTAAATTTTAACTCTCTTCAGTTTGGCTTTTAGGCTTTACTAGACTTTCTGATTTCAGCATTAAAAGCTTTACTAGACTTTCTGATTTCAGCATTAAAGCAATTGCTTCTTCATATTTCTCTTGCAAAATATAATTGTTGCATATTTTTTTAAGTTTTTGCAAAACTTAAAATAGAAGAACTTCCAAAGTTGTATAATAATACTTAAGTGTTCCTTTACATTTTTCTCAGAGGTTTTAAAAACTATGACATTTTAGATCCAAATAAAACAAATTGAGGGAACTAATTTTATATAGATTTTTTTTGCATATTTTAGCTAATAATGTTCAATATCATCCCTAATATATGTTGTATTCTACATTTAAGAACACAGTACACACTTTTACACTGTTTCTATACAATTTTCCTCAATGAACAATATAAAAAAGACTGGTATCTTGTTAGGTTGTTTTTGCAATGTATGTGTTATACAAAAATACTAACATGAGATTCTACTTTGCATTTAGTGAAGAAAAGCAAAATTGACCCGGAACTTAGGATAAAATGCCCGGAAATACTAATTTTTTCTTAAATTTTTTGAATATATTTATAAAACAATTTGTTACAATTTGTTCACTTTTTTTTGCGTATTACAATTACCTGATGCATTGAAAATGTTTAACTGTGGGAATTATTTTTTTGCTGAGAAAAAATGAAACTATCAATTTTATGAGCTTCTTTATGCCACTTTCCAAAAGAGATGCACACCTAAGTATTTTTTCCTATCCTATAACAAAAAAGCAACCATTTATCCTTTTAAAGTAAGATGGCCTGTCAAAACAACATGTTTGTGCTATTAAAAAGAAGATAAAAAATAAAAGAAATATTGTGTATAGAGAACCATCAATTCATATTTAAACAGCCATCTTAAGAATAATAATTGAATTTCCAAAACGGCACAAAACCTAACAGAAAAGTAATATAAGCACATTCCCTTCCCCCTATGACTTATCATCCCCTCAATACCTAATCATTAATGGAAAAAAAAATCTGAAATATACTCAAAGCAACCATTATGATTTGCAAAAATTAAACTTCTTTGTACTCTGAAAACAGAAATGTAGTCATTCTAAAAGACTGAAAGCCCTAGATGCTGTGTGTTTTGTCTACAAAAGGAACAGGAATATATTGAAAAGAGCATTAAATTGAACAATAGTTCATTCCTGAAGCCTATGATTTGTTCTTTCAAATCTTACCTAGCAAAAAAATTAACATCATTAACTTTGGACAAGCATGAGTTCACACAAGTGATATAAAGGTGCAGCAAAAGAAAGGCTGTTGGAAAACCAAAGATATTAAAAGACATATTTTAATGACTGTTGATATAAAAGTATTTCTCCGATTTGGAATTGCTGAACTTGTGTTTTACTTATCGGTTATATACAAATTAGAAATTAAGCCAACGTTAGAGAAATAGGGTAAAAGCTGCCAGAGAATATTCAGGTGTGCCTCACTCAGATTTATGGGCAAGGCTACACACTAAAAAATACAGTGTGCACCACGGAGACACACAAAGCAATCTTTGTGCAGAAAGGGGTCTATTATTTATTCATCGAGCACATTATGCTACAAAAAAATAAATTATCTAGGAAATTCAAACGCGAGAGATGAGTACCGAGTGTCACCAGTGTCACCCCTCAGCTTTGCGCAGAAACCCTTTATTCACAATGTCTGCTCACTATTCAAACACAGGCGTGTGGCTTTCCGCGGAGAGGAAGTGGTTGTAGCTACTGAAATTGGAAACAGAAAAATACACCGAGTGATCAGGAGGGATTCCTCGTGATTCTGACGGGGAATTCGGGTTGAAAGCAGATGTATGTGACAGCCATCAAGGGCAAAATAGCCATGGGCGAGCTCCGTGCCGCAAAATAAACCTCGAGCTCGTTTAGCGGGGAACAATAGACTAGTGAGCGAGGGACTCCTCCCTCTGGCTAAGAAACCATTAGCCTATTTCCTCCTCCAGCCCATTCATCCTGCAGGCGCCGTGGCGCTGCCGCTGCCTCCCGCCTCCCTGGGCGCTCCTGGTTTTAACTCGCTGTGCGCGGCCAGCGCTCGGGTTGCGTCCGCTCCGCGCGGCTCCCGCGGCTCCGGGGGGAGCCCCTGGAGGGAAGCGCGAGCAGCGGAGCGGGGCCGGGCGGAGCAGCAGCTCCCCGCCGGCGCGGACACGGTCCCGCTCCCACGCACGTGTTCAGCACTCGCCTCGACACGCACCGACAGGCGCGCGTGGGACGGGCAGCCAGTGTCAGTGCCCGGCGGTCCCCGCCCCATGCGGTCCTGCGGGGCTCGGGGGTCGCGAGCCGCCCCGCGGCCCCTTCCCCACGCACGACCCCGGCCCCACCTCCCTCCGGGGGCCTCTCTCCTCCTCCCGCCGCGGCAGCGGGACGGGGGGCGCCGCGTTCCCGCGCCCTGCCCGGCCCCGGCAGCCCCGGCGGGCGGGAGAGCGACCCCCGCCGCCGCCCCCGCGC
>JAUBOD010000667.1:8108597-8124047 GCA_032353885.1 Nothura maculosa
CGCCGCCGCCCCCGCGCAGAGCGGGCGGGCAGCGCGGGGCCGAGCCGTCGCCTACCGTCGCAGCCCCTGGAAGGAGGAGGGCCAGGACATCCTGGATTTCTTCAAGCCGGGCCGGTGGCCGGTCTCCACGGCGTACGAGGCGCGGTCCATGGCGCGGCAGTAGAGGTAGCGCTCCGTGTCCGAGTAGCCGCGGTGCCTGACGCGCGCCCCGGCCGGGCAGCGGCCGCGCGAGGCGGGCGGCGGCGCGGGCGGCGGCTGGTGCTGCAGGAAGTGGTGCTGCCGCAGCTGCGGCGGGTAGTGCTGCTCGTGCCGCCACAGATGCTTGGGGGCCTGCAGGCTGCCGCCGCCGGAGCCCTCGCCGCCGCCGCCGGAGCCCTCGGTGGCGCCGGGCAGCGCGGAGCGGGCGCCGCCGCCGCGCTCTGCCTCCATGGCCGCGTCCGCCTCCGCCGGCAGCGGCGGGGAAACTGTGCTGAAAAGTTGGACAGCTCCTGCCGCGCCGCCCCTCGCCGGCGCTGCGAGCGGCCCCGCGGCGGGGGAGGCGGGGACAGGCGGCGGGGCGGCGCGGGGGGCCGCCTTCCCGCTCCCAAACGGTTAAAGGGAGGCCGGGGCCGGAGCGCCAGCGGCGCCGCGGGGCTCGCCCTGTCCCCGGCGCTGGCCGAGTCCCTCCCTTCCCTGCCGCCTGCCCGGGTGGCCGCGTTGCTCGCGCTGGATCTCGCTGATAAGTTTGCAGGGGGTTAAATGCGGGCTCTGGCTCCAGCCTCAGCTCCTCCTCTCGCTCCCGGTATCCCCCTTCCAACCTGTGCCAGGAGGGGCTCCGAAATGGTCTCTTCCCCAAACTGCAGTCCTCCCTGGCTCTGTCATCTTCCCCGAAAATTAAGCCCTCTCCCCATGGCAAGGAATGCCGTAATGCTGTAAATCAGTGCAAGGAGGCTTTTAATTATAGCGAGGCTGAGCCCGCTGCCCGCGCAAAGCTTTCCCGCTATAAACAACTTTCCCACTAGAAATGAGTTTAGGAGTTTGAAACTGCTGCAGAAAATTCCCCACAAGCATTTACCGAATCTACAAAGCAGGATCTTCATTCTAAAAAAGCATTTTGAAAATCATTTTGTATTTCAAATTCATTTGCATTCTTATGCCATGAATATTCCAATACAGATTAAAATTTTTAGAATTAAGTTGTATAGATTTTGCTTCTCATAGGCAGAACTTAACTCACACAGTATGTGTGGTAATACTGCATAATCTTAACAATTTTTTTATTTTCTCCCCCCAATATTTTACTACAATAGTTACCTTTCTGACAAAATATAAAAGAGAATTTGCAAGTATCCATGTGGAAGCTGTCAGGACTTTCTACTCTATTTGCCGGAATATCAACTGTAAGCAAGTGGCGACTCCACACATCTCTCTGCAGAATAGGCACCTTTTTCCAGGAAGACTTAGACTTCCAAGAAGGCATGTGCTCATCAGGCTCTTTTGATTGTTTTCATGCTTCATACATCTTCACCTTGCTCTATACAGTTCCCTCTTCCTTCTCCCATTTGCAATCATTTTAAACTTCATACATTTCTTTCTACATTTCTTAATTTCATGTAAATTGAAATATACACTCATGTCAAATTATTTATATGTTGACGCATTTTTTTTCCATTCTCCAACTCACAAGTCAGTCTTCCTGCCCAGACACAAAGAGCTCCTCCATCAAGATTCAACCTCTGCGAATGTACCTCCAAAATAATGTCACTTTCCCCTTACTGGGCAAAAGGCCCAGGCCTGGCTTTCCCAAGCTGAGAGCACTTCCCTAGGAAATCCTGCTAAGCATCAGTCATCTCATTTCTTCTTTCGCACCTCTTTGGAGGCTACTCAGCCAATTTCAGGCAAGTTAGTAAGTTGTGACAAACACTGTGAAAAGTGGGAAAGACCCAAATTACTGTTTCCACTGAAGGAAAGGCTCTAGCTTGTAAAGTTCACCCAGTTATCATTACCAATTGCCCTGCTATGTATCCAGTCATACAAGACGAATTCCAAAGCAGGCATCTCTTCCACAGCTGGTAGGGGAGATTGGAGCAGGCAGCGACAGTTTTGACAGCATGTAAAGGAAATGAGCATTGGAAGAAGATTAAAGGAGCAAAGAATAAAGTGAGGCGTGAGGAGAGAATGAAATGCAGTTTTGAAGATAAATGGGATAATTGCTGTATGAGATGTAGGTCTAGAAGATCCATAAAAAAAATAATAATTTCTTCCCTTCTCTTTGTATCTATTTCCATGTTGTGCTATGACTGTTGTACACAATCACCATTCCCTCGTGTCATAAAATCAGACACAGCTTTTGTGAGCAAACCTATAGCTTTACAGAATCATAGAAATGTTGTTTGAAAGTGATCTCTTGAGGTCATCTGTCCAACCTTCTGCTCATATTAGTCCTGTCTTCAATACCACATCACATCAGCTACGGCTTCCTCTGAGTCTCAAAAGACTCAAGGTCAGAAATTCCCCCATCTCCCTGGATAACCTACTCTGGTGCTCCACCATATTCCTCATGGAAAAACTCCTCCTGATGATTAACCTGATCCTCCTGTGCCCAGATCGGTAGTCATGACCCTGTGTTATACAGCAGGCCGCTACTGGAAAAAAAAAGTTTACTTTTACCATCCTTTGTAACTGCCTTTCAAGGAGTTGTAGGGTGCAATTACATTGCATTTCATCTCATCCACATTACACTAGACTACATACATTTAGGTTTCTTAAGCTGTCCTCAGCACTCTTGTGCTTTAGGCCCCAGCCATTTTCCTTGCCCTCTCCTGAGCCACCATCAGTTCCTTTGACCCGATGGCCTCAGTCACTATAGCATGCACTTTATCTTATTTATAATGAGCGTGTGCTATTGACTCCCATCCACTCTGCAGTCCATGGAAACCTTTAAATCCTTTTCAGCAGGCTGGTGACCCAGCTGCTCACTCCTTGGCCTGTGCAAGCGCTTTGGGTGAACCCATCCAGATGCCCAACCTACATTCCTCCTGCCTTAGCTTCACGGGTATCCTGCTGGCCCAATCCTCCACCATTTGGCATATGGTCATCATTAGCACTTTTGCACATGTGCACATCATCCAGATAGCTGATGGACACCTTGAGCAATATGGGCTCCAGTATCAGTCTTTCAAGACAATATACATTACCAGTTACCAGCCAGATGCTGAGCTACCCCTCTCCACCTTGGGTTCCCGTAATTGGTTACCTTTTCATTGGTTTTTGGTTTTCAAATGAGAATATTGCTGGGGAGAGTATCAAAATCCATCACTAAAGGGATGTTGTCCACTCTTCTCTCCTTGTCTGCATAAGCAGTTATTTCCATATAGAAGGCAGCAAGGTTCATCAGACAATATCTTCCCTTGGAAAATCTGTATGTTGGGCAGTCTTATCCTTCACATAATGAAATATATTCAAAGATGATGCACTTCTACTTTTCCAGCAAGGTGAGCCTGACTAGACCTACCTTGGTCTTCCTCCTCCTTCCATTTCTTAAGGATGGTTGTAACATTAGCCCTTCCCCAGGAAGGTCTACGACCTTCCTCATCCATCACGACTGTCCAGAGATGATGGACAGCAGTCATACTCATACTTGTCATCATCCTTTGGGTCAATCTGATCTGATCTCGTAAGGACTCCCTACTTGCTCCCCTAAGCTCACCTACGCTCAGACATTTTAATAGCTAAGTACACTTTAACAGATGATCATAATGTGGTATAATTTAAAATAAAAAATACTTGCTCTGAGAAATATACCAGTTTTTGTTGCGTGTTATTCCATAAAGTAGCAGAAGCACAAGCCACCTACATCACAATGCCAGAAATTTCTCCCGTAGGATGGCAAGATCTGCATTAGTATTCATCTAGGTAGCTATGCGAATATTTTTTTTTCCCCTAAAAAAAAACAAAGGCCAAATTGCATTTTCATGTTAATATGACTTGCCTAAAAGTAGATAAACTTTCACCAGACTGGATTGTTTCACATGGTGTCAGTAATGTAAACTGCATTAGTGTATACAGTGATGTATAAGAAAATTTTGCTGACCTAGATTTATTGACAACCGTTTCTTTCACAAGTCCAACTCTGAAAGTGTTTTTGGCTTTTCTCCCAAAATAGGAAGGAAGGGAATCCATCAGGAAAACATGGAGTTATGATGCATTATAAATGCACATATTTTAATCGGGAATTAATAGAGATAACTTTCCGTCAGTATTAGCAAAAGCAGTTTAAATTTCAGTAACTCTCCAGTACATTACCAGTTGCTTGAGCTTTTGCATTTCAAGCTACCCACGCTTTTGCCTTGTTATACACTCTCTGTGTAAGAAACAGGCATCTTAAGTCTTAAAGGACTTAATCAGAAACTATTTTAAATTTATCCTAGAGTGAGACAAAACATAACTCACTATAGAGGGAAACTTTTTTTTCAGCAAGGAGTAATAGCTTCTACAGTGGCTTTGGAGGATGTGGAAGAATTTGTAGAAGCAGTAAGATGAAACTCAGACAGACAGATATATCTAAGTGATTTTAAGAGCTTGAGTCCTATTCTGGGAAGTAGCTTAGTCATTTAAGAAATTTCAGTGCTTGTTATTCTGAAGACCTTCAAATTTTTAGCACTGGTCCCCCCTTTAGGCACTTCATTCACATTAAAATCAGAGTTTGACACCTGCTCTCCCCGAGTAAATCACATTTAAAAATTTTATTGGAATGCCAGGCAACAAGAATGAAAATAAAAATATATGAAGACATATTTTCCTGCATTATAACTTCTTTGCAGAGAAATCTTTAGTATTTGTAAAAAGTACAGAACAGAAAATCTTATTTCTCTCTTGCTATGGTATTTCTATTTCCAAAGGTCAGTAGAAAACCTGAACATGTCCCAGACAGAAAGAGTGAAAGAACAATGGCCAAAATTAACAGTTCTCTAGCAAATCCTCTGAAATAAAGTTCAGAAGTGTTATATTTCTCTGATAAGATGACTTCCTGAGCCTACATCTACAATTCTCTCTGACCCGGGTTTCAAGGGAACCATCTGATTATTCATTCTGGACTGCTTTCTTCCACCTTAACCGGTTCAGACCATCTTTCCCTCCCCAACAGCTAACCTCTTCCTTGCTTCTGTCAATCAAACAGGTCCTCCGATCAATCTCTCATTCAGTTTTGTGGATTGACACACCTTAACAAAATTAATGCCAAGTTAGAGTCAATCAAGCCACTAGTTACATTACCAGACTATACATATGTTAACTTCCAATGCAACAGAGGTGCTACAAGATCATCTTTATTCAACTTGAACCTCACAAAGTCAGATCAGCTTCTGTGCTCACGCCTCTTATTTATTACAGGATTACCCAGGTGTCTTATTTAAAACAGTCTTCATAATAAGCAAGTGTAGCATATATATTGAAATCAGTAGACCCTAATTATAGCACTGGCTTATTTAATTTATATACCTAATTTATACTTTGTAATGGTATAGAAAATAACAAGTTTTCAAATTTACACAGCACTTTTCATCCCCTTCATCCAACAGCACAAACATGGTATCACTAACCTCTACATTACAGAAGTGGAAATTGCACTGTAGGGCATCAGGCAGCACACAGTACTACGGCAGAAGAGCAATTATAATTAAATACCTGACTTTCATTCCAGTCAACCATAATCTTTATTTTTACCTTTACCTTTAAAATGTATGTGCACGACCAGCTGTTTTTTAGACCACTGTACTAACAACTGCCAGAACATTTTGTTCATATGTACAAAATATTTACACTTTCCCATGGTTTTAATGGGACCTACCAGCTTTGTCTAAAAAAAAAAATTAATGATAATGCATTTTCAACAATATGCAGTCAAGGTAGATTGTTTTTTTCTTGACTGCCTAGCTTATTTCACCAAAGAATCCTCAAAAGTACTAACTCTGCTGAAGACTCAGTAGCAACAGAACATTCTACATTGGAGAGTTGTAACTGAAAATGATTTAGAAAAATACATTTCTTTTTCATTTTCCTGGAACTTGCCTGAGCCTCCTCACAGGAGAGTGGAACCTCCCCAGTGGATTGAGGTTTGAATATGAGAGCTGCTGCTGCAGCCGTAGCCAACCATTAGCCTCTTCTTAGCATCTCGGAGTGAATTACACCTAAATGCACAGAGATCCATAAAGGAAAATGCAGCATTTTACCTCATGAAAAATTGCCGTTTTAAGTTAGTTGGGAAAGAGACCTTTCATATCTCTTTTAAAAATATGGCCACGCTTTCAAGAAAATACTCAGAAAAATAAGAGAATACGATGTTCCAAAACACAAAAATTTTGTTTGCTTTTTTGTCTTCCTTTGTTTACAAAAGTTTTGACAATATTTTTAAGTCTCAGCTTATGATGGTAGCATTAACAGTCTACTAGATAAAATGCTGTATCTCTTATTCCTTTAGCGTGGTGCTGCAATTCTTAAGGGAGAACTCTATGTACCACAAGAAAAATAATTTTGACATACAGAAATAATTGGAGACAAGTTACTTTGTCTCTTCATTTCCTGTGATAATAATGACATGCCATCCTGGCAAACCACTAGATTTTATGGTTGAATATAAGGAATGTATATTATCTAAGTGCAGAAGAAATGGTTCAAAATTGAGACCAAAATATAACTTTAAAGGTCAACTTATTAAAGAAATAACAAGTATAATGAGATCAGAAAAGGAAACATAAAGCAATTTAATTAGGAAGCAAGCAATAGCTACTCATTCCATGTCAAAGAAGATCCCTCTATAGTTTTTTTTATGTAGTGACAATATGGTAAATAAAATGGGCCAAGCTCACTTGTAGTGCTTGTACAAGAAATGAACTAATAATAAAAGTCCAAAGTTAGGGGGCATTAAATTTTGTTTACTGATATTTACCACTGACTGCAGCACCATTTTTAATCCTGTCATGATTCAGCACAGTAGCACTTAAGACACTGTACCATATTTTACATATAGATGTAAAGTTTCACTAAATCCTTTAAAGTCCAATAAGCTTGAAATTCAGATACAGTGGACAGTCTAACTGTTCATATCAATCTTTTTATCATGTCTGACTCATGAAGCAAAAACACATTTCTGCTGCTAGAAATGGAAAAGGAATTCAGTAGATCATCATTATACAAAACAATTGAAAATATGAATTATTGAAGAGAAAAAAGTGAGTGCTTTAGAAAGTAGAGGTCTGATTAAAAAGATGTTGTCAGATGTAGAATCATAAATCATAGTAAAAGAAAATAGTACAGGAACATATCAGTACAAGTCTCATAATTCAACTGTAGAATACATTTATATTAATCATGAACTTATTAACAATTGCAGGCAACAGGACAGTTATGGTAAGAGCAATGCCTCAATTTCAGCAAACATTATGAAATCCTATTGAAGGGAAAATCAACAATCAATAGCTTTTGTTGAATGCGTTTCGCAAATTAAGGAAAGATTTCATAATTTAATTCTACTAAAATTACTTCTACTGTGATAATACAAATGAATAATCTAACTGTATCTAAACTCATCACCTATTAGGTACATTTTTTTTCCAGTTTATAGCAAGATTTTCATTCAGACAGCTACCTGTACACTCACATTTTGGATATAGTTTGTTAGTGAGGAAATAACACCTACAGTTTGGAAGAAAAAAATAATTATTTTAGTAGCCGTCCAATGCCTCGTCCTCTATAATTAAGCTTAATGAAAGTGCTTTTTTATGCTATATATGCCATTTTATTATCCTACTGTTTTGCGTGTCACATTTAATTCAAAGATCTAATTTTCTTGAAACAATTGTGGTATAAATAGCAAAATAATCCTTAGTATAAAGTAAAATATAAATCCATTCAAAACTTGTACTACAGTACAGACTGGAGCATGGCTTTAGGAGCATGCACACCAGCAGAGCCAGCAGTTCCTTGTGAGCACAAAACTCTCTTCCAGCGAATGTGTGTGCTGAAAGGATGTTCCTCTGGATGCATCAAAATCTCTATTGCAGTGTACAGTCTTTGCTTTAGAGTTTGTTCCGTATATTAAGGCATCAACTTCAGTCCTGTAAACTATGTTTATCACAAGCCAGCCACACAAAGAAAGCTATCCTAACACACAAAGCGATTCCTCTTCCCTTGCCCAGTAATTTAAAATCTGAGGAACAGTGTGTTTAAATTCTTTGTGTGTTCAATACTTCCAGGTACACAGGCACACATAGGCAGATAGAGCCTTGGCTTCCCCTCCACCAGCCTGATGCAGAGCTCTGCTCAGGAGCTGATTGAGATGAAAGCCATTTCACACCCCCTAAGATCACAATTTCATGGAACCTCCTACTTGTAGTAAAGAGCAAAGGCTCAGTCTATCTCAGAAGCAAACTAAAACTCACAAGCTTGATTCTCCCTAGCACTATATAATTACTGACTGCAAAAGCGGACAGATCTTAAAAACATTCCCTTGCCTGTCTTGATTTGCAGCTGCAGGAGGAAACAACAGCAACAGAGTTATTACTTTCCCAGTTGGACAGCTCCAGCACAAGAGAGGATGGATTTAGCACAGTCAGTGCTCTTGCTGCTCCCTCCTCATACCCATATGGGCAGATTAAGGAAAACAGACTCCCAGAGACAGGAACTGGGGAGTTTCTTAATTTTGTAGTGACAAGGGATAGCACTATTCTGTTTGGAACTTTGTTCCTGGATAAGACTGCAGCTACATGTCATCTATTTTTCTGGAAAAATCACGAAGTAAAAGTCTAGCCTAACTCAATAAAAGGTCTGGATAATAAAAGTACTTCAACTTATTTTCTACCTTATTATTTGATATAATGGTCTGGTCCCTTCAAGTAGAGGAGCATGAGTGGCATCTGTGCTGTTCTGTTAATGGCACATTCATATGAAACACAATGAATTGAGTTTGCAGTGATTTAGGTGCAGCTCATTCCTATGAGATTTCCACAACATTAAACCCACTTAATTTCACTGACTTCTGTAAAAAGGAAAATGTTTAAATTAAAAGCAAAGTTCATTCAACCAGAGTGAGTTTCCCCCAGATCTCAGTGAAGAATCATGAAATTATACTAGCTTAACAAATATTTAAATGAGAAATGTTAAGAAAAATTATTTAACTAAGCTGCAAGACAGATGAGCTTTGCATGATTTCAGGTTTTCACCAATCTCTTGAATAAGTTGCCAGAAAATTCAAAAACAATGTTCAAAAGCTAAATATCCCAAAAGTAATTAGGTGGCGTGGTCCTCATAAAAAAAAGATATTGTACTTGAGTTTGCTTTTGTAAAAGCTGTATTTTCCTACACAGAAAGCAGTTTCCCTTCCAGGCTCATCCAATTAACCATAAAAATGGCTTGCATATACTAGGTTTGCAATGCCGCATTAACCTGTGTTTCAATACAAAGAGTAGTCTGTACACACCAATTACAAGAATGCCATATCATTACCTACTATTAGAAGTCCATTTCCTAAAAATAATCATATATGAACTTTCTATGAGGCAGAAGTTTAAAAGGAATTAACTTTCCCTCCTGTTCCTCTCATTGCACTCAACACTACAGCATGAGCTTCTAGGTGATCTGATTCACCATGACCTCATCTGATTAATGCGCTGTTCCCTCTCCACTCTAATTCTTGCTGTTTCCATGCAATAAGCATATGTAAAGGTACATCGAAAAGAAATATTGCCAGGTTCCTCAGTGCCAATGTAAATATTACGACTCATTTATTTCCCACTAGAATCCCATTGGAAAGGATTTGTAACTATTGATACTTGGGTTGATGAACAGTTTGTTTTCTGCCTTAGCCTGATCAATACCCACTAAGGCTTGAGAGAGATGCTGCAGGAAAGAAGGGTTTTGTTTGTTTGTTTTGTGAAACAAATTCACAGAAAGAAGAAATTCATAGAGCTCTGACGGCTTTGCATTTGCTTGCTTAAAATTAATTCCTGCCCTACTTTCCTCACAGAATACAAATACAGCTTTTATAAAGCGGGATTGTTGCTTTACTTTTGATGGAAATATCTTTTTTTAATGTCCCTTTTTCATTTTTTCATAATATATAAAAATCATCTTATGTCAATATTTCATCTAATTCTAACATGCAAAGACTGATGTTTTGGACAAAGGATAATGTATTCAGAACTGGATGTTATAGCTCTATCTGCTCTATATTATTCCAATGATATCCAAAACTTGATATTTGTCTTAATTATTTTCATAATTTCTAGTGAGCATTTGGATTACTCAAAGCCCTTGCACCCCAAATATTCCTGTTATTTATGTTTTCTTAAAGAGATCTTAAAAATTTACAAAAACTACCATGTATTCAACTGGCTAACCTCACAGTGCCTGTGTTTTAGGTACATATTTTTCTCTATACATTTGCTTTTCCTTACAACTCTCTTATAAGCTTTACCAGTTTCCTCCAACCCTTTCGAGCAAGACAGGGTGAAAGTAAGAACACTTTGATAATAAGCTATAAAGCAGGCTTTTTGCAAGACGTTCTCAACAAGAATTTTGCTTGCTTGATTCTAGGTAGTCAAAAAGAAAGTGGATGGAAGGCTCACTCTAATAGACCTTAGTTAATTGTAATTGCTCTCAAATCTCAAGAATATTTCTGAACTCTTTTTGTTTTTTAGTAAAATAATAAATCCATCCACTGTTGTTAAAATGAATAATTTGAATTATTGATAAATAATTCATTTCCTTCTTGGAAACAGCATTAAAAATAAAATTGCATTCTCCCATATAATATTTTTCAATAATTGCAGAGCTTAATTAACATGTACCTAATCTTAATTTTGTCAGACAGACTAAAATTTAAAAATATAATTCATTGAACCTAGCTGCAGTGTGGAAATCTCCAGCATGGCAGAAACTACATATTTTTTAATTAGAAAGTTAAGAATCATTATCAGTCATTTTTTTCAATAAATGATTTTTTAGGCAAATAAATCATAGATGCAAATTATTTTAACAAATTATATTTCAAATAAAAAGTTTCTTAATTACTAGCTTTTGGTGAATCAAAAATATTAACAGTTTGAATAGTAAAATGTAATTTGGCACATCAGTGGATTACTTCTTATTATTTAAATGAAGGATAGAGGGGAAAGTAGCATTCATTACTGTGTGTAAGTGAGTGTGAATATTGCCAATTTAATTTCCCATCTGTAACACTCAAAATTAAAGGTCTTTATTGAAGGATATTAACTTGAGATATAAAAAAAGTTTTAAAATGTTATTTATCAAAATTGTCATTTGTTATTTGTGCCTCTCACGCTTGCAGAAAATATCCCAGTGATATTAATGATTTCATTTACTAGGCTTAGCTTAGTTTGATTTGATAGTCCTCCAAGCTAGAATGACTGAGAGGAAGTTGGATTGCTCAGCTCATTTTTGAGCTACAAGTGAACCTTATTTGAGTTGCAATATTTGCCCATAGCCTGTGTAATCTATCAATTTTAGTTATGCACTGATAATAAGAAATTCATTGGCTGAAAATTCACTCACATTTGTCAAGCGAATAGCTTTCATAAGGGGTACTACCCTCCAGAGACGAAGGGCAAAGATCTCAGAATTAGGCAACTGCTTACGTAGTAAAATGCAATTTTTTTTCCAAGCTGCATACTTTAAAAAATGGTGGAATGCTTTGATACCGTTTCACCACTGCAGCTAGTGTCCAGAATTCATTTTCACTTTTTTTTTAAATAGAAGCTTATTTTCTGCTTTTTTTTTCAGGATTCAAAATACAGAGATGTTAGCCAGACTATGGCTGTCCAAGGCAGCAATGCCCAAGGATGAGAAACTCGATGGTCTGTTTCTCAGGTCAGCATTCACCAAAGCATGGCCACATTCCTGCCTCTCTATGCTACAGGCAGAGCTTTATAGAGACCTGAATATCATTCTCAGGAATTACCTTTTTTTTAAAGCAATGAGATTTTCTGCTGCTCCCATCAACCTGGCCAGTGCAATCAGGGTGCATTAAACTTGTAGTCAAAAAGGGATAAAGAAGGGGTCAGGTATGCAGGAGTTACCAGTGCCTAACAGCTGTGGTTTGAAGGCTGTCAGAATCCATTGGAGAACCTGGTAATATTATCTCCGTGTTTTTGTCATGTTTGGGGGTTGTTATCTTTATTTTTTTTAAAGTGAATCCTTCAAAGAAGGAAACATTCATGTATTCAGTATCAGAAAGGAGCTCATGAACAATATAGCAGATTTCTGTATACATAAAAAACTGATCCTGAATATATTCCCCTAAATCTATGTAATCTACATTCTTGTAGGAAGCATTGAATATTGTAATATTCTGCAAGCAAGAAAACAGCTCAGACTTTAGGGAACCAGAACTTATAGTGCCACTTATCATTTAAGCAATGAAATAATCTGGTTTTAAACTTATTCATGACAGATAGCTAAAATTCATTTAATGCTGAAGTGAAAACCAGCAACTACAGCTTAATACTTTTTGATTTCTCTGACTGAGATATAGTCCTGGGTGAGAAATCATAATCCACTTACTGCTTTAATTACTGAAATAATTGCTGACAGTAAATGCAGTCATAAATACAAAAAAAAAAAAAGAGCTGTGAAGGCTGCTCCAGCTGCAATTGGCAAGAAAAGATAAACACACCACATCCCTCTCAATCCAAGGGAAGTTCATATTCTTTGTCTTAGTTAGTCTCTGTTGGTAAGGACAGCATTCTTGCCCTGTTTTCTTTACTTCATGTTACCTTTTCTACAGCTTGTTCTTTTCTAACAGATCAGCAGCAGCGACAAGCCATCTTAGCTGTCAAGTGCATCCATAATAAACATGTTTTAGTAGCTGTGTAACTAAACAGCATGATACAAGGCTTCATCTCTCCTACAGGAAATACTGTGCCTGAGACGAATGGTGATAATTTAAACGTTGTTAACGGCATCATTTATTTATTCTGATATTTATTCTTCAGTATTACTCTTTGGACATTTCATTGGCCTTGACACTAGGTGGAAAACTGGTAGTATAGCTTGTCCACATGATTTCTCTGCTTGTCTGGCTGTACCTTTTGGCAAAACAATTACCCTAGCTGATCTTGGCTAATAAATTCAACTCCTTCTGTGTGATATTGGGTGAAAAAAGTCCTCCAGATACCTTCAGATTTTTCGGCAGAGAGTAAGGGATTGAATTAAAACTCTCTTTCTCTATGTATACATGTATATTTAATTTACTCCCATTTACAATTAAACTAACAGGTGGCACCCACTGAATCGCATGTGTTAAAAGCTGCTAGTCCTACCTTCTGGAACCACATCAATAGTCAGTAAAGATTTATTAGTGCATTTCTACATAGGAATCAAAGCCAAAAGGGGGCACTCAAAACAACCACTTTCACTGTAACATCAATAGCTTCCCATGAGCTGGTGCAGTTACCTTAGCATTACAGGACTACTAGGAATATAATAACTTCTTTTTTTATCCATAATTCCATCAATGCTACTGAAAAGGCATTCTAGAGGCTGGACAAATTTTGTTTGCTGAATATCTTGCCAGCTTGAGAGTGAGAGAAAAAAAAAAGAGAAGAAAAAAGAAAGTTGTATTGTCCATTGCAGTGCAGCTTTCCATTTTTCAAAACTAAACTGGAATTAAAAGGTTCTAGGCTTGAATCTCTCTGGAGTACTTAGCTGTCTGTGAAACATTTCCAAGTAAACAGCCAGAAACCTTAACTGTCCTTAGAAAATTACAACTTCTACAATCGTATTTCAATTACCTTTGAAATATATGTTCTCTGACCTTACTATATTGATTACCTTGAGCTACTCCCACACAATTCTCATACAATATCTTGGAGAGGTTACTGTCAGGTGTTCATTTTTCCAGATTTTTTATTGCAAGCTTAGAAGGTCTATTATTTCTCTTTATTTTGCCTGCGGTAGATTGTTCTCATCCTCGCTCCTATTTTGACAATTCTTTAACAAATTCAGTGTGTCTCAAAGACAGACAAAATAACCCAATACTGGAATGAGTGTCCTTAAATCTAGTGAAAACTACATCTGCCAACTCCTAGCAGCTCCTTACTTTTCTCGGAAAAAAATCAGATTTCACATATATCAGCACGCATTGTGCAAGTGCAATCCAAGAGTTTCAAAGGAATAATGGAGATTCAGCTCCCTATATAATTGAAATGCCACTTACATTTGTACTAGGACTCAGGACATTTGGGTTGTATTCAAGGCTGTAACAGAAATCCCCAAAATAACCATCACAATCTTACTACTCAGGAAGCCATTTGGCAAGAAGAAAAACCTAGAAAGGTGAGGTAATCTGAGCCTCAATAAAAGCTTCTAACACGAACTTAGTGCTAACCAAAAGTGTCAGGAATTACCCAACTCTAGAGTATATTAATCTGCAAAGATGTGGCTGTTTTTCAAGTTAGTCTCTACTTCATTTTATATAATCATTCATCCTGAAAATATGACAAAGTAGAGCTAGCCTCTGATTCATGCAGCAAATCAATGACAGTCATCTGAAATACCAGTATTTTAATGAATAGCTTAAAATTTTTAAACTAACAGGGAAATCAACACTGCTTATTTTATGATTACCCACTCTTTTAAATGCATTTCCGATATTTACTTCATTTTTGTTGATTTCTTTCACTACTAGAATAAACATATATATATATAATTCTAGAAGGTTTTAATACTTGCTGTTATTTACTTTTAGACTATCGTGTCATTTATACTTAACAGAGAAACTCTTAAAATCATGGTAGTCTTTTTTTCTCTTTTCAATTAAGGGTAAATTTACGAAGCAATCTCCAGAGGAAACCCCAGACTGCTGATGACTTTATATTAATCTCCCACACAACTTTAAGCGTGTCTGTGTAGGCTGTATCTTACCCCAATTTAATTAAGTGGAATTTTGCCACTGTCTCTATGTGCAAAAGGATCAGATTTCCGCAATATATTCTCCTTAAAGAAGTTTTAATATCGAAAATAAAGATGGCAAAATCACAGTAATATTCCAAGTTTATATCAATTACTCTGTGAATCAAAAAGCACAATAACACATTCACATTTGATGAAGAGGAGTAATTGCTACTGATTCACTGATACATGGTAAATGAGGCATTTCAAAGAATCACTTAGGGCTAAGAATTTCTTCATACATTTTACTTTTTCAATTAGAGAATCAGATTAGATCTTTGTCTGAGAAAAGTTATTAGAGTGGCATCAAGATTTACTATTGATTATTGAAGTGTCTCACTGAGGTTCTCTATATGTAAGAAAAAGACAAAATAAATCACTATTCACACATGCATTTAGGAGTTACCCAACAAAAAGCTAACAATTCACAGAAGGGACCTCTAGAGATCATCTGGTCCAACCTTCCCGCTCCAGCAGGCACCTAGAGCAGGTGGCACAGGGCGGCAT
>JAUBOD010000667.1:8124147-8162056 GCA_032353885.1 Nothura maculosa
ACCCTCTGAGCTCTGCCATCCAGCCAGTTCTCGATCCACCGCACCGTGTACTCGTCTAGGCCACTCCCTCGGAGCTTTCGTGTGAGGATAGTATGGGAGACGGTGTCGAAAGCCTTGCTGAAATTCTTTTTCCAGAACTGCGTAAAACTTTCTATAATTTTGCTGCCACAAAATGAGTTAGAAAAAGCACGGTGCTGAATATAATGCAAGTTGTTTGACACATTCAGCTATTCAGTGTTGCCTATCAATCATATATATGCCCAGGGTGATAATTCTAAACCACATTAAATTCAGGTCTTCCACCGAAGGTGACACAAAGTGATGATGAGACATAGTGGGAAAAATCATAAGGTGGTTGAAGAAAAAATAACTTACACTCTGATAGACCATGAAAGGCAAAATGTTTGTGACTAATAGTTGTTTTGTAGAGTAACAGAGGCTATAATAAAAACCTGAAAGTATCACAAAAATGCAAACACCTGGAGGAGAAAGGACGTATGAGCTAAGGCAGAGTAATAGAAAGAAAATAGGATAAGAAATGTTGCAGAAAGCTTGCAATAAGAAAAAAAACCCACAATCCCCTCAAACTTTTCAGAAAAACTTTTTTATCACAAAACTTCTATTTTCTGAGTATAGACAATGTACATAATGAGAATTCTCACTACAGAAAGTAATTTGGCAGCCAAAACTAACTAAAAAAAGTCAACAGATGTTTTTCTGCCTAGATTCCTTATTTTTATGATTTAGAGATAAAACTTTTAGAACCTTAGAGGTACAAAACTGATCATACACAGGCATTTATACCATACTTTTATGTTGACAAATGTCATACAGCATTTCAAACACTCCCAGGATGCTCATCCATGCTCACAGATATCCATTCTTTGGATTAATTTTTGCACTAATTTATTTTTATAGGGAAAGTTACAGTAGTCTATACACTAATGAGGTCACAAGCATTGTTAATGATAATGTGATTAGCCTGTTATGTTGTAGAATTGAGTGTCTCCATTTCTGCTTCTTCAATGAAATTAAGATCACACATTAATATCAAAATTATTTTATCACTACATTTATTTTCTGTCCCTTCAAATTAGGGTTATATCGACATGTCTAACCTATTAGACCTGGTCAGGCCATAGATTGTCAAAGTGAAAACTTTTTATAGCAAACTGTAGTTGAAAAAAAGATAACAGAATGAGAACTTTATATAAATTTTACTTTTGCTCAGAAAGTTATTTTGTTGAAACTAATAATAATGAATGAGATCTTCCTCTAGTAGGTGGAGTGGATCATCTGGTAAGGCCCACATTTCTACTCTTCTACTTATGAACTCCAGCTGAAAGCTCTTAAAACTGGTTTAATTTTGGGAAAGGAGTAAACCCACAATTACAGACTTTTAGTATTTGTCTGTTCTACTTCCTTTGCTTAAAAAAAAAGCCAATATATTTTTGCAAGGCAACTATGAAGCAATTGCTTACCATCCTCATTTTATAGATGTTATTTGCTTCAAAGAACACCATGTTTAAAGAAAGCAAAATGTTTGGTATATTTAATTGCCAAGAGAATCTGATGTGTTTACTTTTCAGAGGGTTATTGTCTACCTTTCTCCTAAAGTGAAAGGAAAAACTGTAATTAGGCTGATTAAAAAAATCAGAGGAAAGTTGGAAGCCTTAGACCAGAATAAAGTTATTAACAACTTAATGCATTTAACAATCTGTTCTTACAAAGAACCTCTAATGAAAAACATGTATGTGAAAATCACTTTCCTTGCTTGATAATTTCAAAATGTTATCTTGTTTACAACTCTGAAGAAACCAAATTTCTCTTATTTCCAGAAAAGCATATTTATTCCAGTCTGGCATATCATTGATTGTCTATGTGTGATTTTTTTTTTCCTCTTAAAATTATAAGAACCTCAGTATCAGTTCAATGAATTCAAAAAATTATATTTTGTTTTTCACTTTTCTATTTAAGAAGAGACTGTATCTCTAAAATCATATAATTGAGAAAGAAAAATGTCTAATCTGTAAGAATATAAAATATCTTTTTCTCTAAGTAAGAAAGTATCTGAAACATGTAATTTGCTGAAATCTCATTTTGACAAAACTGTTGCATTATAACATGTTCACTCCATGCCATCAGTGTGTATTGCCGCGCAAGGGCACAAGGTTTTATTAGTACTATCTGAAATAGTACTGATATTTCCTACTGAAGTGTAGGAAATATCCTTCCTACATTTGGAAATGATATTGTACACTATTTAATCTCTTAGAGCCACTAAATGCTCAAATTCCAAAGAGCATTAATGCAATTCAATAATAATTTAAAATATTACTGGAGATATGTACTTACTCAATCCACTTACATGCATAACAGGAAAATATGACAAAAAATGACAATATTGTTTGATATTACTGTTAAAGAGAACTACATTATTTGCTTCTTTCTAGAGATGCATAATGTACTTAACATTTACACCTAAGTTGTATAAAAAGTATTGCCAGTTATCTTTGTATAACTTAGCAAATAAACAAAAGCAAACATTATAGACAAACTCCATTAAGGCAAATACATGGAGAGTTAAAGAATTCTGGTTTTCTATTATTGTGACACACCTAAATATCAGTATTTTATGTATATTTTTCATTAAAAGTTATGACATTAAAAGGAATTCTATTGCATAAACAACAGGAGACACTTCAAACTATAAAACAAAAGGTGGTTTAGGTGTTCATATGCTTAGGTACAAATTTAATTTTTGAGTTAAGTTATTATATGAAAATACATGTTCTTACAGTCAATTTCACATGAGAATGGCCATGCCCTGTCAGATCAAGGTTCCTCATAGCTAACATCTTGTCAGTCAGCAGTAGCCATAAGCAGATGCCAGATAAAGACTTGGGCAAGCATAGATAATGCTAGTAAGTTATGCCTTTGCAAGGAGCCTCCCAAAATGCAGCAATATTTTCTTCAGAAGTTGTCCTTAACCAGTTGCATTTTAAGTATATTATACGTATTTAAGCGTATGAAGGCTATAAAGTAGCCAAAAAGGGGATAGGATGGGGCTGTTGATGCTGTTTCTGTTTACATGTCTATGTGTATGTGTGTTGCAATGTGTTTGTACGTGCATGCCTATGGAAACATATGTTCAGCCGCATTCCTGGTTGGTACCAGAGGGAAAATTCAGCATCCACAATAGTAATGCCTTGAAATTACATTAAGATAGTTTCATTGTAGTTTTTAAATTCTAAGAAAAAAATAAAGAGACCACAACGCACATCAAAGTAAAACCAGAGTAAAACAAAGACAAGACATCAGCCAGTTGCTGAGGAGTGAGGTCATGCAACGAGCACTTCCAGGCTTCTTAGAGGAGAGGTGACTGAAAATGAAGATCATCTTAGAAAAAAAAAGTTGTCTATCATTGTACTGAGGCAAGAAAGGTAAGGACTATGCTGTAAACAGCCTATCCCAATCCTTTCCCTGAGCACTGCTTGCACTGCTTATTTAGTGAGAAAAAAATATGGCATGTAATGAACATTAACAGGGATTGCACACAGTACTGGAGAGAGAATGGGTTACGGCCAAGATTAATAAACTTCTACTTTGATTTCATCTCCTAAGGATGCAATGGCTGCTCAGATGCTAGGAGCCATGGTGAGCACAGCCACAGGAGGCGGCTTTGGGCTGCTGGACTCTGTGCTCTCCTCTCCTGCTCACTGCCCCCTCCTAGGCCAAAGCAGCTGGGGTGCAGCTGTCCTATCGGCTGGATTCACCCACAGCTGCTGGATGGATGTCTCTCTTGAAGTAATTCCCATGTTTCCCCCAGCTTTATGTGTCTGAGATATTCAAGTAGGTTTCTTGTTTGCATTTATAAGCTGTTGCTGTAGGGTTGATTGAAATGCAAATCAGAAAGAGCCCAAGATATCTTCAGTAGTGAGGCTAATATAAACAGATGATTTCCAACATGGAAAAAATCTTTTTAAGAGAAACACTATATATTCTTCTAATTAGATTAATTTTTTAATTTCTTTTGTCAGCACCAAGTTGACATAAAGATAACATAATTAAAGAGTTATTTCATACTATGAGCTTATTTTGTTAAGCATTTCTTATTTTTTACATTGTATTTCAAACAGTAAACCAAAGACTATATATGGTATTAATTTTGAGTTTATCCACAGAAATATTTTACCAAAATAACTACTTTTCTGTTTAACTAAATGCTCTAAAACAGTCAATTCCTGAAAGGTATTTATCTTTTAGAAAGAGTATGTCCCCCACTCATGGTACAGAAGCTAAAGCCTATCTCAGCAAATTCCCTACCTTCCCATGCTCATATTTCAACCGCATATAATTAGAAAGCAATCTTTTACTTTCTGAGCTTTCTCTGCAAAGTGAGGCACTGTAGCTATGCGCCTTGGCATCAATAATCGACGAGTGAGCAATGTATGAATGACCTTAGCATCATTAAAAAAAGCACATTAGACTAGGAAGAATCATCAAGAGAAATGATTTAAAGAGTTCATTCAGCAAATGACCAAACATTCACTGTACGCCTACAATAAAATCAGCAGCGAAACAAAAGACAGTCTCATATTCTGTTTAACACACCTCAGCACAAATGACATGAATGCAAAAGCAGGAAGAGAGAGTGAAGAAATTCTAGTCACATGGAAGATTGCTCCTTTTTACAGAGGCATGCCAGAATGCAATGATAATTAAAAATTTAAAAAATATTTTTTTCATAAAAATCCTACATAGCTCTTTCTCCAGACCAGTGATTCACTTCCCTGTAGTACACTTGAAGTAAAACTGTGATTAAGGACTACAACAACAGCAAGGGGGCAGCTGGGCTGAACAGGGAACTTTTGACCAAGATCAAAAGCATCCTCACAGGAACCAGAACTAGACAGAAGTTTCCAAAGTGGAACATAGAAGCATAACCTAGGTTTTTAGGGATGGAATAAAGGAAATCAAAGCTGAATTAGAGATTAAAATAGCAACGGAGATAAAGGGCAACAAAAAAGGCTTTAAAAATGCATCAACAGCAGATATGAGACAGAAAAATGTGGGCCAGCTCATGAATGGAGCAGGCAATGAAATGATGGGGAAAAAATTATGCACTCAAACCTTTCTTTGCCTTATTTAACTGACTGTGTCTGTTTTCAGGCCTCCTAGGTTGTCCCCCAGGTTTTGGGGAGTAGAGGATATACCATGCTGGGGAGTTAGGGACTACTGAGGCAAACTGGACACATTCGAGTTCACGGGACCATGGATATATCTGAGGGTGCTGACAAATCTGGCCAGTGCCATTAATGAGGACATATTCTATTTATTATCTTTGAAAAGCTGTGATAATCAGGGATGGCTCTAGTCACCAGAAAAATGGAAAAAGGACTAATGATATGACTATTCTTGAAGAGCAGAGCAAGGAAACCTAGGCAACTACAAGCTCCTCCAGTCTCATGTCAGTCCCTGGAAAGATAATTGGGCAGGTCCTCATGCAATATATTTTAAAGGACAGGAAGGTGACTGGCAACAGTCAGCATGAATTTAACAGGGACAGATCACAGATGGTGAGCCTGATCCCCTTTCAAAAAGGAATTCCTGCCTCTGGGAATGACAAGAGAGCAGCAGCAAAGTTTTTGGTACAATCTTCAATAGAAGCCTCATAGTCAAGCTGAAAAGATGCAGACTAGATGAATGGACTGCAAGGTTGTTCCATCAAGCTCAAAGGGTAGAGGGCAGTGGTTACAAATCTAAGTGACAGTGAAGTAAGAGCAGAATTCCCCAGGAGTCAACATAAAGGCCAAAATGGATTAATTAACAATCAGGCCAGGCAGATGTAACGCACCCTCAGCAAGTTTGCAGATGACGCCAAAAGGTCTGGAGCACTTTACACGCTGGAGGGCTGCCGTTCAAAGCCTTGGCAAGCTAAAGGAGTGAGATTATGGAAACCATATGAAGACCAGCAGAGGCAAAATGCAAACTTCTAAATTTAAAATAACCTCAGCTCTAACTACTGTTCACTGCCTTTTTAAATGATTTTTTTAAAATTTTATCTACTAATCATATAATACTGCAGCCAAAGATATAATATTCTACTTTTTTTTCAAAAAGCTACTTCAATCATAATATATATCTTTATCTTAAGATAGATCTTTAATAATCATAAGATATATCTTTAAATACAAATTTTAAACAATTACAAGTGTAGGCTTTTTTCTTAAGCTAGAAAACACACACACAATTAATCTACAATTTACAGTAATATCTGTTTCCAAATAGTACAATATTAATCATGGTGATATTAAAGTGCAAAGAAGGCAATTTGATATTGAAAAAAAAAAAAGAAAGCACTACCAAACAAAATCATAGTAGTGGATCAAAATTATGGATTTTAAAAGGGATTTCATCATGGTTAATACTAGACTGGATGCAGTAGATATGGTCCTCTACAGTCTACCAATGAATAGGATCTAAACTCTCAGTTCTAGATGCAAGTTGAAGTAATCATTTTGGGGGAGGAGGAGAAAGGAGATGGAAGCAGAAAGAATTGTGGGGTTTTAAGTCACATATGAAGAATGAATACAACTTTTCTGTTTCTGCCACCTTAACAACTTCCTTATTTCTGTTTAACATCTACTTGAGGCAAACTTTTATCAATAAAATTATTTTTAAGTGTTTCTCCAGATTAATCCAGAATACACACAGCTACATGGGAATGTAAATATTGGTCAGAGAGCAGACTGTCTTAAAAGTCATGGCAGGCATTCCACAAATCAAAGGCTTCCAGCTCCTATTCAGCAATGCAGGTTCCCACAGATTTTGCCCACTGACAGATTGGAGCCTAAATGCTGCCTCACTTTGTTTTCCATGCTAACTAAACAGGCTTCTCTTTGCAGCAGACCCAGTGCTCAGAAGCATTCTAAGAAGTTAAATTAGTGTGATAGAAATCTGGATTCACTGTGAATTCACTGTGTTACAGCAGTTAGGCACGTAAATCCCACTAATAACAATTAAATTCCTTCTCAGATGAGGTCAGTAAAATTCTCTTTGTCACATTAAATGTATTGTTTAAGGTTGATGTATCCTTAAGGCATCAAACTATTTTAAACTCAAAAGCTCTTGAGTTCTACTGTCGGCTTTATCACTGGTTTGCTGTAGAGCCTTGGCTAGTTGCACCATTCCCTTCCACAAGCTTTCTTATGTGTAAAATGAAGATAACAGTACTTGCTCCCTATCTGATCTCCCAAAGGTAGCATGAAGATTAGTTCATGTTTATGATGCTTTTAAAATAAAGAAATGTGCAATAAAAGCTCTAAGAATTATTGTGTTATTGTTCATTATTCTTATAGGCAGGTGAGTCAGAGAACACAACAGCTGTTGAGAGCAGTCTAAACCCAGGAGTAGTTGCCTGAGAAGAGTTACAGCTTGGCAGCCCAAAGATCATCATTCTGAGCTTAAAAATAAATCAAATGTTCTTTCATCTCTCTCTCAGCACTATGTAAACCATATCTCCCACTTATTTTCACTACATATACTACCCTACTGAGTTGTAAATAAATCTGAAGAGCAATTTTTTCCCCAGTATTTATTTTTATTACTTGTTACTCTGCTAAGGTTGAATCTCCTTGTTTTCATCATCTCCCTCTAACAGTCAGTTCCTTAAAAGAATAATCAAAATTTAGAATTCTAGCTGCTGTTTTAAAAACACCTTCCTGGCATAAGGGAATAACAGCAAAATTATGGCTCAGGTTTCACACACTTTTCATGATTTAACATTTGAAAAGGGTTTTTTTTGCTATGAGTAGAGAGGACAAAATCTAGTCTTTGAGATATTGAGAGATATTTCCATTCTCTGAGAGGAGGATGACAACAGGAGAGCAAGAGATGCTTAATGTTTCTTTAACACATTCAGTCTGAAAATTGATACTGATAGTCATTAATGTCATAGTATCAAACTTAAACTGATGATTCCAATACCCATTTTCTAATATTTCTTCTGAAAAACAGAATAAAAAGTTTAATGGATGACTCACAATCTACAGTAACTAAAAGCTAAATAAAAAATAAAATGACATATATAAATGACAGAAAGAAAAATCAGAGATATTTTTAAAAGAGTTTTTAATGTGAAATCAAATGCAGAGTGTTTTGATTGCTTCTTTTTAAGCAGCATAGTGCCTATCTAATCCAGAGACTTTTTCCCCATGAACTTATTTTAAGGAATAACTGATAAAATGAGAAAGAAGGAACACTGTAAAAAAGATACATCAGAAATTAACTGTCATGTAAGCATTTCATGAAATAACTAATATAGATTGCCAGTTGTACATAACAATACAAAAGCAATTTAAAATAAATTTAATGTAGTACAATTATAATAATCTATCAAAAATAATGTTTGAGCAAAGAACATGACAAATAGTAAGAAAAAACACTATTACAAAATCTCAGTATCGCATGAAGGTTGAGGTTGGCATGGACCTCTGAGGAGGTAAATATAGGTAAATATAAAGGTAAAATATAGATAAAGCAAGAACACAAATACCAAAAGTGACTTTTCTACATGTTTCTAATCTTCCAAACAGAAGATCCGGCAGTTTTTTCCATGTAATAAATATAATAATGTTACTATTTGCAGTAGGTTCAATTGCATGCATTTATTTTCACAGCTCCTGATAGCAATTTTGCATGTGAAACTTTTATATAAGACTTATAAATACTCCCTTTTAACAATTATTAACCTTCTTAGATTAATATGGATGCAAAAACACAGGGTCAAAACCATCCTAAAGGACTGAAAAGAAATTAGAAGGGAAAAAGGAAATACAAATAATTAGGATGTTTCTCTAATGAATCTGAAAGACCAAGAATTTGCAAAGTGTGAGAGATTTAGCACTTGACATACCACAGAAAATTTACTTTCTAGTTTTCTTTCATCCAATCCTTTTTCTTTCTTTCTTTCTTTCTGTTTTTTTTTTTTTTGTTTGTTTCTTTAGTTGGTTGGATGGTTGTTTGGTTTCTGTTTCTTTAAGAGCAGGTTAAGTCAGTGTAATTCAAGCCCGTACAAGGCCGGGATAAAAAACAGAGGGGGAAAAAAAAAAAGATAAAATAAAGAGAAGGATAAAAAGAAAGAAAGATATCCTAATATCCTAAAATGCCATCTTCAAAATGTTTTAGAATTCATCCTCCAAAAATATGCACTTGCAATTTAAGATATTATCAGTGGTGAAATTCTTCTTTTTCAGGATAAGTTTCTAAGATCTGCTTGCACCTACCCACTGAGAATAGGAATCCTCCTATCTTCCAAGCATACTTTAGTATCTCTATCTGAGTTGCAAATATAAGGTAAGATGTATTTCCGTATATATTCTAAGTCCCCAAAATATTTCTACTGTCACACAGAAAAGAAGCCTGGAGAAGGCTGGCTTTCTGCAGATGTTTGGCTGACATTATGATCATTTAAATGGTATATGCATGCCTGCTCAAGAGAGCTAGAAACTGAAGAATGACATGAAATATCCAGAGAAATTGAATTTCCTAGACAATATTCTTCCTGGAGCAGCATAATTGCTCTTTAGCTAAGAAAGAATCATAAGACTTCATATTGCAAAGAATCATTAAAATCGTAACTATTTCTACTGCTGTGTTCAGTTGGGTTTGTTTGTTTAAACAGCCTGGCAACAGCCTGGCATCTCCATCCAACAATCTCTAGAGCTGCTGTTTCTCTGTCACTGTCAGAAATAAAACTTACTTGTAGATAAACCTTGTTTTGTCTAGTTCCAGAACAAACACTAACAACCGCACAAATGAAAGGCACAGACAAGATAAAAAAAGGTTATCTGTAGTGTCCACAAAAGATAACAGATAATAGATGTCTGTATGTTCCACATACAGAAAGGCCTCCCTCAGAAATCACTATTCCCTGGTATGGCAGACAGCTATCCTCAATAACCAGTATATTGTAGGCTCATTATTTATTTGAATACATTTCCATCTGTCTTACTCATCTATGTTTGAATTCAACCTAGAAAACAGCACAGTCTCCAGAAACTTATAATCAAGTTTTTACTACATATTTTCTTTTACATTCTGCTATCTGACTCTCTGCCATATCAGAAATATATATCTATCTTTGTAGTTACAGCTACTAAAAGCAACAATACCTCCAAAGAAAATCTCCGAAATCTCCAAACTGCAGAATACCTCCTGTATGTTACATCATTTACACGGGGCAAATGCTATTGAAGTTGCAAAGTCAAGCACTCAAAAGTTTGCAAAGGCCAGAATTGCGAGATGTAATCAGTTCCCTTGCATTTATCCTCCTTTCAGAGTTCAAAATATTTATCCTCCTTTCAGAGTTCTGGCCATGGAGGCTGACTTCTCTCTAGCCTCCATGGCCAGAAAATAGTACAATTTAACTTTACTAAATGACATTTTATTCATCTCTTACTTTTTAAAAAATTCTTTCCATATCTACATCCTTACATCCTTTTATGGCTGTGGTCAATATTTCTGTAAGAATGTTTCCAGATGCTTACAGATCTTGCCTACTTCAGAAACAAAGATATTCATATGGGAATAAGATTCAAGGGGTCATACACTTGAACACAGTATTAGATGCTTTTTTGCAACAGAAAAAAAAATGAATACTTCTCATCCACAATATATTCTTTACACATCTACACTCCTTTTTCAGAATATCCTATTTTTTTTTAAATAAAATCATGAACTTTTTAATCCTGAATTTTAGATCTTCATATGGCCTTCTTGCATTTTCCCTATATGCACTCAAGTTACTGTTTTTGATGCCTTCCTGTTGCTGCAGTGCCTTCACTATTATTAGCTACAATTTCATACCAAACAATTCAAGTTTTGAAAAATAACAACAGATAATAAGATGTTATCAGAAACATCTAAGAGCAAGAAAGGTTGCTTTAGAAAACATTCATGATTCAAGAAGTCACAGGGGTAATATGAGGAAACCATAATAAAAGCGATGAAACCAAATACATTCAATTATGTACCATATAAATTCTCCAGGCATTCAGAAGGCAAAATCTTCTTACAATTCTTTGAAACTGGCTTTTAAATTTCATCCTGCAGAATATTTTTTATGTATAACAAGTCTTGTCTTTATCATAAAACTCTCCAAAATGGTCAAGTCTCTAATGGTTAAGACATCTTTAAATCTTACTTGCTAAATATTAATACCAATAGTGCCCAGAGAAACCGTTTTCCTATTCTTGTATTTGGGCACGACGAAAAAGTGTACAAGATGTATGAATGAGTTTCAGCAAAATACAGATATCAAATAAGATTTTACTCCTATTTTTAACCAATATTGCTCAACGGCGCAAAGTGACTTCCACAGTTCTATCTAGGGCTTTGTAAATCAAATATACTTATCTCCTGGAAGGTGCACCTGCAGTCCTGCACCTGCTACCACTGGAAATACAGGGATCGAATCAAGAAGAAATTATTGGTCCTTACCTGCTGGACTCTGCAGATGTGATGGCAATCAGAGGAGGAATCCTTAGTGGAAGAGTTGTGGGCCTTGGGTTAGTCTCAGGATCTGTCTTTTTATCCCAGTCAGCCTGTTCTAATTGCCTGAATGCCAGTGGTGGAAGCTGGATGTTACGGCATGATAACCTCCGCACAAGATAGGGCTCCATTCCCTGCATTGAGTCTTCGTCCTCAGCGCTGCGATGCAGGGTTTCTTCTGAAACCTACAATGGAGGCAAAAAAAAAAAAGAGAGAAAAAAAAGAGAAAAAAAAGCATTTATGTAAAAGAATACCCATAATGTTAATTTGACACCTGGTTTTACTTCTTAGGCATATTATTTAGAGTTAGCACAGTTACTGAGAAAGTACAAAGAAAAAAAAAGTAAAACATTATATTTGTGGGAAAGAAATTAGGTGGTTGAACCCTAATGGTAGGTAGAAAGAGAACCATTTCTATTGTTTAGTTATCTGAGATTTTAAAAGCAACATAATTAAGGCACAGCTATCTACAATATGCATTTATACCTAGATGGTGACAATACAGTCTGTGCATATTAAATAAATTTCTGCTTGCTTCCCTACATGTTGCCTGTGTTTTGAAAGTCAAATTTATTTATTATCCTTTAAAAGATCTCTCCAACTCTCTCCTTTCTTCCTTGCACAGAGTAATTTCATACAAGCCGTGGCAACTACTTAAAACAACCAATGTATTCCATCAAAATGGTAAATACTCAAAATTTATGAAGGTCAAGCCATAAGGAAATCTCAAATGCTAACATTAGTAAACATTTAAAAAAAAAGACTTAAAACATGCAAAACCCTAGTAAATCTCCAGGTCAAGGAAGAATGACAGTTGATCTATGAAAGAAATTCACGAATAATTTTGATATAAAGGGGAGGAAAAATCTTCTGAAATATTATTGCAACTTCTAATAAACTGATCACTATGTAAAAAAAATCTCTGATCTTTTTTTTTTTTTTTGAGATCACATATTGTGGGAGGCTTTTTGTTATAATGAGGGGAAAAAAAGAATTATTTTTCCTTCTTGTCTTATATGACATTTCATACCATTTCTTAATAAATTCCCCAGTGCAGACACCATCGTCTGAACCTACAGACTTGGTGACATTGTCATTGAGAAACCTGAATTCTGAGTAAATCTAAAGGTTTTCTATTCCAAGACTAATTATTATGAACATAACCTACATAGACATATACTACTCCAAGAATTTATAGGTATATTCTACTTCTGTTCAGGCATCAATAGTCAAATCATTTGAGACTGAGATACTGAGCATTTGCTTCTGTCAAGTTAGAGTTCACAAGTGTGGTATAGTATACACATATACAAAATAAAGCAAGCTGGACACATATGCAAGGAAAGCTTTTTATTCTGTGCATACAGGAAAAGTCATTAATGAAACAACTTTCACAATGAGTAATATCAATAAGCTCAATTTATACTCAGAGCTTGAGCAGATGTTGTGAGCAAACTATTTCTAATTAAATCTTTAATCAGAAAATCTAAATTCATCATATAACTATTTTTCTTAATCTAGCTGTAATGTATTTTTTTTAAAAAAATAAGGATTAGAAAATGGCATGCATTAATGCATACCCTCTGAAGTAAATCAACAGCAAAATCAATCACCATAAAAATGCTACAAGAATTAATGTGTTACAGTCATCCAGGGAGTCGTATAACTTCAGGCTTGTATCTGAAGTGTGTGCATAGTGAATATTCAAGATAAATGAATATGTTAAAAAATAGACATGAAATTAATTATAGCCCCTCAAGAAATGGAAAATACTGATATCAGAGCTAAAAATCATCTTTCACGTGAGGTTATTTGATCCCCTTTTCTATCAACAATTTTAGCAGCCTTTAAAATACCAAAATCCTTGAACTGAGTACACTGAATTGGCACGTGGTTTGCCTTATGTGTGATAAGCAGGCTCATATCCACCCTGCAGTCAATGGAAACCCCTCAGTCCTTCTCAGCCAACTTGAGACCCAGCCACGCACTCCCTGGCCTGCGTGAGTGCTTCAGATGAACCCAGTCAGATGCTGAACCCCACTCTCCTCCTGTCTTAGCTTCCTGGGGCTTCTGCTGGCCCAATCCTCCATCATTTGGCACGTAGGTACTCTCCTTTGCTGAGTATCATCTGCATGTTTGCAGGCAGTTTGCTTCTATGTTTGATGTCTCTCTGTACTATCATCCAAATTCCTGCTTGAGCATTTGCTGCCAAGTTTGACCATGCCAACATGTGACAATCACACAATATGAGCTCCAGTAGCAAAATGCCATGGAGACACACTCGCTTACAGTACCTAGATATCTCCATGGTTTTTTTTTAATGTAATGAATGGAACTAGAATTCTAACCACAATTTTCCAAGGCTTTGAACTTCTGAGAGAGACTTGCCACAGCAAGGAGAGAGAGAGAGAGAGAGAGAGAGAGAAAAAAAAAGTATTAAGAAAAATACTGATACAGAATAAGAGACATTTGATGACATAAAGATCTCCAAAGAAATGTCCAAATGGACTCTATAAATGTACGTGTATATAAGAATGAAATCCAGCATCCTGAGGGTAAAGGCATTTCCTTTTGGACTCAGCATCTTTTTCAGTGCAAAGTCTATTAGAAAGTGAAAGAAATTCCAAGTAATGCCTTCATGTACACTTGTGAAACAGATGGAGAAGAACATATATCTCAATCTAGATAATATTTACTGCAGTAATACTGTATGAATGACAAGAAAACTACTAGCAAGTTTGATAGAAGCAAAAATAGAATCCTTTAATTATAGAGAATCTAGTTACATGGTGATATAAAGAGTACTTTTATGAGCTCCTAACAAGATGGATAGATGTAAACAACTGAGTATCTAAAGATGTAGAAGATCTGAATTTTCAGAAACACAAACCATATATGAAAAACAGTTGGTGTTGTCCATCTTCTCATTTGCTCCATACCACTTTCAGAAGTGGAAGTTTTTCTACAGGTCATTGCATGAAAAGGGCACTTCCACCTTAATGAGTAGCTGTTTAACATTTTATTTTCCCTCATGGTTAATTGCAACTATGTACTTTACTTACTTCAGACTACAAAAGCTTCGTCTCAAACACACTATTTTTTTTCCCTTACGGAATCTTTCTTAGGTGCTTGTCATTACAATAGCGAAATGCTTCCCAAGTGTTGATTTATTTTCACAAAATCAGTAGAAGACATAAGTATGGAACTATACCTTCTTTATAAGCAAGAATCAGAAACACAATGAGATAAACTGAAAAACAGTCATTACTGTTGCATGATTTGGGAATCAGGACTTTCAGAATACTTCACATCAACTTGCTTTTAATATGATGAGGCATATTTTCTCTGACTTTAATTTGCAGCAGTACAGCTAAACTTGTCTGCAAGCAACATTCCAACTTATGGTGGACATTCAGAAAATGAAGAAAATTGGAAATGAACAAGTGTTCTTTAAGCAATTTATCTGGCATTATTCAGTAGTACAAGAAGCAGAAGGAAGTAGTCTCTAGGATAAGAGCCTATTATCTTAACTTTCACACCACTGTTTCCTTTTCTTCAAATCTGCCAACATTTATGCTAAACATCTTGAACCTACTGCAGCAAATGTGCAGAAGTCTACAGTTACCATTACTGATTGTGCAAGCAGTTTTGGCCAGCAAGCTTAGTTAGGCAGAAGTCTTGTCTAAGGAAATATGTAATCATGACATTACAGTCTATCATACTAATTGTAATATATATAGTACTATATAAATATCATATAAAAGGGAAAGGACACAAGTGAACCCTGCAAAGGTAATACCTTTGCCAGTGCCTGACTTTCTACCTTAGTCATTTTTATTAAAAAAAAGAAAAAGTAACATTTAATTTTCTTTCATTACTATTATGAGGAGTGACATTGACACTGGCTTCTTTCCTCAGAATTAATTTAAGACTGTCCACTCTCTTTTGGACCATGTAACAAGTGCTCATCCTTGGTTGTTTTTATGTTTTTCAAATGAGTATCATAGTTTTACATAAGACAAATGCCAATACCAAAGGATGCAGAGCATATATAGAATGAAGTTGCTTCTTGGTGAGAAAGAATACATGTCAATGTTCCATTCATATCTATCTGCACCAAGAAGCAGATGCCAGATGTGCAGGATGCCCCAGGCTGCTCTTTGAGGTCAGAATCATCAGAGCTTTTTTTTTCCCCAAAGGTTTATTTCTCCAGGCCTTGGGAAAGTTTTCACAGGAATGACACAAATGCATCTCTGGCAAATGTCAGGTCTAAGGTCTACTTTGGGAGAGCATTCAATTATTTTGAAAGTTTCTTAACAGACTTCAGTGAGTGAAAACAGCCCCATTTTGTTTAGGAATAGAAGCATCCTGGGTTAGAACTGTGAAAACATTCTAAGAGAATGTTCACTTACATAGATAATTTTATCCAAGGTTGCAATTCAGGCCTTCCTCGGTTATAAGCAATTTAAAATCATATTTTATCATGGAATTGCTGAGCAAGCATAACATCACTAAACACTGCTATTAAAACAAAACTTTCAAGAACGACAACCAAGTTTTGGGACAGCAAGTATCAGACATGCCACATAATATGCTCCATATCATAATTCCTAAGCAGAATAAAACAACTCCAATAAACAATTCTGTTTTTGACATGGGAGAGAGAACACGAAGAAGAAAGTTCCTGTAAAGTATTTATTAGCATAATGAGTCAATAAGACATTTCATGATTTATTTATTTATTTTAAGGCTAGAGGTTTCAAAGACTTTCTGTTAACACTCATCCTGTCAACAATTAACTAAATTCCAAGACCAAACACCTTTGTAGCTATTAAGCAGCATTATGGCACAGGGTGATCTTCAGTTTGGGTTGTTTTGCTTCCTTATTTCATTTCTTCTTCAAGTTCCTTTGCTAGTATGCTGAATCATTAGCTGGCTAAGTTACTATTCATGACACCTTTTGCTAGCCTTCTAATTAGCAGGTGTATTTGTTAGTTCTTACCAGTAATTGCTCATTAGCAGTTATGGATTGTCAAGCAGCAAGAACTGATTGCAATCTAAGGAATAAAAGTCAGTCACTTATCACAAGAGTGCTAGAAAAGAAAAACAATCTGAGAGAACTGAAAAGCAAATGGCCTCAGCATAGCAAATATGGTCTGCTTTTTGCTGCAGTTTCTCTTCAGGCCTCTCAATATGCTTAACAAGATCAAGTATTCGCCATCAACCCTAGTTCTACTTTGAAAAACATTCTTTTAGAAGTTTGGCAGTGTGCATCTCTAATTAAGTGGTTTTCTACTGCCTGCTCTTGAGTCATCTGTACCAGCCCGCCCTGGCACACCCTCCTGTCCTTTCCCATCTGCTGCTCCGTCTCGTCACATAGATCAAATGACTGCTGACATCCTGACATTTATCCGCTCTTGCAAGAACAAATAAGGATTCCAAGTGGTTAAATACAAACACTGATGTCACTTTGCTAACAGCATTGACAGGCCAGCACTGCATTGTGTTCTTCAGCTGGGAGAACAGGTACAGCTTCTTAATGCTGTGTCTGCCCTTGTATTACCATGTCAACATAGACCTTGTTCTCACTCAACAGTAGAATTAATCAAGACAGTAGCTAAAATAGTAGGTAAAACTGATCACCTCAGTTTGTTTATTTGCAGCTTAGAGGCACACTACGTGCTAAAGAGCCAGAGGCCACATCAGAAATTTATTCTGGAGGTTTGACACGAGGGAAACCGGTTCCGCTAATGAATGATGGGGTTGTTTCTAGCCCACCTACAGGACAACCTCTTGACTCAGCTCAAGGGTTTGTTTGAGTCAGAAAAAAATCATTTCTAATAATTCAACCTACTTCTGTACAACTCATTCTCTCATTTGCACCAAAATATGTCAGGCAAAATGCCCAAATATTTGTTTTATATGTTTATTTGGAAGAAGGATTTATTATATTATGTTTTACCAAAAGCTGACATAGCAGTATTTATGCTAACTTATAATATCAAAATAGTTCATACATAAAGATAGTGGGTGGGCACTGTCCTGTTTTCAATGCCTGTAACAGTCACAGAGAACAGATGCTGGAGTGAGAGTCTTCATATCTGATTCTCTCCTCAATTTTACTATAGATATTCTTCAATATACTGGCAACTTTCTTATCATCGCCATGTCTCAGTTTCTATATTTCAAAAATTGCTGTAATAATTCTTGTCCAGCTATGAGTCTGATGAGATCTACTAACATTGTTTATTAGCACAGCCATTTAGATCCAGACCGAATCCACCACTTCCCTTCAGGCAATTCTCTACTTCTCATTCCTACATATTTTCCACTGCTTTTTCTCCAACGACTTTCTCCACATTAGCACTTTGAAAATGTAACTGAAGGAAACTATCACATCAGTAAAAAAATCCTGCTCTTAGATTCTTTTAAATTTTTTATTAAAAAAATAACTGAACCTATATTATTCACACACCATTCCAGTATTGCATTTCACTGTGACTAGATTCATTGCTGTTCATTATTTGCACTAGAAAAAAAAAAAGCAATGATGAGTCATACCCTTAATCTCACAGCTAAATAAAAACTATAAAATCAGGCAATTCTTTCCATCTTTTGTCGATGATGCAAATATGTTTAGTGGAAAAACCTCTAAAAGACTGTCAGATTAAATCTATTGCTATATCTTAATCTGGTAATTTGAAATGAATCTTCAATTAAAAAGCGATTATGTATCTAAGCACAAGTTAAAAGGTAGTGAAGTACAATTCTTAGCAATGGTAATTAGATGGAGAGGGTAGAATGATACAAAAAGTGCCTATATTTATTTCTGCTTTCTATTTAGAAAGTGGAAAAATATTTATTCAGAGAGAATGAAGAGTAGATATTTCCTAGATCTAAAGGTAATTTTCTAAGATGAAAATTGATCAGATCAAATGATTTCCAAAGAATAGTCCTAAAAAAAAGTTGGCAGTCTCCTTTTGCTCAGCCAGCAATAATAGATCTTGGAAAGAAAAGTAAGACCTAAATGACTGGAATAATGCATATTCTAGGACAGTAAATTAGATGGCTCGAATTCCAATAGCACAGATAACTTACCAACATCACAAAAGGAAATAAACTACACTAATGTAGAGAAATAAATTATACTAATATAAAGATATAAGAATAATCCAGTGAATCTGCCTTCATAGAAAATAGACCTTCTCAAACAAACTTTTTGGTTTTGGTTATACACGGAAAAGACTTTTTTAAGGTACTGATATAAAAATAGAGGCAAAAATGGTGCTACGGGAACTGTCTGGGAGGCAGATACCTTGTGAACATATCACAGAACTTTCAGGTTTCCAGTTCCAATTACATGGAGTTTTAGACTTCTTAATTTAGCAAAATTATCTGAGCTCTAGTTCAGGTGGGGACTCCTTGGTCCTGAGCTTTATTCTCAGGTCTTCCCCGAAGGTAAAAAATAATCCATGTTTAGGACTATGCATTTTCAGTGTCCTCAGCTCTCAGTTGATTGCTTAGAAAGTCTTTCCTGCACTTCTTCAATCACAATTTTTCCTAATTGCCTTTATTTTATTTATTTTTTTTTTATTTTAGAGTCTGTTCATCTGACAGTGTAAGATTTCTGAAAGGATTAACAGGATGTCCACAGATAGGAGGGAGGGAGGGAAAGAGGGGATGAAGGGAGAGAAGGAAAAAAAAAAAAAAGATCCAAAAGCTAAAACTGAGGAAAACAAACACATACGCACAAATAAAACAAAGTAAATTACTCAAAACCCCAGTGACACCACATACGGTTTCAAATTTCAGATTAGTTCATGTAGGAGTTTATGCTAACAGTATTGAATTCTGTTACTCATAAAATGAAGAAAAACAGGTATACAGATTTAGATTTTGTGGGCTTTACTAAAGCAGAACTACACTAACTTCAGCTTCAAGATGTACTGTCAATTGTGTGGGAGGATCTCATTCAGAAATAATCTGAAAGCCTGTGGCATTCCAAAACCGAACTATGAACATGTGTACAAGGCAGCTGCTGACATACTTATCCAAATGCTCCCAAAATGGCTATACAAGATTCAGCTTATTAATGGCAGTTGAAAAATCAAGAGATAATGGCTCGGCAACAAAAGTCCTGTTGTTTGGTATATTTCTTAAAAGAAAACAAAAATAAAAACAACTCATTTCCTGGAGTTCCCAAGCTAAGTGTATCATCGGGGTAGACTGTCCTCAGCAGTACAGGAAGCAGGTTGACATGAAAACATGGAAAAAATAGACTTCTCAAAATTGGGAAATACTTTCTCAGTTACTTTCAATAAGGAAAAGAGTTACGTGGCATCACAGATGTCAGATCTTTCCAGATGAATGAAAGCTTTAAAGCTTCCATTTAAAGCTTTAAAATTTAAGCTTTAGTTGGGATTAGTTGCAGAGAGAAATCATGGCTGTACAGAGGAACTTGACAAAAACCTAAGATCAATACTTTTCTTTCAGTTGTTAAATAGTTGTCTGGGCACTTCAACAAGTGCTGGACAGTTATGATTAAACTGATCTAGTTCACCATCTGAAAACAAGGATATTCACTGATAATAGTATTTCAAAAAATGTCCCAAATTATGGCCGTGATATTACAAGTACATAGCAAAATCAATAAAATACCGACCAACCCTGATAATGGTGCTTGACTTCATGACATGTTTTTACTATAGCAAAGTACTGGACAGAAGTTCTTCCTTGTCAATTGCTTCCCAGAAAAGTTTTCCTCTCTCAGCCCTACTCAAGACGTATCTCTGTGTATAAACCCTTTTTTTCGCCACAAGTCTTTGCCTCCAAGTTTCAACACCAAGAAAGCAGATATGTAGCAGCTCATGAAGTCATTCAGACATACAACCTCAAATCCAGCTTCAGTTTTACTATACTTTCAATACATATTTTGATGTTTTTCAAGCCTAGGCATTCACAAGTTAGCAAAATCAAATCCTTCTCCGTTGAATATTGAGAAGGTCTTAGATATTAGCCATTGAACAAGATTACAGAGAATCTGATGAACTTCTGGTAAACTTCAGACTTCATGACCCAAGACGGTCTTCCTTAACTTTATAGATATGTAATGGTAAAAAATTATTTACATTGGGCTTACATACTGCTCTCCCAACATTTTAAAACACCTTAAGTACATCTCTAAGAGTTTGGTTAGATTTTACTGGCATGAAGATCTCATAGGATTGAATCTTCCTTACCACCTTGCGTAAGATAAGGTATTTGCCTTTCTTACACAGACTATAAAGCAGTTTCATACAAACAATTTCTAATATCAAGCCTTTAAGAATGTAGTCTCCCAATCATTCAACTATTATTTGCCATCACATGTAAAAAGTATGCCAAGTTGATTTTTTTCCAGTCATTGATATGGTTTCATTTCACAAATTCTAAGTATCTTTCTTTTTGAACAAAAAAGATAAGAGAATTAATACTTCTGCAAAAATCAAAGATCTGGTACAACCATTGACCAATAATGTTTTACATGAACTAATACATAAACTAGAATCCACTAAGGGCTCGAATTAAGTCATTAATTAACTCATTAAGAGGATATTTCCAGTTTAAGACTAATAAACACCAAACAGTCAACCATCACTAAAATAACCATACAGGTTTCTCCATGGATATATTACATATACCTCATGTTTTATATCAGAAGCTCCTGTATAGAGAGAAATACTGAACCTTTAATGGTAGCATTTACAGTGAACATATGTGAGTACTTTCACATAACCTACAAAAAATATAGATTTTATATAGATTTTATATCTTCTGCAGAAACATGTTTAGCAATGGAAATGAATGAGCACATTCAACCAATTCATTGCTTAACTGTGCATCCCCCAGCACTTCACAGACTCTCCTGAAAGACGTATTTCACATCAAGCTGGTGATATGAAAGAGAAAATATTTTACTAATTTGCCTTGTTGGAGCTAATCAAGCTAAACAAAGTGAACACGCACACACACATACACAAAAAAAGGTTATCAGCCCCTCATTGTTCATTATTTCATTGCTTGGTATCAGTCATACTTTTTTTGTCTTTTTGCTCTTTGGAAATAAAGACAAACTCAGAAAAGGCATATTAGGTGTCAGTTATGAAAGAAAGCAGGTACACTCTAACATTATTACTATAATTCAATAAATGACTGCTCAGCAAACAGAACAAGTGGGCACAAAGTACTACTGGCTACTCATAAATGTAGAGTAAAATATTTTAACCTAATCTCAGAGAAATAAGTTTTCTCTTTTGTTTTCCATTGACTACAGATGTGGACTTTGCTGGTTGTTTCCACCTTTATTACTAAACTTATACTAGTAAACTCTCATTTTGCACTAAAATTGTATGACTGAGTTTTGCCCATCATTCACGCATTTGAGAAAATCTCACTCCTTAAACTTGCTACAAATAATAATTTTTGACAATATCTCCATCAACTGGACAAGACACTAGAATGTTCAATTTTCTGCAACAAAAGCTTCCTGGCTAAAGAAAGAATTAATAAATAGTACAAATTTCCATAGTCATCTACTACAACTGACAGAAAATGAGCTCCCCAGACTAAAGAACATCTCATAACTGAAAAGCTAAAGATTCCCTTCCAAAGGTGAATTTCAGGTTTCACAATCTACCTGTCCCAAACTCCCTAGAGTTAACAAAGTAGTTTCTCCACTTCCCTTTGTATGCAGAAGACATGTAACACTACCTGTCACAAGTCTGTAGAAGGCAGTATCACGCTTCCCACAAAGGATCTTTTCCAGTGTTGTGAAATTACAAGTTGATCCTTGCACAAGGATGGTTTCTGGGTTAACATGATTCTTTATGCTCTCTCTGTGAGTGGAGCTGAATAATCTAATAAATTTCTTAACTAGTATGAAAAATAAATTACAGAGGAATAGGAGCTAAGTAGGATAAAATCTCATATTATTCAAAAGAAAGCTTTAGACAAGACTAACTCTGAAAAATGGTATAATAGAGTGAATTACTACTTTGAACAGAGGCCTCCAGTTGCACTAATAGGAAGAAACATTAGACTCGGATCTAGGCATAAGCTAGCTCAGTTACTTCCCTCTAGTAATTAGCTATTATTAAAGTAGCTATTGTGCTGGGATGATGAAAACATCCTAAGATCCATGAATAAGGAACAAAACATAAAATACAATTCAGGGAAAAGGAAGGGAAGGGGAAAGGGAAAGGGAAAATTTTGTAAAATTCCTGTTCTAGGAACTTGCATTAAACACACTTTTGTAAAATTTTAAATTTGTGTACATTTTAGCAGGTCATAAAAAACAGGAAATGCCCAAATTTAAATGGGTAGATGATATCAATAGATGCTTAAAGAAAAATACATTTGGAGACAGTCAAACTGATAAAACAAAACAATCTTCTATAACACTGTATGTTAACAAGATTTCCTGCACTAGGTTAAACTATAAGTAAAGAAACCTAGGAAATAATTTTGTATAGATCCAAACTAAAATTTCAAGAGCTCTTTTCAAACATACTATTTTATTTTAAAAGTTTTACAATCAGGGAAAGATTTACCTTGAAGCAATCCTTCTGTTACCTAAAATGGAGAAACAGTTCATTTCCAGTTGTTTTTAAATCAAGGCAATAAACCTGAATATGTGCAATTTTGCAGGTATGAATGTAGCCTCAAACTATAGATTATACACACTTCATTTTATCAAGAAAGATGTTTCTCCATTTTCCACTACAAATAAGTACGTCAGGGCAGCTTTTTAATTCTTCATTGAAACTATATGCCAAGGTACAAAAGCCAAATCCTTTCAATTCAGAAATATTAGACTGCTGTGTGAGCACTGATTTAGTGAACACTGATCTTTAGTGTTTATTAGCGATGACTTAAATTTTATCAGGAGATTCTATTTACATGCCATAGAAAACAATCCACACCAAAAATCACTATCCAGAATAAAAGCCCACCTTAAATGCTACAGTAAATCAGATATATTTGATACCATAAAAGTTTCTTTGCCTTCTTGTACCCAGAGAAGGATGGCCATACAGGTTAATATTAAATATTAGACCTAGCTCACCATCCTCTCTGATGACAGCCTAACGATAGCTACTGCTTTCCGTCAGCCAACAGATTTAAGATTTCCTTTGCTATAAGTTGCATTTCCACTGCTGTATTTAATAGTCACCAATTGTCACTTGTTCCGTGACACCAATATTCCTGGTAATTCCTTCACTTTCCATTCCTTTCCTGATAATTCCTCATATTCTATTTGATTTGATAATTGCTAAGTACTGAGTTGTTTTTTTTTTCAGAGAAATATCCACAGTAACATGAAGATCTCTTTCCTGAGTTGAAATAGATCACTAATGTGAATGAATATGCCCTTATTATGTATGTATATTTAGGGCTATTTTTCCCATATGTATTTGTCAGTATTTATCAATATTGTTAGGCAAAATAGAGCATCTTCGAAATACTTTAACACCATTTCATGTGGAACTATTATCTGAAAGGAGTTTAGATCAATTACTTCAGCAAATGAGGTATCCTTTGTTTCTCAATGAATTCTCTTGTACAAAAGGTACCTAGTGAGCATTCAGTCAAAGAATATAGAAAAGTCTCTGACAAAGAGTCCTGGTTTGTACCTAGAGGTTTGGAAAAAAAGTTATAAAGAGAAATAGCAAAGCAAGGCAGTTCTATTTCTTATTCTCAGGTCAGTAGGGAAATAAAATGTCTACAATTGTATTTGGAAAGATTTTGTGCACTGCTAGTAGTGCGGTGTAGAATAACAGACTGGGAAATCATTTGCAATTGATTTCCTACAGAATTATCTACAATCTGACAGGAAACAGCATTGCATTTTTTTTGTTTTGTTTTGTTTCTGAAACATTAGCTACCATGGGAATTCAGATCAATTAGATGCTTATATTCTAGTAAGTGATAAAGAGGAACAAATATTATGGTGCATAACTGTAAAAATATAGATTGTTTAAAAAACATAAGCAGTAGGTACAACATAATGAAATCAGAAATGTGTAACGGTTCTTTTGTTAGAGAAAGTCAAGATTTATTTAAAAAAAATAGAAAACTTGTGTCAATTAGCCAAATGTTAATTGCTGATCAAAAAGGCCTACAGAACCTACTGTTTCAGTATAAGTACACAAGGAGTTCTCCTAAAGACATCTGTGACAATTAAAAGGCACTTTAATATCTAAATAGTCAAAATAGATAAGACAGAAAGGAAAAAAAGAAAAAAGGAGATGAAATGGAAATTTAAATCCATTTTGACTGTGCAGTAAAATTCCCATCATTCATACTTATTCAAGTCTATCAATAAACCCAGGAATATGAATTTATTTCTATAATATTCTTCTCTCTACAAATTCTTTCCTTCATTGCAATCAATATACATCTCAAATACAGTTTAATTCTGGCACAGCCATCTACACATAAAAATCCCTGATCTGAGCTGAATAACAATTTAAGCTCAATTCAGCTGAACTGCCAGGTGTAAGGATAGAGATTCAAGCATTAATAACCTTTAAGCTCTTAATCTTAGTGGGGAGAACTATAGAGTTGCCACATCTCTGCGTTCACACATGGGATTATTATTGCTTGAGTTAATTCAATTACAACTCAGGCTAAACGTGCAGTAAAAACACTTCCATAACCAGGACATCATATTGACATTTTACATCAGATTGCACTAGTGCACTTCCAAAAAAACATACGCCGTTAGAGTTGAATAGGAAATTATTTTTCCACCCTACCAAACTGATTAGCTCTAAAAATATTCCTTTTCCATATCAGTTGGAAATACTTTAACAAAAAGCCAAAAGTCAAAGATATATATTCCCCACCACCATAATCAGCAGCCCGGGACAAAGCACAGCTTCTTGGAATGCGAGTCTCAGCTCTCTTAAGTTCACATTAGGCCTTCACTTGGTCCTCTCAGATGGACATCATTAAGCAAGCGAATGTGCCTGAGTAGGTCTTTCTCAGCCTTCTGCTGAACCTGATTTTATCCTGCAAAGTTATTTGCAGTGGGAGAGACCCTTTATGTCAGGTGGTAAGTCTAAGACCATCTTAAACTAATCTGTTAGACATTCACATGAAGAGAAGGGCAGGGAAGAAAAGGACAAATCTCTTTTGACCAGAAATCCAATTATTTATCCAGAACAATGCCCATCAGAACTGGTATGTTTGTACGAAAAGTTTCAATTTTGACAAATTGCTTTTTCTAATAATGAATATTACAAGACCTTGAACACACACCCATAAACATGTGTACAAGCACAGTCAGTGTCTGCACAATAATAAAAAGAAAGTGCTTTAACACCGATCATGCTTCTACTGCCTCATTGCCTACAAAATGTTTTATACAGCAACTAGAGTAAGACCAGAGACAATGATTCAGCAACTACTTCTGCTGCAGTATTTTTGACCAGAATAAAAAAGATTATTTTTTCTTTTGAGTAGAATTACCTAAGGAGGTAATAAGCAAATAGTATATTGCTGGGTAAAAATAATTTTCTAAGAGTAGTGGGTATACCTGATCATTTTCTTAACCTGTCATACAGAGGCTCAAATACATATTGCTTTGTAGTTTTTGACATACTAGGTTGGGCATTAAAAAGTAAAAAGGTTTGTTCATATTAGAAGGCACTGTAAGTGCTGGTCTTCTAACATATATGGAAGCAGGACTGCAACAGTGCTACAGGGAGTGAGGCACTGGATTTCAATGCAGTGGGCAAATCTAGCCATGAACCTCTACCATGGCAGCAGAACGTTGTGTGGTCACAACAAAAACATACCCAACCTCTAGTCAATCAATATTGGATGGAGGGAACTGGATCTTGGATGCATATTTACACCAGTAAAAACAGCCTCTACTTCACTATATTGCAAGTGTTAAGAGACCAAAACATGGAAAGAAAGAAAAAGTAGAAAATATAACACACCAGTTCCTGACTTTTGTGCAGTACAGGAACGGCAGCACTTTACCAGGATAGTCTAAAGAGCAGTGGGGAAACCCTCACTTGCACTTTAGTGTCCCTTACTCTTGCCTGTTTACTCAGCCTTGTCAAAGGCATGGGATAGAACAAGAGGAGAAATGGATTTCTCCCTGAATAATACAGAGATATCCTGTAATGACACAGCTGTGCTGCAAGTATGTAACTAGGAAAGCAGAGTACAGTGACTCCTGTATGGAAAAAATGGGTTCCAGTTTGTGTATTATGCTAAGTGATGCAGCTCTGTTACCAAATAGCACTGCTGCTTTAACGTATCAAGGTAATAACATTTATCATCATTTTAGGTTATATTTTAATATTTTACATTGAATTGAAAAATAATTTTATACACACACACACACACACATACACACACACACACACACACAAGCATCTCCTGGAAAAAGTACCATATTTTTTAGAGATGATTGATAGCTATTTTCTGAATAATCTCTTTTGGTTCCTTGGGATTTGCATAAAAATTTTAATAATCCTTCTTTTTAGGCACCCATGCATATGTCACACTTCTCTTTGCTTCTAATTTATATCTTGCTTCTGAGGTTCCCTCAAACTGAAATGAAACAGCCTACCCCCGTTGAAAATCTGTACAATTTTTCTCTACTGCAGATATTTTTCCTTATATTATTCTCTGTGCCGATATTCTGAAATCTAAAGCAATGTAACAGATGACTCATCTTCAGCTATCAGACACTTATCTATTCACTTTTTGAATTTTCAGGTCCTTTATTTGAAATTTACACTTGGTCTCCAGTTTCATCTTAATTTATATTTTACATTATCTCTAGGTGATTTTTTCCATTTGCATGATTAAATTACCAGCCCTTTATTAGAGTTTTTAGCTAGACTAGCACTAGATTTATTACTTAAAATCATGAACATGAAGAGTTGTTATTATTTATGACAGCCAAATCATTCATCTGCATTCATATTTTTGTCTTTAGGGTGTGGGAGTACTCCAAAGATACCCTTATCACTAGACAAGCCTGCTGTTTCTTCTGTATCCATGTTCATCTTTTGACTTTTTCACGGGAGAACAGGCTGTTCTGTTCTGAATCGGCTACCACATGCAAGCACCTCTCACTCTTATTTTCTCTACGCATTGAACACTGCTCTCTCTCTATAAAAATGGCAAATAAACCTGCACTTCCTGAGCTTTATTTAAGGTATGAGAAAATACATATATATATTCTATTTTTCATGCCCTCTGTCTTGTCTCCTGTAAATTAGTGGCACTCCTTCTTCACTTACATAATTTTATAGACATAGGATTTTTTTCCAGCTCCCACAGTAAATATTCTGTGGGAGTAAGTCTTATACACCCAAAATTATTTTGTCACATATCAGTGAATTTTTAAGATTAGCAAAATTACACCCTACCGCCAGTGTTTGAAATCTGTGACATTCCAGACAATATTTTCTTTTCACTTTTTTTTATTGTGAAAATTTCTCTCTTCACTATCTTGCTCCCTGTTGGGGTTAAAGCTTTTATGATATTACCCAGATTTGTCATGCTTGTTCTTTGCTTCATTTCAAGTTGAATATTGCAATGCTATTTCTCATAAGAGGATGAGGCATAATATTTCTTTTCTTTCCTACACAGTATTGACTCACTACAATCTGAATATTTCCTCTATGTTCTTTACATATAGATTTTTTTTTTAAATTACAATTTAATTCCTTTAGGGTACTTTTGTTGTTATTTCTGCTTAACTACTTCTATGGATTTTTCTGGTCATAATTTTCTTACAACATTTTTATTCTCCATCTGCTTCCATCTAAATTATAGGAATGTTGCACATTTTCTTTTTAATTGCTAGCTACAGTCTTTGATAAGCTTAGCTTGTCAGACAAAGAGACTCTTGTCTCTCTTTCCATCTTGACTCTCTTTCCATCATTACAATAATTTTGTTGTTTTTCTCCTGCTAGCTGTGGTATCTCATCTTGGAACAAACTTCCCTATATCACTAAACAACCAAGATGATGGGCAGAATTTGGAAGTGCTCAGATAATACCAGCTACCTTAAGGTCACAGAGGCTCCATCCAGCCTTTTCTGATGCTTGCATCACAGGAGATGGTGAAAATGCTATTTCAGGAAAAGTATGTGCACAGGATCCAGGAAAACAGGTCTTAATGCCTCTCACCTTAATGCCTCTCACCTAGAACTCTAGGCACAGATGAACCTCATGCATTTGACACTTTGCTCCGCTTAAGACAAGTTGTATATACGGATAAGGAAAGTCTTATGTGTCTCAGATCTCAGCCTCTTGCCCATATTTCTAGACTGAATGTCAACTCCTTTCAGTCCAGGGATTGTTTTAGTAAGTGGGAAAACTCTGCTAACCACCAGTATGAAGGAGGCTTTTTCTGAGAGAAGCAGAACCATCCTCTAGGTCTCCTACACGAGTTTTCTCTCTTGAACATAGTTTCTCAGAAATTAGAGAACAAAGTAGAAGAAATTACATTAAACGTCAACAAAAATAACTCAGTGCCTAACCCATTTCTCTCACTTTGTACAACAATGAACACAGCAAATACTCTCATACATCTGCAAAACTAGAAAGTGGGCAAATTCTTGCATTCCTAGTACATCACACTGGCATCATGTGACAGCCTTGTTTTTTTTTTTTAAAAAAAAACTAAAAATTAAATCCAAATTCATATAATTAAATGCCAGTATAATTCTGCCTTTATTCTTTGGTGTTTTTATTCAAATACCAAATATAAATTATCATAGATCAAATCCATCTATGATAAAGCATACTTTGATGAGGCTTACTGTACTAATATTGTAATTGTTCTACTATATTAGCCTTGCTATACCTCTTCTAGGCCTGGGCACACACCTAATTTTTATTAAACCAAGATGATCAAGAACACAATACACTGAACATGAACCATAAAGACACAGAAAAAACTCATGTGGAACACACACAAAATGGAAATGGGTCTCTGCTGTATTTTGAAGCAATAAGCACTGATCATGCTGTTACATAAATTTATATAGTTGTTCATCTTTTATTCAAATATTCCTGAACTTTAAAGACAGAGTTACTACAAGGTATACTAATTGCATACCAAATTCAGATAAGACAGATAATAGTATTTGGCTGTTATAAAACATTAGAAAATACGTTTCAAGGTAAAGTCCTTTTTAATAAATATTCATTTAACCAAAATTTAACTAATTTCTCTACAAAGTTAATATCTAAATGCATCAATATTACAGAATCCTGTATACCTTTTCAAGAAAAGTATAAACTTAAGAGAAAAAAATAATTACAGTAGTTGTGCTTAAAGCATGTTCTCATAGGTTAGGAAGTTAACCAAGGACTTATGAGAATAAGCTTATGTCTGATCACATTATAACAAAGTACAAAATCTTCCCCTGAAACTTTATACAAATATTGTTTTGTGGTTACAAACCACAATATATAACACTGAAAAGTCATTGACTTCTTCTGGGATGTACGTAGTACACTCGGAAGAAATTTTATCTCTCTTTTAGAAAAATATGCAAAATAAACCCCACTGTAAGTAACTGGTAGTAAATAAATCAAACTTAAAACGATATGTACTATTCAAGTAGTAAATATTCATTATATTAAATATTCAACACAATGTGTTCTGCAGTCTTTTTTCATTCAAGACATGTACTGGCCAAATAAGTTCCATATGGTTTTAAGTAATAATCCCACAAAAATAGTTAGATGTGTTTTCGTTTATAGGCACATTGCTCTATATACTGTCTACAGAATTCTTTGAAAGCTAGAATAATGAATGTAAACATCTGGTGTAGGAAAAAGATAAAATACTCAAAAAAAAGCATTATCCTTGCCAACATCAAGCTTGTTTCTTAGACAATAGCAAGTAAAATCTACCTTTGGACCTACAGTAATGTCAATATTGTAAAATTCTAAATATTGTAAAATTCTATAAATAATTAGTCATATTATCAAAGGATAAAAGGAAGATTCCTCTTTCTAAAAAAGAAAAACTCCTTGAATCCCTTTGTTCTTCTCTCTGTTCGATGAGTACCTTTGCAGTACTTTGCAGTCAAGATTTTTTCTTACTCCTGCACTCTTTATAAGAACTAGAAATTACTCCTCTTAATATAGAGCAGTCATGTTTGTGCAGTCATATTATCCTCAGTATCTGAAGTTTTGATAAAAACATTGCCAGGAGATTCATGATATAACTGCAATACTAATTACTTGATGACATGTACTCTGACAAGATATTTCAGTAACTCATTCAAGCAGTCTTTGTAAGTTGTAACAGTTGAGAACTTTTGTTGAGTTCTGGTTTCATTCACATTGTCATTCAAAAGTGCAAAGTACAGAACGCAGCACAAACTGTCAATCTAGAATGGTCTACCCAAGGCACTTCTTTCCAGGGAATTCACAATTTCTTAGACAAGATTTACCCTGAAAGCATCATCCTGAGGTGGAACACAATTTTCTGACACAATGAGCAAGCAACATCTCTATATGCAATGAGACGGTACCCTACTGACAAACCACGTGGCTTCAGGAGACAAAAGCAGTCATCCACAAACTGCTCCATTTTCTAAAAGTGAGCAGTTGCCAGGTCGGTCCTGACAGCAAGGTGTTAATGAATACATAAGTGCAACAGCCTACACTCTCCTTCCAGAAGTGTGAAGAGAACGGCAATTCGATAAAAAACATAACACTTTTTTACTAGGAGCATGCTTCCAAGTTCACACATGCAAACCTCCTTGCAGATCTTGCTAGGGGAGAAAGTAGTTGTCATGCTAGATAGTCACAGAAGTTCACATCATAGCAATCTCTGAGCATATATTCATTTAAAAATGATATAGTAAGCAGAATTAGTAGATTTTCTGTTTGTTTATGCTGTTTTTTAATTTGTTTTATTTTAGCTGTTTTCTAATTTTTTTTGCTTTTTTAAACAAAAGAAGCTTACTTAGTAAAGGAAAAATTCAGCACAAGAATCTTAGCATTAAGAAGTAAAAGAAATTAAGTTTGCACTTTAAGGATGAAATCAGCCCTCTTATGGGTGGGGAAATAGATTGTAAGTTCCAATCCTACAAAATATATCAACAGATAGCCATACTCACCATGTACCGTGGCTTAATTAAAAATAAATAAATAATAATAAAAAAACAGATTTCTTCTATATTTGTAAGACTTATCTACCCAAAATATCATCTAAAGAGTCATTTCCAATCTTCTTGGAGCAGTAGCTGTTTGAGACATTGTCTTTTAAAAATGTCCCCCAAAAATATTATCCTATGATACTTCTCCTAATAATGATGACTGCCATTAAACTGTAAGTGCAGAGACAAATGTTTATACTCTGAGTAGGTTGTAGTTCTCCACTTGCTGACCTTCAAGTTGCTTCTAGATCTGCCTAGAAAACAGAAAGGGTCACTTATCACCTGAAAAATAAGCAGTTCTACAGTGCAGCACTTCTAACAGGGTGTAATGTCCAACAGGGCACCAACAAACCACATTTCATCCAGACCCTGGACCATTGCTGGCTGTCACTTTACCCAGCCTCTTCTTAGAACTAGGCAAATCACGACCTGTTCTGATGGCTGCAGTGGCTTGCTCCTCCGCACCAGCTCTTCTGGAGTCCTACAGCTTTCCTCTCCTTTAAAATGGGTACAAAGCTATAAGAAGTTCTCACCCATAAGGCCTTATGCATCGCCTATTCTTTGTTTAGCTGTTTACCATTTTTAAAGACACCTTCTTGATCTTTAGTCTTATCTGGACCATATCTTAAGCCTACTAACAGGCAAAAGCAGTATCTATTGTAAAATAGATCAGTCTATTTTTATTTCTGCCTGATCAGTTGATAATATTCCCTCATAATGAACACTGATAGTTTTAAATAATTTGTATTTATGCCACTTGGGACATTTTTGTTAAAAGAGGTTAAAACATGATTTTAGATTTTCTTTAAAACAAAACAAAAAGAAGAAGTAGTGGTTCCTGATGTTTAAGCTAAAAGAATTGTTTTCTAAAATGTACTATGCAAATGAAAACTAATTGTCCCATGCCAGATAAGAGCCTGGCATAAGCCTATCATGACAGAGATAGTCTTAAAGAAAGTTTTTTCTTTATATAAAACAACTTTCCATTTATTCTTGAAAGTCTAAATTTGGTACATCACTGTGCAACTCCATTTTTTCAAAAATTCCTTCTCCTTTTAATCTCTTTCAAACACTTCTTAGCACTACTGTAACCATATATACTTTTATCACTTATGATGTGACCTATAACCCTTGCAGCAATAACTTGTTACAGGAAAAAATCTTTAAAATCAAATCAGAGTTATATCTGTAACACTTCTTACTGGCTTTCCTGTAACTAAAAAGGGAAAAAGCTTTAAGGAAAGTTTTAATTATATTAGAAAAGAAAAATCTACCTTCTTTAAACAGAGTATACCACATAACTCCAGTTACAAAAGTGTTAAAGCAACAGCAAATGTGTTGAAATAAGTTATTTTTGTCAGGATGTGAGATGACAACTTCAATTAAAGATTAATTGAAATATATAGACACTATCCTATAATTTTACTGTTTCACAGTTTAGGAATCAAAATGGTTGGAGAAGACCTTCAAGGCCATCAAGTCCAACTGTAAACCAAACCCCACCATACCTAAACCACGTCCCTAAGTTCCTCCCCCGCACACTTCTTGAACACTGCCAGGGTTGGTGACTCTAGATTTACAAGGGGGTTTAGATGCTGTGAATTTGACTGAGGTTGTTCAAATAACTGTGTCTTCCCACTACAATGGTGATTCTGCATTATGCCCTAAATCCATACCTTTGCATACATACACACACAGTGAAGTAAAATTGAAAACAAAAACAAAGGAGCACACATGGGATGAATATCAGGCTCTTCTAAATATCTACGCTATGTTTGTCAGATAAATGACTCCGTGGATTTTATGTGCTGGATCAGCTCTCTTGCAGTCTGGCTGTGAGCTGCACAAAAGGTAGAGAAAATCTGGCAATAGGATTAGGTGAGTGGGAAAAAGATTTTCTCTTATTATTGCAAGGTTTTCTCTTCCAGAGAAGACCCACCTAATCCTTACAAAAAATAGCTTAAATTCAAAATTGCATAAATTCGTAACCTTTTTTATTCTCTCCTCCTTTTTCCTTCAGGATGAATTATTGTAATTTCAGATATTATTCCAGCTTTATACAAACAACTAATCCATTCATAAACGTCAGTTAAGTTCTTCTTTGGATGCATCGTTTTTTTTTCCAGGTTCCCTCTTAATCCTTAATATTGTTTTTGCTGTCATTTGTGATCCAGTCTCAATTCTTCAGCTAGTCTTTCAAGAAATAAGACAATCAGTATATTGCATATACTGTATTGCATATGACCTCTCATAGTCAAAATCTCATAAAATTTCTCTATTTTAAATATTTTCATAAGACTAATATTGTTAAAGAGGGCTATGCAGATATAAGAATTTCTAGTTCTTAATAAATTTTGTATTTTGTAACTACTTTTAGATTCACAAATCCGTTATTCTAGATTATCTCCGAGCTTCCACCAACCAACAAACAGTCCTGAAGAGTCTGCTAGCCTGCCAAATTTTCAGATGTTTGACAGACTTCACAGACTTATATCCTCAGGGTTCACAGATTCTACCTACTCCCCTACTGCCTTTTAGCAAACTATTTCAAGATAAATTTTTACCCAGTTGCATTCTGCAGATTCATTTGCCTTTTTTTTTTTTACCACAAGAAGACTGAAAAAAACTGAGTTATTCAAAGCAATGCCCTAATTCCTTTTCTAAAATGATCTTGTTTTTATTTAGAACTCTCTAAGCACTTCACTAACCTTAAGCTAATTAAACACTGAAGGAAAATATATTTTAATAGTAAGCATAACCTCAGATGAATTAAAGCGCCTTAGGAAAATATCAGATACTTCTATCTACGGAGCCTCCTGTAGTGAACACAGGTTCATAAGCATTTATAACTGTATATGAAATCCATTAACACTAATTACATCATTTATTAAGTACTCTAACATTAATGAATTGGAACAAAAAGGCATTATATAGAATAACTGCTTCAGCACACTGATTTATCACAGTTTTCCTAAAAATTCCCATGAAGCTGGAAAAAGAATAAAATAATTCACCCTGAAAATAATTGTCTTACTAAAATAATAATAAGGAATGAGATTCAGTGCCTTGGTATTCTTAACGTTAACACTGTATCTTAGCATTGAAGTTCATTTGGCATGGTAGATCATTCTCTACTTCTGAGGATCCTGAGAGAACAGTATATCAATCATCACTATGCCAAAGCCAGCATTGAGTTGTCCCAGAGTGTGGGTTTAGGACTTAGCAAAACTGGTATCTTAATAACTTGTATTCACGTGTTCATGTTCAATGTCTGTGATCCAAGAAAAAATCTAGCAAAATGATCCTTTAGGCAAAGCAGATAAGGAGATATAAAAATATTTGTAGTATCCATGAGAAGTTGGCATGCCAAGTTTCCATCCAGGTCAGGGGACAGAACCAGGGTTCTGCCCTTCCTCTGCTACTAAACGCATTCAGTATATCACAGGGACTCAGTCCAAATATAATCTTTTATCTCACAATAAGGGCTGAAAGTTTATTACCTTTTTTTTTTTTTTTGCCTGAGAATTCTTTGGAGTTTTATTTGAAAATGGTGAACAACAAAATCATTTGCTAATCATCAACACATGTAGATTTAACATAATTACCTACTTAGGAAAAAAAAGTTCTTGGAAAATGCCTAAGATCCAGGAGATACCAATCCACAGCAGGTAATATGTTTCTGTAACTTCATCATGTAACATTAATTTTTTTTTTTTTGATTGGGACGTGCATGAGCAACAGTGAACATTTACTAACATTTCATCAAAATGACTTGCTAAACAAGCAATAACTTCTGGTGGATTCTATACATCTACTTTCTAGAATCTATTTTTAATTCAAAGCAAGTAACTGATGAAAGAATAATTTAGGATGGGCATGTGAGAAAGGTATGTTTTAGATACTAGACTTTTAAGTAATATCTACTTCTCAATTAGTATAGTATACAAAAATACACTCAATCCATATGCTTTGCAGACAGAAATTACATCTTTGTTTGAAGGACACTGTTTTAACATTCATTAAAAAGACTGACTTAAACTATATACTTACAGAAGGAGAACCACCGTTTGGTCTTTAATTGCAGCTTATGCCAAGATACAGTAATGAGCACTCCTAACAAAGACCAAACTTTCTGTCTCATCTCCATTTGTTCTCAGAAAAACTACTGAGCCTATGTACTCATATGCTTTTATAAGTAATGAGCCTAAATTTAATGTAGTTTTCTGAAATAATTTACCCTGCTGCATTACTAACTCTACTAAATTTACATTTATGTCTTTCTTATATATATACTTCTATTATCTTCCTAAATTCTACAAAAATCTAATCCCAAATCACAGCAGTGTTGTCTGTCTCATTCTGTCACTCGTTTTGGAATTTGCTAGTTTTTAAGTACCTTCTACTCTAGAGTAGCTATTTCCAATTTCCTAAATATAACCTCCTCTAGGCATTTTAATGGCACTTTGATTTCTCTCAGGTTTGAGGCCCACAAGTAAGCCCACAGCCCAGCTCAACCAGGTGCTCAAGAGATGAGAGTGATGTTGGAAACCAACCACTCTAAAAACTGGCTACGGCATTGGAAACTGTCCCGTAGGAAACACGTTATAAAAATTAGCTCCATGCTAGTTGGAGAAACAAAGCAGAGAAATAATAGGGGGCTTGCTTTGTTACTTGCCTAGGCATTTATCAGCCAGAAAGATTTTTTCCAACTATCACACTAACTGCAGGAAAAGTCATGAAGGAGAATGAAATGGCACTCTAAATTCGGTGCTGGAAAAGCTATTGAAGAGTTGCTTGAGGCTGATAACCTGTGGTAGAACCAAAGGAGCATGCTTTGCTCCTTTGCTCCTTGAGGAACACAAAAGCAGCCAAGTGCCAGATCAGAAAGTAATTTTATGTCTGGCTACCACCTCTTCAACTCAAACAGCCTTCTAGTCCAGACAATAGTAAGTCAGCTAAGGATTTAATGAAATAAAAGAAAAAAGGCAATGCCAAGCTTTTTCTCACAGCAAGTTCATGCACAAGATCTTGAGTAACCTCCCTATAATAAAGTAACTTCTCATGGCTATCAACTCCCATGGCTATCAACATGTTCAATTATAATTTAACTAAGCATTCCGCTTTTAATTTTTCCAACACTGGCATCTGCTACACATGAAGCTGAGGAGGCCAGACTGACCACAAATCAATTTATTAAGCATTTCTGGCTTACATAAAGCCATTGCATATTCTCCTTCATCCTTCCTGACAAAAAGTCTGCATTCAGCTGTGTTTTCTCTAATTGTCCTTGTACTGCATATATTGCTGGAAGGATAATGCCATCACACAATGTGCTATCACAATTTATGTCATGTGGACACTACAAAGATTTAGAAAAAAATAGCATTTTTAAGGGCTCCAAAGACCAGTTCACAGCCGTGCTTTACTTATCAGTGACAAGAAAATCACATGTGTCTCATAGAAATAATACCATAGTGTATCTCACAGAAGGAGTATCTGGATGACAGTACAAGACTGGATTAGAACTCAGACGCAACATGGAAAACAAGTTTCTTAAATAAATGAACATCTCTGTCTGGTTCGTTATACAGAATACTTTTTTTCTTCACGCTTCTGTCTAGCCATGTACTTGAGCGAACCTCTTGCTTTAAACACACTTTCCCTGCACATTCCTAAAACAGCAGCAGCAGAAACAATCCACTGGACAAAGTATTACACAGATATAAGTTTGAAAATCTGGATCCTGTACAGCTGTCCTACATAAGGCACCACGACTGGGTGAAAAGTTTTCTTGCAGTTGACAAAATAGCTTGTCTGAACTAGACTTACACTCCTATGCAGGAATGCATGTGATTTTCATGCGTTTATCCAGTAGATCACTAACGAGATGGCTTATTTTGCGTGTGGCCGCTGCATTATCCCACCCAATATGAAAATAGTAAAAATACTCTGGGTTCTTTAACACCACACAATTATATTTGCAGATGACACCAAGCTGGGTGGAGCAGCCGACACTCCGAAGGGATGTGCTGCCATCCAGAGGGACCTGGACAGGCTGGAGAGCTGGGCAGAGAGGAACGTCATAAGGTTCAATAAGGACAAGTGCAGGGTCCTGCACCTGGGGAGGAATAACCCCAGGCACCAGTACCGATTAGGGGTCGA
>JAUBOD010000667.1:8180993-8211033 GCA_032353885.1 Nothura maculosa
TCCAGGCTGAACAGGCCCAGCTCCCTCAGCCTTTGCTCATAGGGCAGATGTTCCAGGCCCCTGATCATCCTGGTAGCAAATTCCAGGTCTCCAACAGCTACTAAGTAACAATAAAGAAAAATACACATTAAATAATGTTCTCTCATTGAAGTCAATGGCAAAGTACTCATCAACTTGCAACCTCATTAGAATTCTAACTAAACACTAATCTTAAACTAACTGTTTTATATGTAAAACAGAAGTACTGAACTCATGGGATGTTCTGAAAACAAAAAGGCAAAGGAATGAGATTTTTCAGTTTCCTATACTTATTTGCCAATCCATGAAAGGTTAGACTAGGTTAGACTAGCAAGTCTAGCAAGACTAGAAAGTTTAGTAGCAAGTCTTTCAAAATCCTGCCACAAAATAATTCAGTTAAACAAGAGATACAACCACCTATATAATGTTCATGAATTCTTCAGGAACGATATCAATGTTTGGTTTATAGTCATGCCCTATAGTAAAATGTGCACCAGGTGCAACTCTTGCTTTGAATAACTGTTCATCTCCTGAATTCAAATACATGGAAAGGAGTCATAGCTTTTCTGAATGTCACATGACATACCACATTCATAAGTATGATTTCACAGACAGAGATACAACAACAAATGTGTGTGTGTGTGTGTGTGTGTGTGTGTGTGTGTGTGTGTATTTAATATATATCATTCTTTCTTACAAACTAATCCTGCTTGTTAATGGAAGCAACCATTTAGTAAAAAAAATCAATTCTATAAAATTTAAGAACTTCCATTGCAGTATTCAATGCTATCTGTAAATTAGCAGATTTACAGTAAAACAAAACCCAGGCACAGGCTTCTGTCCACTGCAAACATTTCAGCAAGGAGGTTAATTTGCTTTTTTATTGCATTATGTTTAAGATAGATGGTTCTACATTATAAGGAAGGAAACCATTATCAGTAAGCACACAAATCTTTTAAATATTCCATAACTTCATTTTCTTATTTAGTTTTCTTACCTTGGAAGAAAAGACTATTCAAAACAAAGGACTCTATGTCTTTAGTACCCTGGGGGCAATAGATATTATGTTAATTCTGAAGTTATTTTAGCAAAACATTTCTCTACAGAGACATTTCATTCTCATATTTTACATAATAGCATAGCTTAGGAGTTATCACTTGCTGGTCAATAAAGGATTTTAGTCTTACCAGCTGGAGTCTGCCTTGTGATTGGAATCTGTTTTAAAATGATATTCTGCACAGTCAAATGCTAGAATTATGCTCAGAATAAGAAAACACAAAGCATAACTTGAAGGGACAATTAATCTCTTATCATACCGGGTTATGTTGTTCTAATTGGTTTCACAAAACTAAAATTTTTTGCAGGAGGGTAACTGAATTATATGTCTCAGAAAACCATTACTGGTGAAAAGTTCCTCAGCATCTATAAAAGTAATCTGTACTGCAAAGCATCTGTAAATCAGCAGCTAGGAGTTCTTCCAGCAGACCAGTAGTCAGATGAAGTTATAACTATTAGCAGAGTGAAGTTGTGCACAGGCACTTTCAAGAATGTATTAAAATACCTTTCTTCCATAACAGAATACACAGTCAGAACTGACTGCTGCAACCGTCAGGGCAAAAGTCTGATTTTTTTTTTTTTTTAACTCTGAATTTGATTTTTTTTTCAGTAATAAAGAAAAATGGCCTGAAGTGGCTACTCTTCAAACATACTATTAACATGCTACCATAGACTTTCTTTCTTATATATTACTAATGCCAAACAAAAAATTTATTGCATTTGACTTTTTGCTACAAAGCCCCACAATTTCACACAGCTGTCTGCTCTGAGAACAAACATCCCTTCTACATCACTGCTTTTTGGAGACCGAGTATTAATTTTGAAATATTCTACTTATTCTGTGGGACTGTAAGAAGTGCAAGTAGATGTAAAGCAATTACAAACATAACATATCAGCAGCTGCGGCTCACCCTTGCTGCTTAAAAGACCATGAAGGTATCGCATAGGGAAATATCCACTGCAGTCTTCAGTAATGGTTAAAAGGAAACAAATAAAACCCACCAGATATTTGTCATTAAGAGAGCAATAGGGAAAATACATAGATAAGAGAAAAATTCAAGTCCGGAAGGAACTTCAAGAGTTATCTAGCCCAACCTCTAACTCCAAGAATGGTCAACACTGACTTCAGGCCAGGTTAATCACTGTTGTCCAGATGAGTCTTATTGAGTTGTCCTACAAGGACAGAGATTGCCCAGCCTCTCTAGGCAATCTGCTTTAATACTAGATTATACCCATAGTAAAAAATGTTTTATTTATATCCACACAAAAACTTCCACTCCTTCAGTAGACCATTGTTTCTCATTCCTCTGCCATTGACCTCCTCAAAAAGTCTGTCTTGGTCTTTACATGAGGTTCCTTACAGGCATTGGTGGGACTGCTATGCTGGTCCCTGAAGCCTTCTCCTGATCAAGCCCTGGACCCTCAGCCTCTCCTCACAAGGCAAGTACTTCTCCCATCTCACACATGTTTTTGTGGCCCTCCAATTAACTCTCTCATGTTTATCAGAATCTTTATTCTCCAAAATAGTTGAAGGGGTCATCAAAGATGGCAGGAATCAAGTTCAGAAAAGACAAAACAACAATAGTCTCCACACAGCAGCTAGCTGAGCTGGGGAACTCTTTCCAAGGCTTTTGCTGGTGCTAAAAGTTCAGGGATGTTAAAGGAAGACTTGGGATGTTTGTTGCAGAAGAATCTACTGAAGCTACCAAAAAATCTCCCACATAAACCACATCTCCTTCAGGCTAAATTAACCCTTGGGTTAAAAGAACACGGTACAGCTGTTATTTATACACTTATGCTCTTTAAATGACTTTCAGCTTCTGGCAACACAAACATCATCTTTTGCTGGAACTATAGATTCCGTTTCTCAACTCAGATTTTCTCCCCATTAGTTCTACTCATGGATAGCCCATTTCTCTACCCACAGCTTGCTTAGGCAGCGCATGTCAAAGTTCTTCAGTTCTAAATATCTGATCTGCCTCAGGTAAAACTTGATAAAACCTACTCTGAGTAGACACCCAAAGAATCAGCTCTCCTCTATTGGGCATTGAAATAGATACATAGTAAGAAAGCTAAGATTTGTTAAAAACATCATCAAGGCTCATAAACCATTCAAAATAGCAGTTATGTTGGGCAAGAAAACAAACAAAATGCTAGTCCTCATGTTGTTATGAAAATTGAATTTAGTACCCTTGAAAACTACAGATTAATGTTACATGCTACATTCAAGGTGCTCTTAAAATCTCCTCCAAGGGAGAAGGGCCTTCACTCATGAAGTGCACTTCATGACTACCTACAACCATATATAATTTGTTACTAAGCCTCTCACGATCATATTTTACTGGTCACTAGATGTCACCCACTTGTCCTGTTTAATACTATTGATCAGCTGATTCCAAAGTCCAAAATAGAGTTCTGACTTAAGACATTTCACTTTCAAAACACAGGGCAAAGTAAGAAGCAAAATGAATGCCCCAAATAAACAACAACAAAAAAAAAAAACCCCAAACTCCCAAAATTCAAGATGGCAAATTATCTTACAACTCAGAAAACTGGCTGTTCATATGGCTTACCAACCACAAACAGATTTGGGATTAAAACCTCCTTCTTCTGTCCTTCTCACAGTATATTTCTTTTTTTGTCAACAGCAATTCTAAAAGTTGCTGTCCCAAGATTTACTTCAAAGACAGGAACATACTGAACTTTTGTGAAAAGGGAAGTTCAAAGGTGAAGAGGAAAGAAAGGAACAAACTGACTCTGACCAGTGCCAAATAGCTATTAAAGGGTCTACATAACCTGTTTTTTATACAGAGTGATTAAAAAAGATGAATGATTCAAATTGTAAACAGTCAGCCTTCAGTAGATAGTAACACCAAAAATCTGCCCAAAGTATATACACACTGTAGGAAACAAACTCTTTCCCTAAAGAGAAAGATTTAATTACTTTGCCTTGTATTCACTTGATTGAAAAGTTTTCCAGAGACACGAGATGCCAGAAGAACCATATTTTCAAATTTTACTAAAGATATTGTCTAAAATACCTTTGAATACTACTGAAATGAGAGGCCATTAAAAAAAAAAAAAAAAAAAACACCACACACACACACAATAATATAATTTAAAAGCAGGCATTTTTTTCCTTTAAAATTTGACATTTGAGGAAGGGGAGTAAGTGTTTTTTCCCTAGGCAAAGATTCTGCAAAGCCTTTAGCTTTGCTGAAAAGACTTGGCAATATTCTCTCCAGCCATTTAACCTCTCCAGAGAGAACTGCCATGTCTAAATGAAGCTGAATACTTTGAACAGCCTTGCAGCAGAGGAAGCAGTTTAGCTAAAAATGTAGTTAATCATGTAATTTGTTTATTACAACAGAAGTTAAGTTACAGCAGAGGATGAAAGCCATATATCGAGTAAACTCCCTGTTTCCCACAGGTGAATCACCACATTTTATAGGAAGCAGAACTAGATATCCTAAAAAATAAAGCATGTACATAAATGCATCTACTCTCCTGATAAAAGTTATGTTTTTAGTTTAAATGTACCAAATTAAAAAAAGATTTTTTTTTCCAGAATCCAAATAATCTAATATTGTTTTTTTTCTCCTTTCAGGTCACTCCCTACCCAAAGCACTAATGACATTGGAAGAGCTTTGCGTGATGGTATAAAAGCTAAAATATCTGCCTGCATTCCTCCACAGCATTAGAAGTCTATATAGAAAACCAAGAGATATCAACTAGATAAAAAAATTAAAAAATCAAATACTCATTTATTTCTCTCTTCTTCCATGAATAACTTCTCAACCACCCAAAAATAGAACATTAGGGGAAAAGAATCTACATCAGAAAGTAGAAAGAAGAGAGAAACAAACTTTCTAACACAGAAGTAAAGACCAGTTAGAGTGTGTTCATTGCCTGAGTACAAAAATCTAATTTAAATTAGCAATCTAGATTCCTTGGCTATGCAGCGGACAAAACTCTTATCTCCGAATTGCCTTGGAGATTCTCCAGTCAGCGGGCACTACAGGTTACGCAGAGCACCTGAACTGCACAGTGCAGGTATGACTGCAAACCAGCCCCTCAGCATCCTCAACGTGGCCGTATCGCATGTGGCTCTGCCTTCGGTACCTAGAAGTTCTGTCTTCAGTACTTGCCTATCTGTTCAAGAGAACCATAAAATAAACCTAAGCAGTTAAAGTAACTGCAGTAATTAGCTCTGAGAAAGAGCAGCTTCTTATCAGCTTGTCAAGTTAAATTGCATTTATCAGTCTATAAGGTATCTATTTAGAAAGCCTGTCTATGAGTCCAGTAATGGAAACCCTCAACCAGAAAAGTCTCCTCAAACGCATCCTACCTGCAAGAATTCTGCTCACTGTGTTCCATAACCAGTTTCAGGCTCCTCTTGTGTTTTTTTGCAGTCAGTATGTCTTCAGGTTATAGTAGAAATGCTAGTTATTAAGTCTTCTAAGTATATAGCTTGGTATATCAAGCTATTAAATTTCCTCCCATTTCAATAGCCCACAAGACCACTAATACTTCTTGGAAGGCTTTTTTTACCTTAAAAATGACATTAAAAAACATCATTTCTTATCAATGACATTTCACAATTGAAATTAATCAAGTCAGCTGAAATGCAAAGAAAATGCTTAGCTCACCTCTCACAAGAATCCGCCGCCTACCTTCTGGGAGATCTTTACCCAAATAAAACTCAAACTGAACATTGCCTTCTCTAACTAACAGTCTTTTATGGGGCATCCTATTGAATGTTCCAGTAAAGCCTGAACAAGCCAAATCTATTATATCTCCTTTTTGAGAAAAAATATTTGAGAAGACAAACAGCAGCTGCTTAGTACAATCTATTCTGAAGCTGTGATATATTTTAATCTTATTTTCTTTTTAACTTCATATTTATTTTCCCCCTTTCAAAACATGTTCAGTGAACTGTTAGTCACCATCCTATATGATAGGAAGCCAGTAATGGCTTTTTTGAATCACAATAATATTTCATGAGTGACAAACTTTCAGGAACAACAAGTGAAAACTATCACTCACTTTTTTTTTAATACAAATTGGACAGATCTACTCAACATAACAAGGAAGGAGGCTACTATAGGAAAGAAGGGTTTTGGTTCTGCCTTACTACGTGCTCTTTAAAACTCATTAAGAATTGATGGTCACTGAAATTTTATGCTAAAAGTATGTTCTGATTAATTTTCTATTATTTATTTTTATATTTTCCCCTTACTCTATATATTCTTCAAAACTTAAAGTTCTACCATTCAGCTAAAACCCTAAATTGCACTTGCAATGAAAGTATTGATACAAGTACACATTTCTAATTTAAAAATCTTATAGACAATAAAAAAATTTAGATTCAACTTATTTAAAACGCGTACATCTTTCCTCTGTTTTGCATATGAGTGCTGGTACATCGTAGCATTCTGTGCATGCAGCCACTGTATATTTCCCTATTTCAACTTGAAGTTTCCTAGGTTTACTTAAAATCTGAGATTTTTTATAACTACAACTTCTTCAGAATGCAGTCCACCTCAAATTAATATTATATGCTTTCTATTTGATACTGCTTGTGCTGGAAGTTTTATATTACTTGTGTATTTTGAAAATTGCATATCTCTGTGACAGCAGATTTCTTCTTTGATGGGAAAGTAAAGTCACACTGTTTGAAATACAACAGTATAAATTTGCTTTCAAGTTGCAATATAAATTTGCCATCAACAACATGAGTAGCACACCAACTATGAGTGATATATTTGAGTAAATAGTTTTAGCTTGTCTGGACCTTAAACTAAGTTAAATAACAACATACACAGCCTTATTTAGAGTACATTTCCTGTTTAGTTCAAGGCATAAGCCTGATATATTTCATAGACAAGCTTTCTCTACACCTACAGAGACTCATATTTATAAGACAAAACAGTACAACACAAGAACTAAAACATATTTATATTAATATATCACATAGTAGTATTTGCACAATGAAAGTACTATATCAAAAGTATATAAACAACTACAGCATATGCAATACACACAATGCACTTTGAGCCATTTTGTTCGATGAGTGCTCAAGCCTCAGTGAATAAATGGTCACACTAAAATGAAGCTTCTCTTCAATATCCTGAGAACCACATGTGATTCCTAAGGTACAAACCAGCCATTTCTGGCACTATTGATAACATCCTGATCCTTTTCACCCCAGCAGTGATAGGTGAGAAATTTCATACACCCATCTCTTCAGCCTAGAAAAGGATTTATCAAATGCCTACCACTGCTACAGCTTCTCACAGACAGCTGTAATTTTTCCAAATGGATGATTTTATTTTAATTGTTTTTACTAAATACTGCAAGACCACTCTAAACAAATTCATATGACTTAAATTTAGTGTCTTTACTGTAAGATTAAAATTTCCAAACTATTTTGCACTTATTTTATATACATGATTCTTACTAAAAGAAGGAAAAAGAAAACCTAAAATCTTTCCCTGTATGTCCTAAAAGGGGAAAAAAACCAACCCAGGAACTTATTCTTCCACTTTAAAAGTTCACGCTAATTAAATAATTAAAAAAATCACATCTAAACACCTGGTTTCATCTCCATGACATCTGAAGTGCCCTCCTGAATCAATAAAAAGCCTCTATTGTTCTCAGACTGTGTTATATGTCACCTTTACTAAAAAAATTGGGCAAGGATAGAGTTACAGAATGTGCTTAATTGGGCTGTGACATAGCAACAATTTGTTCCAAATGTTTGTCAGCAAATGCAGAGCACACAGGATCTTACACAAATCTACTTCAAAAACGTATTTCCAAATAAATTCCTTATTTTTTTCCTTCATTTGAATATTCAAAACCTGTAAAATAAACAGCTCATTGGGAGAAAGATAAAAATGAGATGACAGTATTATATAATCATCAAAAAATATTTTCTATTTTAAATAACAAGATGAGGCCTGAACATATAGGATCACAAATGCTCATTTTGTGCATATTTAAACTCCATAGACCTTTGTTGCCAAGAAGCAAAAGTTATTTTAGTCATCTTCAACAAAACTTCCGTAAAAAAGGCCTTTCATTTAATTTAAGAATTATCTGAATCCTAATAGTGTTGTGATGGCAGAAGATACACTGTTTCATCTGAAAAGATGGAATCATTTCCAACACTACACTTTCCCACTACCATTTTTCATTGTGCTTTATGCCAGAAGTCTCATTGCTCATCCAAGAATCATTGAACACAAAGCTATTTTATTTAATAAATAGTAACTTCTATGACTGTTACCCTGAAATTTCATCATCACCACAAATAAGGCTTTGTGACCATTAAGTGCACATACACAACAGGTAAGTATGCTGCTGAACTATCCACACTCCTTATATCCAAGCACAAAAGTCTCTGCAGCTCTTAAAATACAAATATGTGCTGAGCTCCAGGTCTCCCGGAGCACTGGCTGGGTGCTTGGGAGCAGGCTGCTGGCAGTACACGCAGTGCTGCACAGACGCAGGACGTGGCAGTGACTCAACGCCTGGGCAAGGATTTCTAATCCTGCTGCGCTCACCTGAGAGCCAAGCAATTAACTTGCTAACATGCCATTTTCCACAGTCAGTAAATAAAAGCGCTTGCAAATATTATTTCACACTCCTTGAACCCATGTCTTACAATGATGTTGCATTTTTTTTTTCCCCTTGGGGATATATTTTAAAGGGCTTGTTTGTTTTGTTTTACATCAGCTTACCTTAGAGAGAGAGGATGAAGAAAACATGGTCTGTTAGCCATTTAAGCGGGCTTAAGACACAAGAACATGAAAGATCTAGACACAAGATGAGTTCATTACGGCTGTTAATCCAACCACTGCCTACATTAATCAATTGATCTACTGTGAACTTCCACTTTATTAGTTTGGTCTCATAACCAAAGTGATTTTCACAAAATTCCAGCCAACCTTAGCAATAACATGTAAGCTTCCAGAAATGAAACTCTTACAAAATCACATAAAATCATTGATGACACAGAAAATGCTGAGTCTAGATTCAACAAAAACATTACATTGCAAGGGGCTAGTTTCCACTATTTCATACAATTGAGGGAAATGTTAACATAAGTCTCAACTCTAAGGTCTCCCTGGCTTATAGAGTTTGTATCATTATTATTTAGATTTTGCTCTTTTAGTATAAACAATTTTTTTTGTAGCTTATTTCATACTTCTGATGCAACAAGTCATCTCAAAGGTATTTTCTTTTAGAAGAAAATAAAAGTAACCCCTCGATTCCATCAAATACTCTATTAAGCCATGTCTCTTAACTCAGTTGCTTTTACTGCAAACAGACCTTCCTAGATTCTCTTCGGGCACTCTGAATCACTTGGCACTTCTTAGTTCCTCATGCGTGAGGGAAATGGTTAGAAATTCTGTTTGTAGTTTAAGAGTCTTTATTCTTCCCCACACCCATTTACCAACCCAACTAAACTGAAGTCTTTCCTATATGGTCATCACACGTGACATCTCTGCACATCAACCTAAGAATGCTCCTAAGATCTTCAAACACATCTGCTGCTGCTAATGTCCTGTCTATAACTTAGAGGTCAGTTCTCACACCCCTAATGAAAGGGGGCTTGCACTGTTGTTTCTGTGTTGCTGTGGTGATGCTGTGATTTTAGTTTTTTTTTCTATAGCACCAGAAACAAATCCTTACATCAGAAGTAGAGTTGTTTTATTTTTTGTTGTTTTTTTCTTCTAGTAATATTTGGGTTCTGTGATAACAACTACCTATATAAGGATAAATAGGAGGAACACAAAACATTCTTTTACTGAGATTGGTGGAAGTTTTTATTAGCTATTCCTCTGAATTTTAACACTCCAAGTCTTTCCTGCCATCTTCCAGCCACAGCCCTGCTTTGTGCCAGGGGTCATTTCCTCCCTGCAAACACTGTTTTGATGGGAACGTTCATTTTACAGCTCCAGAAGGACGAGACAGGAAAGAAACAGAAAAAGGGAAACGTGTAAGAGAAGGGAGGAGGGAAAGGGGAAAAGACAGTGAAAGAGAAGAGACGGAGAAAAAGGGGAAGTGGGAAGAAAGAGGGGAAGAGGAAATATGGCTAAGCAGTTGTTTGTATCCTCACCACACAGGCAGGGGCGTGCACCAACGTATTGGAGTTGAGTGCATTAAACAAATAGTGGTTTACTCTAGCAAAATTGGAGTTGCTACACCTATATTTTTATTTTACTTATTTTCTTTTCCTGTTCATGGAAGTAGGAGCACATTTAGCAAGACCAGAGTGAAGGAGCTTCAGCCATATCTGAAGCTTTTCAGACCAAAGAAGATGCAGAGATTACGACAGTTATCTCCTTGCAATGACAGATGCAAGATCGATTGTGTCAGTTTTCTTTTTAGTCTATCAACTGCCTTCAAAATATTGAGAGCATGTTGTTAACAAGCATGCAGCCCCTGGTTAAAGAGAGAGCTTGGGCAGCTCTCCTCAAAGGATCCAAAAGGTATCACACAATTTCTCTAAGTTTACAAAGGTTCTCTCCTTCTTAGTAAATACATAAGCCTGGTAGGAGAAATAATGGCTCATCACTTTGGAGATGACTCTGTTCTCTACACCTTTACTTTAGTAGATTTAGGCCATATAGCTATTAAGGCTTCCTTGGCGGAGACTTCACTAAACCAAAAATGATCATGCAGAAGCTGATTTTTGACCACAGTCATTAAAATGGCTAAACAACCAACGGCAAGTGTGGGAGACTATCCTCTTTGCACCAGGGTTATATCCGCTCTGTACAAGTACGTCAGGGAACATATTGTGCGTCTACCTCTTACTATATGCAGGTAGCAAAAAAGTACGAAATTTTAGGATGAAAGTGTTGTGTTTGTGAAGTAAAAATTCATTCAGTCACCGCACAGACTCTTGTGGCAAGTTGCATAGGGGTTTCTAAGGCTACTTACAACATACTTTATATCAGAAATCAGTCCCTCTCTTCTGCAAAATGCTAACTGACAAACTGAAAAACCTTATGAGCAACAGCCATATTAGTTCTACTCCTTTTAACCTCTGCTCTGCCAGAGCCCACAGGCTTTATTTTGCCAGATAATACTGCAAAATCTGCAGATGCTTTCCTAAGGGAGAGTGGTTTTTGTTAGAGGGAAGAGAACAACATTCAGCTCTGAATGGAGTATTTTAGCATTCCTGACCATATGATCTTTACTTTATTGCACTATTAATTTTTAAACTTTTCTTTTCCTAGAGATGCTATGGATGGCTGAACTGCATAAAATGAAGGAATAAGACATCACAGATAGTTCTCAAAGTATCTGCAGCCAAAATCATATTCTCTCATCCAAATCCACTAGTTTTACTGCAGTTTGAGTAGTTAATTTATATTTATTGATTTGGATCTAGAATAACACACTGCACAAATTTTTTGAATGACTTCATATTTATAATTTAGAGGAATTCCTCATGGAAAAAGACAACCAGAGGAGAGGCTAAAGGTGGAATAGAGCAACAAAACAGAGCACAAAAAAGAATCAGAGGGAACTGTCATTTTGTGAAAAGCAGAATTGGAGCATGCAGTTAAGAAAAGTCAAAACCATAAAGGATTAGTAAATACTATGAAAAAAAGGATATAACTAGGAAAAAAAAGATAAGTTTAACCCAATTTGCATCCTATTTTGTTGTGACTATCCCTTTGACTGAAAGGCAAGAGGACTTGGACTCGCCTCAGCAAGCAATACCATGGTCAGCACAAACTAGTTAACTAGCATGTATTTAATTGTAAATAGATTTTTCTAGGAAAGAAAAGCTTCAACCAAGTTTCTCTTTCCCTCTTTCATACATACTTTTTTTTGCAAATATAAAACAGATTTTGATTTAAAACACATCCACTCTTGTACTGAGTCTTGTAAATTTGAACCACCACAAAATTGGCAGTTTGCTTTTATGGGGAATTATGCAAGTCATACATTATTCACTGTGCAACACTTGAGCTTGATGAGCTTGCCATTACAGCATGCTTTACAGGTTCCAGTCTCTATCTCCGCTGCTGACAACTCATCCAAAATCGTAGCATTGTGTGCAGGTAAATGTAATAAAATAGGAATGGAAGAAATAGCAGAGAGGATTGCCTGCAGGAAATCAGAAAGGCAGGAAATTCACATCTTCAAAGCATCTGTTGCAAGGGTTGTAGTAATATATGAATTGTCAACAATTATCTAACTATTGAAAGTATGCAAGACACCATTGACTAATGAGATTGAATACACAAAATGCCTATATTTCAGTGATGTTTTCAGTAGTGTTAATTTCTATTCAGCCACAGAGACATCTCAAAGCAGTATGAGTTCAGCAGATCACGTCTCTTGGCTGTTATTTTAACTACTTTAATTATATTTAAAAAAAATGAAGAGTAAGAAACAATTAGGAAATACTAAATGCTTTTAAAATAGCCACATTTCTGATTAGACTTCTGATCCAGCACTTGATTAAGGAGGTTAAACACCTAGGTGAAAATGCATCCCTACTCAAAGCACTGAACTAAGAAACCAGTGAACAGCTTTTAAAATATGAACAAGTTAATTCAGTAGAAGTATTTCTGATCAGTGTTATAAGTCTGGTTAGAAGTTGCCAAAGTGCTCCTTTTTTTTTTTTTTCCCTATATGCCTTTACTTACTAGCAATATAATAGAGGCATATAGTAACTTTTGGTTCCATCTCCAAAAAGCACTAGAAGGAAATACAAGACAATTATCTCTATATAATTTTACTACTTCCTTTTTTTTAATCCAACTGAAGTTATCTCAAAAGGTACATGATGCAAGAGAAAGATGAGTGTAAAAGTGACTAAATGCATGAATAATGGTTATCATTGTATCTGCTTTACACCAGTTTAGTTTTGCTTAAAGATGCAGTACAATGAGAGGATACAAGGAAGAAAAAGCAAGATGCATCAAAAACTTAGTTCAATTTTATGATGCTCAAATAACTTTAGTCAAACACTTGAGTCTCTCATTCCTTAAAAACTTTGCAACACCTCACCACAAGATGTGTACTTGTTGGCTATAAAAGCAATCTTCACCCTGCAAAATCTTTTTGGGCAAGGATAAGGTAGTTTTAAGAAAAACAAGTGATACCCTGAATGTGGAAGGAAAGCACTATGGCACAGATACTAGAAGAGAACATGCTTCAACTGTCTCTAATCTTGAGGTTTGAGTGGTTTAAACCAGTTCTGTATACAAGCTGAGCAAATTGCTGGATAGCATGAGATGTGCAGCAAAGTCTGCAAAGAAATTCAGGCCAACCCACACTCACTCTGGTCTTATTAACAGATCATACATTTTTCATGAAATTAATCACTTTATGTCATCTTGTTTCTAATTGTAGCTTCCTTTTTTCTTCCTCACCAAAATCTACAGCTTCCAGAGATAGAGGGGCTGCCATTTCTGCAAACAGCAACAAACACAGACACACAAGAACACAAAAAGCCTTTTTTGTTCCATCAGGAGATCATTAAACAAGAGTATTTGAACCGGGATGATTGCTTTATTTTGAAAATTGTCTAGCAGCACCCAAGACTTGAGCCTTTACCATCTGGGTTTTGCTATATAGCTGGTTTCTCATGAGGAGAGACTAACAGCAGAAAATTGATTTCAAGAGAACATTTTTAAAGGAATCATGAAAATTTTGTCTTTCAGCATTTTGTCTGCAGAGGCAAGCAGCCACAGAATATCCCAAGAGTAGATGCTTGTAGACAAATAATAATTTGATTTTTTCTTCACTATTTGCATGTAAAGTGCTGCCTTTCGATCCTAGTCCATTTGCTCTTATGTTGCCTCTCAGAGGCTATTGTTACTAAGCAATGTCTAGATCTCAGCATGTATCATGTAATGTAGAAATAGTCTCCTGCTGGGAAATCAATGATATGCTATGTTGTGCCCTATAAAGAGACTGAAGTTCGCTATTAAGTGACATTATAAATAAAGCACAAGCACTGAAAAAAAAAATTGACAAAGAATGTGATAACTTTTGTTTAAGTTTCAAACTTTATATGTAGAAAATTTAATAATTTATTTACCAATTATATAAATTGGGCAGTAATACCTCTTTATACTTTCAAAAGTTTGCTTATGTTTGGAAGTCAGTTTCTTCAAGACTCAGTACTTGAGTCATTAGAAGAATATAGCATGTACATGGAAGAGAGAAGGCCCACCATCTCATAAAATTCAATGTCTTATTTGAAATCCTTAGCCAAAACTACTGAGAATATTTGTTTCTTTTCTTAAATTATAACTAGTTATAGCTTGTTTAATTAAGAGCAGGAAAAGAGAAAAAAGAAAAAGAAGAGCATGGCAGATGTACCATTTTGCTCTCAGGAACCTCCTCCTTCTTCCTGTTTCTACAGTGAGAGGACAATGGAACAAATCCTTCAGTCTCATTTGATCTTTTGGGGGAACTTCTTCAATATTCATCTCTGAAGCATTAGCTGTGACCAAACTAACAGCTTAAACAAATCTTGAGGACAAGTTTTAATCTTAAATATTTTTTTTCAAATAAGTATTTACATGAACACAGATCCATCTCTGGGAAAAAAAAGAAAAAAAGCAATAGCATTTGAAGTAACTTAACTAATGTAGTGAATTTATTTCTTGAAGCTGTATGAGATTTCTTAATATGACCACAAGGGCCTTCCCCTCTAGAGAAGGAATACTGTTACGTAAAGAAAAAGAAGAAACACAGCCTATTGTTTCATTGGCACCAAAAAGTATGAAGAGAGACCACACAGCCAGGTTGGAGTATGTTGAAAACAAAGGAGTTTCTAGATTCTTTATCAAGCTGTGTAGATGAAAATGACACTGCATTCTTTGTGCAGCAGAGACATTTTCAAGGTAGTCATAAAATAGCTGACAGATGGATACCTACCCATCACAATTTAGACATGGCATAGCAAAAGTGAGCACAGACTAAGTATTACACCATTTATTTTCCCTATTAAGTAAGCTTTGCAACAGACACTCCCTGCTGTTATGATGTGGGCTGACTGCTGCCATTACATGTCCTAGGGAATCATTTCAGTGAAGGACATACAGCAGTCACACAAAATGACTTAATATAGCAGTCATGACTAAATATAGCAGTCACACAAAATGACTTAAAAATGAACAAAGCTGAACCACTTTGCCACATACAATTTTTCTTTGGCCAAGAATAAGAATAATACAAGCAGAAAATGGATATATTAATGATAAAACTCAAGATATTCTTTGAAACTCTTTTGTCCAAAGCCAAAATCTTTTGAAAATCTCTAGTCAAAAAATGTTTTTGTCCAAGTCCAGTGAGAGAATTATATTGTCAAATACCCTAAAATTGACAAGCACATTGATTTAACTCAACATAACTGTCTATGAGGAAATTATTATTAACCAAATATAGATAAGACAAAAGATTGTAGAAACTACTTAGCATATATATGACAGGAGTTGATTGAAAAGCAAAAAATGTCCAAAACTTTGTTACCAGGGCTTACAGTCTCAAACTACCAGGAACATCTGCCCAGGTACTACCAGCCATAAGACATCACTGGTCACAGCCTGGCATGCTGAGACTTTGCCATGTTCTGTCTGAGGTGCCATGCAAGGTCACAAAGCTCAGTAAGGTTTGAGGTAGTGAATTTGGTTGAATTAACTGTCATTTTGCAGAAAAGTAAAATTTTGACAGAAATCAGCTATCAGCTGTTTTCATGACTACATTTTCTGGTTTTTTGTTTCGTTTTGTTTTCTGAGTAATGGAAATATTTGCATAACGAAAGTGGATAATCTGTTATTTGTTGAGCGCTTCCGAATAGTCATCCTTAGCACTCTTCAATAAGAGTGAAATACCCATGCTATATCAGCTGTTGCCACATTCTACTACGAACTATTGAGGCACTGAAGGTACTGCATCCTGAATGCATAGGAAAGCTTGCAGAAGCAAAAAGAAAGCACCATTTTATAAAGGGGCTTATGTACTGTGCTATTTCTCACATGGGTCTTATACCTAGGTTTACATACTTTGCTATTTCTTAGTAAAAACAGAAAGAAAGATGAAAGATTCAAATTCTAAAATAAGTCCATAGATTAACCTAAATTAAGTAGAGACTAAATTTATATCACAAGTGTTGATCAGAAAGAAAAGTAACATTGCATAAAATACGCTAAATAACCAGATGATTACTTAAGTTCATTTATGGAATCTCACAAATCATGGTAACTCTGCTCAAAGTAAATAAAGCTGAATGCAGCAGCATGTGCAGTCAGCAACCAAGAGCCCTGAACATATACTTGTCAATATCTCTCTAAAGGTCTAGGTAACCTAATGATCCTGAATACACAGCAACTGCCCCAAAAGAACTTTTTTAATTTCTAAAATATCTAGCACAGAAGCTGATCTTATCCTCTATGTTCAAATGAAACTGTCACTTTCATCCGCTTGCTAAATTTCATTTTGTACATAAAAATTACATCTGTTTTTGAGGAAATTTTGAAAATTTCCCTTTTCCACTGTATACAGTATTCATCAGTCACATGCTCATTCCCCTCATGTGCCCCTCTCTCTAACCAGTAACCAGGCACCTCCTAGGCATCATTCCAACATTTGCTCTGAAAGAGGGATTGGAAGGATGAGGGGATCTGAAGTGCCAGAAAAATCTTTTTCATATTTAAAGAATAGAGAACTGTGATGATAATAATGGCTAAAAAGCATATATCTGTAAGTGAAAAACATAAGGAAAGAACATACAGTTCCAACCTCCACTATTACAGTTCTTTATTTACTTTAGCCACTACTCCTGTTTATCCTCTGCTCCTCCCCTGCCCGCCAGCCTTCGTTACAAAGCGTAAGACCCCAGTCTTCATGCATCTGCTCCAGCCTTTTGATCATTTCAGAGATAGTTTCCTTTCGCTATTCCTTTCTCTAAATTCCAGCTTGAGGTAAGTTTATTCTGCTATATGCACAAAGTAGGAGCTTCATGTTCATTTATCTTTATCCCTGTAGTAAATGAGGACAGAAGTGACATGAGAGTTCCCTCAAAAACAAAAAGCACTGGAGTAGGTTTCAGAGAACTGCTTTTGCCTAGTTCATATCAGTAGGCAGTAAAACATGAAGGCAGATAAAACTCTCAAGAATGACTGACAGTCCTTCCCAAGAACCAGGACCCTAAGCAATCCGTAGAGCTTCCAAATCATATCCAAAGATAGCCTGAATTCCAGCACAATGTGAAAAAGATTCAGAAGTATAAAAGTAACCAACATAGTTATAAGAGACAGAGCCTCATCTGCAAATGATAAGCAGGGAGAAAAAGAACAGGAATAGAAGATGGCTGAGATGAAAATATGCACGAATAGCAAAGAGAAAGGGCTTAGTTACTGCAAGGGAGCTGAGCTGTCAAGCTCTCCTGCAGATCCCCTTAAATCAATACTGGAAATTTTGGGTTGATATAATTTGAACTAAATAAATGTTATTAACCTAGAGGGCTCTTTTTTGTTGTTGTTATCTACCTGACTATGGGTGACATTTGAGATATAGTTTAGGATTGCTACTTCAGTTTGCATAGAGGTGGGAGTATTTTCATGTTCTAAAACAGCATAGTTATGTAGGAGAGGCAAACTTTTAAGTATTGCCCAAGTCTGAGATAAGGAAGGAAGACAACTTGCTTCAAAAGCTAGAACTTAACAGCTAAGAAAGTAGGCTGGAGCTAAACGAGGAGATGACTCACAAAAAAAGAAAAGAGAATGATGACAAAAGTATGTGTATTAATGTCAGAAATATCAGAAGCAGAAGGAAGAAAAGCATGGAGAACAGATTTTCAGATCTGATGAGAACGGGATGGCTGGAAACATTAGTAGGAACATCCATAAAGGACTTGAGAGGGTGGAAGACAGAAAGGAAGAAATCCAGAATGAGTGGGAGGAAAAACACTCATTTGCAATCACTTTGTCAGAAATACACTAGATTATTCCTGTGGTACATCTTTGTTCCACAGTTAAAAGGAATTTCCATGGATATGTGGCAATGCAGTAAAAGCATCCAAAACTGCTTAATGAACAGTAATTGACTATTGAAAGAATTTATTAAGGATCAGATCCAGCTATTCTTTCACAGAGAGCATTCCCATAATGGACATAAGTCACTATCCCACATAGACAGTGTGTTGGAAAAAGAAAGGCTTTACACTGCTTCAGGTATAACTTTTTCTTCAGGCATTTTGAGTGCATCACCTGCTGCTCTGCCGAACAGAATATGCTGCTTAAAATGTCTATTCTGCCAGTCAGCCACAGGAACTGACATTAAAGGGAAGGCAGCAGCACTGAATGGCCCCTTAGCGACATCCTATTGCAGAATCAGGGCGGGAGGGCTGGAGGGATGAGCACCAAACATATGCAGCGTGCTTCCCATTAATAAAGAACCCATTTCCCTGTAAATAGCCTTATGCTGACTAATAAATGAACCAAACCATTATCAATAATGGAAAATCCATTTACTTAGAAGTAATACAAATTTATTTTGAAAAGTGCTTCTGCAATACTGCAAGCTCACTGCTGAGCTGCTCCCATTTTTCTTGACAGATTTGCAATTTACGACTCTCTGCCAAAGCCAAGACTATCGTCTGACAGAGCTGCACCATGACAGAACAGGCCCAGGACTGAACTCATTTGCAGCTCCTGCACACTCACTGCGGAGGAGGAATACATCACTGTGCACTTCTGCTGCAGATTATCTTACCTATGCTGAATAGCTATCCTGGCTGGGGAGTAGAGGAGCAACAGGAGGACCTTGCTTCTCCCTGACCATTTGCTCACAGGAGGAATGACGGACCACGAGCCCCTGCTCTTGTCATCGCCATGAGTCATAAACTAAGCAGAAATGAGCACAGCAATAAAGGAAGTTTTTCAGTTCCTTTCTACTCCCCCGCACCCTAGCAAGGGTTATGACAAACTAGCCGTAAGTACTTAAATGAAAACATCTCAGTGAGTCAGTTGTTTGCAAATAGCTCTGCCTTCTTTTGCATTTCATCTCTGTGGGTACTTTGTGCATGTCATCTTTATGGTATACTTCTTCCATTTGGATATAAGTTTATTCCTCAACTTTTGCAGGCAGCTAAGCTCTCAGGAGCAGGGCTAGAATCTCTCTCTGTGCCTTTACAACTTGTTGGGATGATCCATATCATCCCACAGCAGCTGGAAGTTCACTTTTTAAGTTTGGATCACTGAATGAAGGTAGCCATTCATTTTGCCTGTCTTACCACTGATGTGTCATTTCCCCAGAAGTCAAATTAACTGTTGAAAACACGCTTTTTTCTTTCTGAATTGCCATTACTCTCAGTATTCTAGGCTTTTACAGGGATTCTCAAGGTAAAAGGATGACCAACTGCTGCTGAGGCACACAGCAGCCTTTGCTCTTGACTGCGGATCTAAATCTGTTTCCTCACCTCTCTCTCTCTCAGAAAAAAAAATGTTGAAATTCTGCAGTTTAAGCAGGCCCAGTTGCTAAACATATCCCCCTGGTTGGTTCATTTTCTTGCAGTAGAGCTACTTTCCGATTTCACAAGAGTTGACTCACTTTGACACAATGTTCTAAGATAAACACCCACGCAGTGTAACATTCAGACTTATTCTTTTCTCCACATATACTGGCACTCTCATCAAATATCACCTGAATATCACTTCCCTCAGCTGAACCGAATTGCCTCCATAGATTCCCTTACAAGTCTACTATAATTGAAAAATTTGTTATTGAGTGTTATTTACAAATAATGTTACTTTACTGATCAGTAAAGCTATGTTAATTTACCCTAACACAGGCTGAAATTTTGACTTGAAAATATTACTATATAATGTATGCTTTTTGATAAAGAACAATAACTGTTGAAATTCATGAAGTTCTCTGAAATCAGAGATGCTTTAGAAATAAGTTGGCTTTTTTCCAACACGTTATTAAAAAAAAATAAAGTTAAAAAAAGAAGAACCTCACCACTATGAATGCTTTCCAAAGCCAAATAATTAGACTGAGTGTCAGAAAGAACAATATTTAGCTGCATTGCCAGAAAAACTAGGTGGTGAATCACAGGAGTCAGAGCAATTATTCACCTAGACTATTTTGAACAGTTCAAGACATCAGCAAAACTGACATTTCAGGAATGCAGGAATTTGTGTATGAGGAAATCATTTAAAGAATCAAACAAAAAAAAAGCTAAGGAACACAACTAAGGGCATAGACAAATAGTCTGCACACACGTAAATAGATAAATGCAAATATCATCACTGAATGCTACAAGAAAATGTGAAAGGAGCTAAGTATGATATTAACTTATATCATACACATGATTAAATGTAACTCAATCAGCAACCAAGAGTAGAATGCATGACAACACTCTGCAAACCACACAGGAAGAAGGCTTAGGACAGGCTGTAAAAGCAATCTAATTTTTTTTAAAAAACGGAAAATTTAAAATACATAATTTCCTTACAGCACCAGTCCTCCAACTCGCAAAAGTAGAAGCAGTACAGTATAACTACTGTATTGTCTGAAAAACTAGAATTGGTAATATCCTTTCTACCTATAGTTTGTATCATTCCACAGTGGCTTCAGCTGGTTGACGATGTGCAGTTATTTCTCTAGTTGGTTAGAAATCAGTGTTTAAACACATTTGCAAGCTTGTCTTCCATATGGAATAAATTATTTTCAGCAATATTTTGAGATCACTCCACTAAGACTTTGATTGTCATGCTGCTGAAATGCTAGAAATACAAATATCTCTTTGAAAACTATGACATCAACCCAAGAATTAAAAGCTATATTCTTTTTCCAAAATTATTCAGTTCACCAATGACATTTCTTCTTATTTGTTAGCAGGTCTTTGATGAAATGACTGGTTTTAGAATGTATATAACTTGCATGATGCAAGTTCAAACTGACATACATGTGAGGACTATGGAAGATGTGATCATGTGACATGAAATCTTCAGCTGTATTCAAAAACACATAATGAGGCACTTTTCCTAAGTCACTTTTGTTCAAACAGAATGTCCCTGTCCCTGAAAATTAGAATAGTCAAGGAATTAATTCAATAGCATGCTACCATACTGCTTAAAATAATTCTGTAAGGATCACATACTTGGTAATTAAAAAGAAAAATCAGTAAGAACTGTTTTGTACATCCAAAGTAAAGAAAAAGTAGCTCCAGGTGGTCATGATTGAGTTCATTGAGTTCATTCATTGAGTTCACACAGCAGGATGTGCTAGATTTTAATACTAACAAGAAATAACAATTTTTTTTAAAAAAAAAAAAAAGAAAAGAAAAACCTCTGTCAAGCTCTGTTTCAACATATTTATTGGGCTCTTTCAAGATCACATTTCACAAAAATCTATGTATGGAAATTTTTACTAAAATACAGTCACATTGGAGTTAATAAAGGTGAATAATTTGTCTCAATAATTTAGTTCGAGTAAAACTGAAATAACATCCATCTTTCTACAAAATTTAGTTAAATCAACTCAGAATCACTGAAGTTAGAATTTAATGCCTTAGAGTTTTTTAAAAGCTTTTTTGGACTGCTTTATACTTTTTGGACAGATTGATACTTACAGATGATTCCTCATCACGTATAAAGACAGTAATAGCCAGCTTTATTAAGCACTGCAAATAACCACTGTCAGATGATTAAGCTATATGAGGCTTGTTATTTCATCTATGCATTGAGAACATGGATATCACAAGGAATTTACCTTACTTCTCGCTTTCCTCCACCAATACAGTTAACTAGCTTGGCAGCACATATGTCAAAATTATGAGGAGAAAATATATTTACACAAGAAGATTTAAAAATAATAATAATAAATTTAAGAAAAAGCCAAAGGAGCAATTGCTCTCAATAGAATGAGCTTCAGCAAATATAGTTTGCCCAGTTCAGGAAGGCCATAGCAGTCTCCATATCAGTTGTCTGCATTACCTTTCCATAGCTGTGAGAATATGGAGGAATTGAGGCAACTCTGGATGAAAACAACTAAGCTCATCCTCTTGGCCCTAGAACCAGCACTGCTGGATGAGGTAGCAGAGAGAGTAAAGGGGAGAAAAACACATACCAGATGCGGCAACAATATTTATTCCATATGGAATAGTGGCAACAATAGGGGATAGCAGTTCCAACATCACTACAGTGCAAGGCAGCAGAGACTCACAGGAGAACTGAAAATCTGACCAGAGCAAGGTGGATTATTTGTCAAGTGAATCTGCTCTAGAAGCTGGTAGCCCAGAGAAAACAAACTAGAACCATATCCTCTATTCCTGTAGATGCAAAGTCTTACATAAAAGTTTTCTTTCCTACTGCCGTTTATTAAAAAACACTCAAATAAAATTGTCCTTAGCCACTAGAAGGGACATATTCCAAAGCCTAAGCATAGCAACAGCATGTTAGAAAGGAACACCCAGTCTCATCCCCATATACTATGATGCATTACTCTGGTAACTTTCTCTGTTTCTAGATTCTCACGGAGTAAGAGTATCCACACCTCTGATGAGAAGCACTCTTACAGGTTGGGAAAGACGTTCATGGGACAAGTACATCAAAGATCATTACCTAAACAAAATTAAGCTTCATTCTAATCATTAGCATATTATCTCATTGTTCACCTGTCACATATTGTACAAGAACCTAGAACATTTTCTACGAGACGTGGACTCCAATGGAATCCTTGATAACTTCATCAAGTCAGTGGTCTATAATTATGTCTGACTGCACAAGCTTATATATTAGCTCATATTTCAATAAAGGCTGAAGAAAATCCTCACCTTTAATAACACTGCATAAAATACCCTCACAAAAATTTAAGTGTTGGTTCCAAAAATCACTTAAAACAAGCTATTTAACAATCTTATCTTTGTGTGTGTGCACGTCACATTCATATTTATTAAGGATAGTAACACAAAAACAGGAAAAAGTTAACAAATGTCTTATCATAGTTGGTTGCCTACCGAGGAAATGGTATGTGAAAAGCTAACACAAGACATAAGGGAGCTGGGAGAATACTGACAAAACAGATAAAAGCAATCAAAATTAAGTCATCTACTTACACTTTTACTCCTGCCATGAAGAGTGCAGGTATTCTTGTTCATGGTGACTCTGTCACTAAATCTGGTGTATTGTGCGAGTTTCAGAGTAGATGTTTTGCCCTTCTGACCATTCAAGTACCAGCTGTTATGCTGAAAGAAAATTAATTCAATTAGCATTGCTGAACATCCAGGTATAGGTTGCTGCTTAACACTATATGAAAGTTGCAAATATTCACAATACACAACAGATATTTCGTATTCCACTAAGCCATATAATACAAACAGTTAGATCAAACCATAATAACCCACAAAATGAGCACATCTACGAATGGTGGCTGTTTTCCAGTCACTAACAAATGCATGCCAACCCCAAAAATCACATAAAATTGCAGACATTTGAGGCAGAGCTTTCTGATACAGAAATACAACTAGATATTGGCAGTAGTTTTTCATAATGGAATAGACCTTATCTGGTATTAGCCAGTTTCTTGGTCTGATCTGCGAGACATCTGTTAACTTGAACACAATTCAAAGGAGCAGACATATGCTAAATCCACAGGAAGAAAGTCTGCAAGAATAATTTTCAAATCTAGGTGCCTGAGGATGCTTAAACCAGCAGTTGGGTACTTTTATACAGGTGTCAGATTTTGACAAATTGTTCTTTGTATTACAATAATAACTAAGCATAAGCCCTGGCTGCTGATAATGACACGGCATGGCAGCTTTGAAAGGCAGCATTCATCAGCCTCTGGGTAAAGTGCAGAGCAGTCATCACGGAAGAGTAGTGTTAAAGGGAAATTCATATGGCTCTGGATGAGGCAGCTGAAAGCTTTATATCCTCATGCAGGCTGGGCACATCTCTGCAGACACTCAGCTCCTTGCCTCTGTCAACCACAATGAGACAAAATGCAATTTCTGACCAACAGAGCTTTCTAGCAAAGTCCCTAATGTAGCCTCAATAATACCACCAAAATAACAGGTATGGGTTATTCCTTCATGGGCAGCCACATCACTTAGACGAGTTTTACAGGTACAAGAAATATTTTTCTAGGTTAGCTAACACTAGAGTAGTTTTGCAAATGTAACGTTGTTGAAAATGACTAGGTTCTATCAGAGATTCTTTGACATACCTCATTTGAAGTGTCATTTATCATTATGAGCAAATTAGTCAATGTTAGTTCAATATTAAGAGCAAAATATAACCAGGCAGACGTGCACACAAGCACACACACAGGTGCATCTCCAACCACAACCTACACAGAACATCATAACCTTGACAGGTCCACAAGTTGGGCTTTCCTTCCCAAGCATGCCCCTCATCTCGACATAGGAGCATCTCGACATAGGAGCAGGCCTCCAATAAAATTCTACCTATATCTTCAGATAAATAATACAAAAGTCTTGATTATTTATGTTCTTTTTGATAAGCAACATATGGTATCAAAAGAGTACATTGTTAATATTGTAATTTTAGATTAAAAAAGAAAAACAACTTTCCTAGCTATCACTTCCTCTCCATTCTCCTATCAAAACCAATAAAATCTGCATGAAAAAAAAATCTATAACTGAATTTGTGGAAAAAAGAAAAAGAGAAAAAGAATGCAAGATGCAAGAATGGCAAAAATCACAGCCTAGATACTTATGCACTTTTATCTCAGGTGTAAAAACAGGTTTACATGCATAACTCTTAGGCATCAGTAGATGCCTATCTACTATCAGTAGATTACTTGAATAATCTACTAGTAATTACTTGAATAATCTACTAATATCAGTTCACTATCAGTTTTCACTATCAGTTCTTAAAATCTTAAGAATTTTGATATTTGGCCCTTAGGGATTACACTGAGGTTCAAATATTATTAAAACATCAGCAAAACAAACAGCACCAATACAAGTTTTTCATAGCAGTCTTTACATAGGATGCTCACTATCCTTCAATTTTGTCATCCATTCTCAAAACCTTAATAACTTTTTAAAACAGCAACAGTCAAGTATAAAATATCAAAGAAAAAAAACTGGTGGCTTTAATTTAAACCTTCTTTTCTGAGTCTAAACAATAAACCTGACCATTTAAGGCCACTCTAGGTCATTCAAACACGTCCTCATACACATCCACTATTACTTAGCCTTTAAACAATAAAGACAAATTTATATGCACATGCTTCCACTGGGTTATCTGAGTTACAGAATATATTTATTTTTCTGGACAGCTTCTGGGATGACATGACAAATGCAAACAGTTTCCCTTTCATATCCTGTTTCTAAGTGCATCTTATGGCTACTCTTTGAAGACATTTCAATATTGTGGAAGGCCATTGAGCCAAGAGCAGAATACAAGGAGAACACTACTCTTCAATTTAGGAGATTACAAGAAATTAGGGGGTGGGGGCGAAGAGAGAGTGCATAGCATTGAAAAAGGAAAAAATAACCAGAAATTTAGCTGGATTGCCAGAGTATATTCCAGGGTGAAGACATCTGTATCTAACATTTCTGCATAATAGGAATAAGTTTTCTTTCTTAAAAAAAAAAAAAAGAGAACAAAAAGAACAAAAACCCCACCCCTCACACCCTCTTGTTTGCCCGGTAGCCTTAGATTCTTTTCATTTTATTATTCAAATTCATATTATTATTTATAATTTAATTGCGAATAACCTCACATATTTACTCTGTGCGTGTAACTACTGCCCCTCTACCATGTGCTGTGCACAGAAGGAAGAGCATCCAAGTGCAAAATGCATCTGTCCAGCAGGAGTCTGATCTGCAGGCACGCACGTCACACTTGCTAATTCTTAGCTAAGTTCCTTCATCCTAGGTACTCATCTAAACCTGAGAAAAGGGACTGCCCTTCTGAAGTCGTTTTTGGGAGTAGAGTATAAGCAATGAGGAAGACTACTGTGCTTTTTAAATTGTTATTTTACCAAACCCAATTCCAGAGGAAACTGTATCTGCATCAGAACTGTATCAGATCCATAGGCTTGACTTTTTTCTTCTAGCTACAAACACAGAAGTTATATTTATCAGAAGTTATATTTATCATTTGGGAAGACTCCTCACTTAGGAAGATGCCTAAAATCACTGCCTAAAATCTTTTCCCTAAGGTGTAACAAGACCTTAAGATTAGTCTTAATTCCTGTTGCCAACCCAACATCTCTCCTCAGGAGCGAGATGGAGAACTACCACGGTGCATCTTTGACATGGCTCTATTTCTGAGCAGTTCTGGGCAGCCACGGCAGCCAATATTCTTTCAATTACAAAGATGGAAAAACAAACACATCATCACAGGGGATTAGAGATCTATTGAATTATCTATCTGTCTCTCTCATCTGCCATAAGAGACCTGACATTGCTCTGAGAAGGTTTGTTGTTTACTGATTTTAATCTCAAAGACAAACAAAGCACAGTCCCTCTGCAATAACTGCAGATAAGAAACCAATAGGCCTGAGGTTCTCTGTGGTGTGTATGACTCATTCAGCAACCAAGAGTGATTCTGGAACACTTTAATGTTGGTTTGTTTAATTTCAGTCAGACATGATGTTTAGGGACATTGCTCTTTTCCAGCCCAGGAAAAGCACACAAAGAAAAAAAAAAAAGTCAAAACCAAAGCGCTAAAGGCCCTTCAATGAATCTATTAAGGCACATGGATAATATTTTCAAAGGCAACAGACATTAATGGTCTAGACAAGTGGAACAGACTTACAAAAGAAAGTCAGAACTACAGGCAAGGAGAACAGAGGTCCCAAAATATGAATGTATTTAAATCCACTTCTTTGGGTCACATATTAAATTTCTATTTGCCCTTTCTATGCTTATGATGAGATTGTATTTCTACAATTTTTTTTTTCTCATTATGACTGAAAATATATGTCTTCATCAAAATTTTCCATAAGAAAGCTACATGTAGGAAAGAATGATAATACTTTAATATTCAAGTCTAAATGCACTTTTATTATCCCTGCTGGTCATTCATTTCTTTATTCATATTCATTTCATTTTATTATCCCTGCTGGTCATTCATTCAGGCAAAGTCTGACCCAGAAATCTGTCAGATTTGACTAGCTAGATTTGACCTCCCTTCATTGAATATCACAAATTTTCTGTGTAGTCTGATTTGCACAGTAGGCATTTCTTATTATCATTTATTTCTTCAGTAAGGACCTAACCTAAACAAAGTGCAAAATAATGCCTAGAAAAAAAAATCCATTTTTCTAAAGAAAATGAATAACTATAAACTGATGTTGACAATTGAATGAGAATATCAAAACTTCTAGTGCTTTAGTTATTTTAGAAAAGTCAAACTTTTAGAAAGTGAAGTAATAGCAAATAGATGCATATGATATTCATATATTAAGGTGATATAAAAGAAAATCAGAAATAATGAGTGCATTCCATGATCTTTACATTTGGCAAAAGGCAGAGCCTACAACCTCCAAAGTATATTTCCCACAACAACAACATTTCAGAATTCTCAGAAAGTTCTCCGGAGAAATACATTGTGTATAATATTAACATATCTGAAGACTTTATAAAAACAGTATTTAAGCATGGCAAATCAACCCTACAGCATGAGTAACTTCTGGTTCTCTGGAGAAAAGGGTAAATCTGCTGCTGGGTCTAGCTAATACCCAAATATCATTTCAATAAAACACACAAACTCATCATAGTCACAGAGAACTATTTTCAACTATTTTCTTTACTTTTCAAGAGGAAATAATAATTTCTGCTATTACCTTTAAAAATAATGCCTCTAGGAGTATTAATCCCAAATCTAGCCACAAGCTAACAGATTCAGTCAGCAAAAACTGCTAACATACATACTATCTAACAACAGAAACACAAGAAACAAAAGTTTTCTGACATCCTCTGCAGCTGCTGCAAGAAGACTTCTAACTTTTTAAAGTTCCTTAAACAGTAATATTACTTTGCTATAACAAAGGTATCAATACCATGCAGCAGGACTCATATTGTAAAATTAAGATACTTAGGGTAAATATATTCCTAAGAACTATATTTTCCCTAAAGCAATGTGCATTTATAAGTGCATTTATAAACAAACAAACCAACATGAGTATTTTACTGGTGACATTTGAGGGTTGCACTAAGGCTGCATCCGTGCCTGGACTTATAAGAAAGACTGAACAAAATTTGAAGCTTGTTACACACCACTACCCAATGTGTATCAGTTCACATTTATTTTCAGATTTCATTTGCTTTTTGAATTACCTTCAGTAGTTTTGCAATTTGTGAATACCACAAATAACTTGGTATCACTTGTACACTTCATCAGCTTACTTTTCACTTCCTTTCCTGAATCATTTTAAGTTTATTGAACAGCGCTAAGCTCTTCTCTGTGTCCAGTCCCACATTTCAGAGCTGTAATTCAGGTTTAAACTCCAAGTCCTCTTAGAATTTTTCTGTCCATTGTCCTTCATGTTACCTTTTTCATAATATCATTTTGATGACTTAAATTTGAGAGACAATTTCATGACTCCTACAAGGAAAATCCTGTCATAAGACCCTTGCCAAAATCTCCTACACTAAACCTTTGCCAAATGATCTTTTGTACACATTATCTGACTCCATTCACTGCATCTTCGTGATCCTGAAGAGATTTATTAGCCCATTCTATACTTTCATACCTTTGTTCCCATTGCCCTTTTGGACTATCTCATGACATTTTTACATGTAGCTTCTCAGATTTTATAGTTCTCGATTTTTCCCATTTGGACACAAATTAAACTTTTTGAAAGGTGAAGGATTCTTTCAAGAGTTGTCTTTAAACTTTAAACACTCTCTTCATGACATCAGCTCCCTTTATTACTCCAAACTAGGAGCTAAATATTCATCTTCTCCCAATCATATTTCTGAGGCTTCTACAGGATGTACAAAAGCATTTTTTTTTTTTTTAATAGAAGCCTCTCCCTTCCAAAAAGCATTCTGCTATTCTGGATGTAAAGAGGGCTGTTTCTTGAACAATTTTTTCATATATGTGCTGAAAGTTTTCCTCTTTGCTACTGCTTGTTATTCTACATACACTCTGGAATATACTACAGGAGGTAGTGAAATATTATTTCTACAATTTTGCATTCTCCTTTGGTAGAAAAGTGGTCATGCTCTCCTCATTTCATCATACAACTAAGAATAGATAGCAACATAAGTCATTTCAGAATGATATGGATATCTTTATATTACATCCATTACAATCATGTGTTGAGTTTGATACAATTATACACAAAATTCTTATTTGCTATTTCTGTTTAAAAATGGCACCCTACCTAAAGCTGACAAATACTATTCTCTTTAAAAATGATTTAATCACCATTGCCATGAACTTGCATTCTATCTTGAATTCAATATTCTGCTTTTCTTTACAGCATTAGAAAGCACTGTCCCCTTCAGTATGTTATTTTTATTTTTCTTTTATAACAGCACTTATTTTATTCCCTTGTACCTCACAGGGCTACCTTTTCTAAGTACTCCAAGTTTCTTTTATTATTATTTTTTTTCTTTTTTTTTCCAAGCCATCATAATGAATCGAAGCCATCCCTTTTGTTCATTTTTAACACTGCATATACTTCTTACTTTTCATTATGCATTATGTCCACTGAACTCCGAGCTACTCAAATTTACCCTTTTATCATGTCAGGGCATTTCCAGAGGAACAGGTCCAGAGTGAAGTGATATTGTGGCAGTCAAGCTCAGAGTTTGGCTCAGCATCAAAACATGTAACACACTGCATATAAATGCCTGTTTACAGAGAGCTGTGTCAACTACCAACCTTGAAATTTGCTATGCAAGGCTAGCGATTGTACCCTTTAATGGATGATGTTTATGAGTATGAACTCTTCAGAAAGGTGAGAGCTGAGAGCAGATGAAAAGATT
>JAUBOD010000667.1:8211891-8222540 GCA_032353885.1 Nothura maculosa
CACTTGAGACATTTTTAAATTTGAGATAAGAGAAATCTAGTAATATAGTTGCATCCAAGCCTAAATTACTGTTTTGAATTTTTCTTCCCTCTTTATATTCATCAAGACAGCAGCTTTCACAAATATAGCTAGCACAGGCTTCATGAAAAACTTTCCTAATTTTTTCAGCTGTCAATAGGATTTTTCTTAAATCATTCATGACAGATTCCAGCACAAATATCTAGTTTTGGACAGAGAAATGATATATCTAAAGTTTTATCTTTGCAAGTTCAGAAAAAGCCAAAATAATGTTTGTTTAATTGGATTTTTTGACAGAAGAAAGAGAGCAATTGAGAAATGGACTGACTCCGTTTTGCTTTATTTCTTAATTTAAAACCCTGCCTGCTTTTTTCAGAATTTTGATTCTGAAAAGAAAAACAATTCCAATGTGCCATGATAGTCACAGAAGTCACAAGAAATAAAAAACAACACTGAAATTAGTCTCCCCCAACTCCCAAAGCTGTAAGTTACCTATTTCCCATCAAAAAAGGAAATATCACAATGAAAAACATGTGGTATCATTTTGCAAGCAGACTTCAAGGTGGAAAGTTTTAGTTTTGAAAAAAACCTTTTTTGACTAAAAGTTACATGTGCAGACTTGCTATTAAGCACAGAGTGAAGAATTAGACGAGGAACTGTAAAAAGCAGCACTAAGTAAACTATTGAAGGCAAATTAGATTTAAATCAGGAGGATGCACATCTTCCATTCCTCTCCTAAGCTTGAGATTATCTGGATGATAAAACTGCCTCTCAAACAGAAGTGTTACAGTCTCTTCTGGTTGTCCCTTCATCCATGTAGGCTGAAATCTCCCTGAATTGTAGGGCACTTGGGCTCAGCCTCATCCTCTGCTCCCTCGGAAAGGGGATCTTGACCATAGTATCAACCTGCGTAAGGTGCAGGGCAGGGCTCTGGGGTGCATCTCCTCTGCAGCTGCACGGCTCGCTACAGATGAGTACCCAGACAAGAAGAAACTGGTGCTATCAGGAGATACCAAACAATTGCAGTTAGTACTTCTGTCGAATTGCAGAATATAGTGTAATTTGGAGTAAACTAGTCTTGTTGAACGTTAAAGGAGATCAAATAAATCCCCTTTCATTTTTCACACAGAGTTTGCATTGCGATTTTCAGGAAGAATCTGATATTCAGTATGTGTAAATACCCTACCTTACTGCATGGGAAGTCGTTCTCTAGCCCATTACCAAAGAACGACTATTAGCTTAATCCCCACAGGCAAGAGAAACATCTAATCTGAAAATCTAGGCATAAAGACTTTAATATCTCATAAAAGCAACAGGAACAGAAGAACAGAATCCACATGGGAAGCCTAGGCATTAAAGACGCTTCACAGATGGAACTCTTCCAAGCCAACTATGTCTGAGCTGTGGATATAAGAGCAACCAGGATGATCTTGCAGAGAACGTGCCCAGGACGTGAGCAGGAACGTGCCCAGAACGTGCCCAGGAACGTGAGCAGGACTTTCCCAGGTGGTGGAACCAGCTGCACTGCACAGCTGCAGGCAGGAAAACAAGGAGTTTGCCCTCCTGCATGCCCTTGACCTTTTAGAAAGGGGCGTTTTTCCCAGCTGAGAGAAATGTTATAAGTTTATCTTAATAGGTCTCTTAACGTTATAATTATTTTGAAATACTAAAGATCCTTACATAAGGAAAGCAAGTGTGTTTTTTAGCAAAGCCTCCAAACTCATGTTTCTTAATGGTTGAATAGTGAAATAATAAAAAATGATTGCAAAACTATAGTAGGCACAGAGATAAATTTATTTTTAAGTTCTGCCAGCCAAACTATTTACTTAAGCCAATAAGTAGGTCTTCGGAAAATAAATCAGCGTAACTCTATCTTTAGGATCGCTCACTAGATTTCTATTGCCTAGTAATGGATGAAATCAGCCTGGAGCAACTGCAAAACTGATTTTTAAATTCCACAAGTTCAGGTCTTCATATTATTTTCTAGATTATCCTATTCAAGACAGGAATAATCTTACCATGTGTTTTGCTCTTCCACCATAAATAATGGATTTTTTTTCATCTCTCCCTAAGTTTTATATTTCTTTTCCTAAGGTTTATACTTCTCTCAGTGTTCAGAATCACTGAATCTTTTGCATGCTGTCTTCAGGCAATCAAATAATTTCTTACAAAACCAATACCGCGAACTTTGTCTACTGTTTAGTATTAATTTTTTTGGCTCGAGCAGTGAAACAAAATGTATTTACAAAGTTAACTACTGTAGAATCCACAGTTTTAACCACAAACTCATTCTGAATCCTACTATTTTCTTTTTGAGAGCTTAGTATGAAAACAGATCTATGATGGATGTCACATTTAAGCATTTTCATATAGACACAAACACACAGTTGCCTGCTCACAAATACACATTTTGCTATACACATATTTATGATAAGTGGGAGCCAGAATTCTGAAATGCAAACATAGCGCTCTCACTACTTGATTAGGATGTGATTATTTATGTGACTACAATTGCTTCATCTTGAACTACAATCATTCATGTGACTACAACAGATACTTTAAAAAATAAAGACAGAAAAGGAAAAATGCAGAGAAAGAAACACCAATTCTAGAAACCTAGCAGAGGTTTAATTGACAGACCAGCAAAACACACAAGGCTGATATAGCACCTGATGCCATCTAACCCACAAGAAAATCTTTTCATAAATCATCTACATTGCATGCACTGCTAAACATTTTCATTACTACTTCTGTCACAAAACATGCAGTTGTGTGTTTCTACAGCAAAAGAAATGTTAAACATGAACTCATAAACAAGAATTGGCTAGGAAGAGATTTTCCTTGGTTTCATTTCTCTCTCCCCAAAACATAGAAATCCTCTCACCAGCCAGAAAATATAAACAGAAATTAGGGATCTATTACTGGAAACAAGAAATCTAATATCTTCTAGTAAATTAAAGTCAGAACTATGGGGCATTTTTTCCTACTTTCCTAACAAGTCCTTGTAATTGTAAAAAACAACTTGGCTGGTAAGATTGAACTCAACTCTATTATATACATTATTATGGAAAACTAAAAGAGCACAAAGGAGAGTGTACCTGAGGGGAAAGCAAAGCAGTTCTCTAACTGCTGTAATTTATAAATAGATTTAAAATATGTGCAACATTTAAATCCAAGAAAAACATTTCTTATAACACAAGAAATATTTCTGGCCTTGCATTTTAAAGATATAAATATGTTTTTGATTCAGAAATGGTCAAAACACTTGAAAAATATGACTGTAAAGTGTCTTTGACAGAGTCAAGTTGATGTAAAACAGAGTGAATATTTTCTTCAAATTAGAGAAATGCCAGGTGCTCTCCTTGACCCAATGCTGTACCTCCTATCTGCTGTTCCGCTGACACATGTGTTTGGGGGATAGCATATGTTGAGCCACGTAATTTCAAGTCCCCATTTGCTATGATTGTTACTAATTCGCAGTTCAGCTCTTGCCCTTGTTTGTCTGGTAAACTACTATAACTTTATTTTCCTTAAACTTGCCTCCCAGGAGATGCAATGGGCAGCAGCACTGGAAGCCTGGCTATTTAAAGTTCACAGTTTCTGATTTGCTGTTCTCTCTCCTTCCCTTAAAAGCACAATAACTCCATCACTTTGACAGTTACCCCCCATTTTCACTTTCTCAAGAAAATCCCACTGCTTAGACAGAATTATTTCCATTTGTATTTTTAGCTTTCAGTAGTGGGAAGCTGTAACCATCAAATTCTTGATTTTTTTTTTAAACTGCTTTTCTATATTTCTTTCTCAAAAGATTTCTGGGAAATCCTGCCTGCCACAATTTGCAGAGCTTGAAGTGAAACTGTAATTGTTCACAAAAGCATAAACCTGCTATTCCAGGTTTGGTGGGGTGAAGGGCAGCACCAACACAACAGTATTTTTTTTCCTCCTTTAAATACCATCTATGGACTTTCAGCACATCCCATTGCTTGTGCATTCTGAGTTCCAGACCACGCATACAGGCCTTTGATTTATAGGACAACACATGTCTTCTCTTATCTGCCCTTCCTATTATAGTAATATTCCACTCCGAAAAGTTATCCCACAAGTCTTCTTACGTCATTCAAGTTGTAATGCCAATTGTGTATTAAGATTTTTGACTCCTCTTGCTTGTTGCTCATTCTTCCTGTATTAACATCCAGACATTTCAGATGTCTGGCTGGTCAGAAGAAAGAAAAGTAATAAGCAGAACAAAACAAAAAGCAAGCTGATAATGGCCTTAGTGGTAAAGACTCCACAATTTTGCTTTAAGTAGTTTCAAAAAGTCATTTTTAATCCCTTAGCTTGTTCAGTTGCCCTTTGCTTCATAGTAAACTGCTGTCTGGAATGTCTCCAGCCATCCTCCCTCACATCTGGTTTATAACTGTGTAATAGACTAGGCTCCTAGAGCTCTCAAACTTTAATATAGAGTAGTCATTGAAAATCAAATTTTTCAAAGGGCATATTCTTGTCCCTGGAGAACTGAACATGACTAGAAACATCTATTCTTGCCTACACTCCAATCTGTGATGGGAGGAATAGCCCTGACTTGCACTGAATGATTGTGTTTCTAATTAAAAAAATTGAAGTAAATAACAAAATATCCTTTCATCTTTACCCTGAGTGCTTAGATTGGAGACAGTTAATCATGACAATACTGTGCTGAGATTAATCAAGCCAAAGTATACAAGCATGTCAGGGATGTAGGTCCACTATGTACAGTGCAAGATTAACAAACACAAGTTGGGGTTTGTTTTGGTGATTTTTTTTTTTAATTCTTTCCCATTGTCCTCTCTGAGTGAATCTCCAGGCTTGCTGTAGCACAAGAATCATAACTCTGACTAGAGATTAAGTACAGCAAGTGCTGCTACAGGTATCAGGAAACAAAGTAGCTGAAAAAGAAAATAGCTTATGAAGAATGAGGGGACTTTTTTTTAATAGATAAAACCTGTTGAAGTTCTTGAATACACACTCAAAGATTATCTAAAATGCCATTTGAAAGAGTGTAGAATTGATTGAAAGAGCGTAAATGTTCTGATGATCATTTGATGAAAACATGTTGCCGAACAGTTTAAGAACCGAGCTTTGCGTTTGCAAACTGAAATTACCCACCTTGCACTGCAAAGGTCGTGAAAAACTTGCAGGTTGTGCAATAGAAGAAAAACTTTCATGAGAGTTTTTGATGCATTTGCAACTACTTTGAGGAACAAAATAAAAAATAATAATACTAATAAAACCTTCTTCAATTTCCTTCCATAACTCATCAGGAGTCAGTGAAAGACAATACCTTTCCTTAGAGACTCAACTACTGAGAAGCAACAAGGCCTGGAAAGCTTTTGCCAGTCCGTGTTTAACACACACTGCTTTCTCCAAGACCATATGAAAAATACTCCTTGACTTTTTTACCAGTCACCAAGTCATTTTTCAGCTTCCACGAGGCATACTTTATTAAGCAGGCAAATCTTTTGCAGGTTGATAAGAAAGGTGACATATAAGCACTATAAACACTTGTAAACACCCAGAGGTGGTTCGCCAGCCCTGCAAAAACTTTTTCTTTTCAAATCTATGGCATAAATTTCTCAGATCAATGCATGATTGTATGCCCGGATAGGAAACAAGAAGTTACATGAACTTTTATATCTTACCAATAAAACCCACTCATAAACCCACTCCAGATTTATGGGTCCCAAAAATTACTCAAAAACTCTGCAGATGCTCCTCTAGAAGAAAAACACAACTCAAACACAATTCTCTTTAGACTCTTTGCACTACTCTTCCCCTTACTTTCCTTTTATTTTATATTACTATATATAGCGAACTCGAGCTTGAAGTTCAGGTCTCTTTCTCCATACAGCTAGCTCCCCCACTGCATACCAAAAGCATCTGTTGGGCATCACTAGCACATCTGGAAATAATAGTATCACAGTCAAAGGATTATGGCAAAAGTTCAGAGAAGATTTAAGACCAGAAATTATTCACAGGTGAAAGCTTACACACACACACACAGACACCATAAACAAACTGAATATACGTTTTTCAAGAGCCATATATAACTCATTGTACAGCACAGCCTGTTATCCCTGTGTCTTTATCTTAATTGAGAAAAAATGCAGGTCACATCTAATGTAATCCACAGCCAGCTGTTAAGCTTTGATCCTCACAGCAACCAATTGAAGAAGCTTAAGCAGTAAATGTAAACAAATTTGCTTAAATTCAGGTAATTTCTTTGTTGTCACCTATATAATAGTGAACAATGAAGACTACGTATGGTCAGCTAGGAACAGCATTTAGCTAAGGTAACACTAATCACCCCAAAGGAAAAAAAGCAGTCATACAGAAGTCACCATACAGAAATCATCTATCCAGTTTTAATTACTTTCTGTCTATCTGTAGGCAAGGTTTTTATCTAGCAACTATCCCTCATCAGCCACAGCAAACTCCAGTGGAAAATTACATTCTTGGAAATAAATACAAACAAAAATTACATTGATTCTTGCCATCATGAGCGTGCACAACCAATCATTCCACAAGATGGAATTGAGAGTCCTGACCAAGAGAAGAGAAAGCCAAACTACTACGGAAGGTTTTTATTGGCAGAGGGAGACACACACTCGTGGAATGAATAGATACAGCTTATTTCCAGACTCAAATTCTTAGCTAGCATCAGTCAGCTAGAAATCACAAAACCCTTATCTAAGACAGGAAGTGTAACTGCTTCTAGTTCAGAGCGAAATGAAACAAATGGGCATGAGTCACTACTGACAGTGATGCAAGTTGTACTGCTTTGCCTTAAAAATGGGTTTAGGAGCTCTTATTCTGTTACTGCTTATCTGAGTTGAGGTTGTAGAAACACAGCAAAGGTGATCACATCTTGTCCCTCCTTAGTCAAACACAGAACTGTCTTACAGTTAGTTGCATGCTAAGGGGTAGGATAATGCATACATTATGCCCATTGTAAGTAGGATTAGCATGAAAAATTTTACCAATATTTACCCAGTTTTTTTCTTGCATAAAGCACACCTCAACTAACAAAATGATACCATGGTCAAAATTTAAGAGCACAAGGATCATCACATTATTATATTAATGGTTCAATCTAATATTTTGTCTTTGGTAGTGGCAACACTAGATGCCTATGAAAGAGCATAAAAAATATAGCAAGAATATATATTTTTTTCTAGCATATCTCCCTGACTCCAGCACCTTCCAGTTCACAGATATTGACAGTCAAAGTAATGTCCTTGATACATTTGTTTATCATAAATTAAATCACCTGAAACTCATAAACTGCATCAGCTAGGAAACTGCATTCAGACAGAAGCTTGTTTCTCATGCAAATATATTTTAACTTCAAAGAAACAATAAGCAAGGGTCCTTGAATTTGCCCCATTTTATATTCCAAGTGTTTATTTCACTACTATATATCACTTTACAGTGCATGGATGAATAAAACATAAATGTCACTCCATTTCAGTTCACAGATTATAAAAATAACTGCTAGCTTTTAGATGGAAAAACCTTGCCTTTGCTGAAGGAAAAGCAAAATGACCACAGCTTTAATAGATCAGTATATTGCCAACACTCATAGCACATCTCCTCTTCATATTAAGTACCTAGAAAAAAAATGGATAAATATGCACCCTTAAAATAAAAAGCTTTTTCTTTTTCTGAGAAAATCTGAAATTATTTATTTTTATTTTTCCCTCAGAAATAAGTTAACATGGGATAGAACTAAAAAGAATAACTGAACATTTTAGAAAAAGAAAAAAATCATGGTTATGCAAATCCCACATGAGGTTTTCCCCTTTTTCTTTCTTTAAAAAATGCAAAGATTCAAACAACCACTAATCTCTTCTAATGACCTATATTTACAAATGTAAAAGTTATTTTTAAGCTCTATTGCATAAGTTGCTGAAAACTCAAAAGATCTCAAATTTGTTAAGTCAAAACCTCTGAAATATAGAAAATGCCGGTAATGAAAAGTCATTAAATTATTTCTGCTGAAATATTTTTGCTCTGTGTGTAACTCTGCCTGGAGAAGTCCATCTGCTTGATGATGAGCAGATAGGAGGAAGCACTGAATATTCAATGGCTGCTTTTGAAGAAGAGTTTTACTACTTTTTGTGAGACTATCTTTCTTGGATCTCTCTTGAAAGTTTTTCTTCATGATTTAGGTGAAGAGAAAAATTTAATATGGGTCATCTTGAGAACAGAAAGAAAAATGCATATATTTGCGTATTTCAATACAGGCTTTAATCTGAGCAAAGGAATCAGAACAAGATAGAACACAGTGTATTCCATTTCTTAGGCTGGTACAACTAAAATAGCCAGGACAAAAATAAGCCTTTTTTCAATTTTCATTCAGAAATTAATATTGACATTGTCAAATGCTTCCTTGTACTTTTAGGAACAAACTAGTCCAAAATTTCTAAATAGAAGAGAACAAAACCATGGTATCAAGTGGAAGTAGAAGCACCATGCTGGTACAAACATGCAAGTGGCAAAAAAACACACAACAAAAATTAGCCAGTCTCTGCATTCCTGGAAGACCTGCATAGTAGCGCAGGCCTATAATAGCTATAATCCCAAATAAGTAACTTCAAGAAGAAAAAGAAAATTGGGGTGGAAGCATGGCAAAATGTCAAGCTGATCTCTCACAAAGCACAACATTCAAAACCTTTGGCCTGATCTGCTTGCTTTGCTGATAAAATCAAGTATAAAAGAGTATTAGAAATTCTTTAGATAAATACCAAAGGGGGAGAGGGGTTGTCTTTTCCTACACCAGTCAGTTGGGTGTCAAAACATAACAACATGACCATTGATAGTCTACACTATATAGCAGCTATTATTGGTGATGTGCATAGCTTTATTTTTGGATGAGCTATCAGACTTGCTAAATGTCATCAAGGAAGCAAGAACTTCTAAAGAAAAATGCTTTTCATTCACTTCCAAAGCCCAGGAAACCTTGTACAGTTTGGAGCAGAAGATAATCTCCATGCAGCAGGAAAAACAATTGAGATCTTTGCTTTTTTAGAAAAGAAAGATCTACTGTAGCATAACAAAGATATTTCAATACAGTCTTATCAGCATCTCTATGAATATAACTGGAAAGATAACAAAAGTCTCAAAAAATCTAAAAATAAAATTCTTCCAACAAGAAACTTCCAACACTGAGATGCTCCTTTCTTCTAATTAAAAAGGACACAACTTATATGAACTCAAAAACTGAAAGAAATTGCTGCAAACTTAACTGTACACATAATCTAGATTTACAGATTACCTAAAATTAATTGTTATTTGGATGAGCTGTATTTTTGCAACATCTAATTAACCTTACTAAAATGCTTCCATGCTGGAAGCTCTATAATCATCGTCACAAGTACTTCGGTGACTGACTACCCTCAAAAAAATCTGTCTTCACAATCATCTAAATTGGTCTTGTTTCAGTGTTCAGCCATTTAATCTCCTCATCTTTTCAGTCATCTCTAATCAGTTTGATTGAGCTCCTAGAGTCCTTTCATGACAAGTGATTTTGTCTGAATGTTTCCTAATTTCTCCATCATCCTTGAACTTCAGTCACTGCTGCTCAACACAACATTGCAATAACAGTTGAGCCACCAGCAAATTGAAACATAATTTTGTGTAGGAAGATGATTCTAACATTCATCTTTTCCACAGTCTTGCAGGCAACACAACAGTGACAGCAGCTCAGCAGCAGCTGATTGCCCCATCATGACTCTAAGGTGTTTTATAAGGGGAGTAATTTTATGTTATTAGCATCTACCTAATCAATGGGACAAAACGTTAAATCTTTCCTCTGTGAAAATTAAGTCAAGACCATATTAGAATTTTATTCCGTAGCACACAGTTCTAAGCAGACATTCCTTATGTTTTCTTCTCCTGATTTAGGGAATTACAGTATAAAACATCACCTTCCAGATTAAATAATTGATCCTAGTCTATTGACAACTGTGTATGAAGAGAGGGAGTTAGAACAAAAGCCCAAAAAGAGTAAATAAACACATTAAAACATTAAAAAATATGTTTTAATAAACACATTAAAACATCAGATTTGAGTTCTTTTGCCATGAAAAATTCAAAGCTGAGAACTGACTTGATAGGCAGGATTTTCTGATATTGGACTTTGTAAAACAATGCCTCACAGCACATAAGCTGATATTTCCTGTTTCTAGAACATTCTCCAAGTATTTCTACACAAGGCAGCCATGGGTTCAAGCAGGCTGTCAATAGAAAAGCAAGCATTTTTCACACTAAAAGCAAGAGATATCACTAAGGAGATAAAGGTAAAATGAGATATGTGGTCGTAAAATTTCAGAGAACCAAGTCCTGCAAGATTAAGTCATAGGTGTCATTGGTGACCAAAAAAAAAAAACCCCCACACCAGCTATTTAACAAAAGATCCAAAAAGATATAAAAAGTATGGGGTACTTGCTAGCAGTAGTTATGTCACATATTGATCAGGAACCCAGATTTAATATCTTTTTGTTGTTGTTCAATAGCTCTTATTGTGGCATTTTGAATGATCGCAAGGGACCAAAACCTTATATTTCCACTTCTGTAATTCAAAATTATTTCCA
>JAUBOD010000667.1:8228770-8247790 GCA_032353885.1 Nothura maculosa
CTGGGAAAACAGGCACCCTGGACACATTGAAGCATACCTGACACACAGCATCTTCCCTTCTGCAGGAATAAGCAAAGCTCACAGCACTTAGTTATGACACAAGTTCCCTCCTTTTGCTAAGGCACATTTTTCTTTTGAACATATAATCTAGACCCTGAACAAGGCCAGACATAGCTCATGCAAGCTAAAAACATGCACGCAACATTGAGGAGCTATGGAGGAGCACAGAGAAAGGAAGGAGTCTGCTTTAAATAAGTTACGCTGCCTTGAAAGGCTAATGAGCAAATAGATTTCCAAAGGCTGATCACGACGTATCCCATTACAAGAAGCAAGACGTATCCCATTACAAGAAGAATCTCTTAACACAACCGAAGTGAATCAGACTCAGCCCAAGAGTTTCAAAAAGCTTAGCAGTTGTTCTGGCTATAAAGTAATAAATTTAAGAAAAGGCTTGTTTTGTTGGTCAAGTCAAACTGGATTTTAGGAAACTGAATTTTATGCCTGGTGTTTCTATATCAAACAGAGTGCAACAAGCAAGAGAACTTCTCTCTGCACTTCAGTTTCTATACACGTAACCCAAATGTGTGAACTCCTTGAATTAAAACACCGAAGCTGCATTGCTGCAGTTGCTACAGTTTTGTATTTCAAAACTACTTGTCCTTCAGTGAACTATTGATATGCAGTATATTTTGCAATTATTGTTTCTCTGCTCAAGTGTCATTCATAGGACTATTACCATCATGTGAGCTTATTTTCCAGAAAGACATTGAAACTTGGAATTTTTCATTTATTCGAAAGGGCTGAAGTAGACAATTCTATAAAGCAAGCTCAAAAATTGCAGTGTCCAAGTTGCAATCAGATAATACATTTAGGTATACAGTAGCTACGTTGCAGGGGTTTACGTTTACAATCAATCATTTTCCATTTCCCTTTTATAGTCTAACATGTCACTAATAAAGCCAGGATAAAGTTTCAATCTATTAAGCTAACAGGCAAAATTGCAACCAATTTCAAAAGGTCTTTGAATTATTCTCAACTTGGCTGTTTGGGCAGAAATCATCTTATCTTGAAAATTATACTGCATTTTATCAAATCCCATGTGTTACAGAAACTGATGATCCAGAAGGATTAGATCACTGCCTTAAGAAGCCCAAATACAGTGCTTAAAGTAGGTGCCATTAAAATAATCAGAAAAATTATGGGGAGAATAACTTTTAAAGCATGAAACAAAGTAGGTCCAATCATACTACAAGCTTCTATTTTGAGTTCTGCATTTTCCTTTTAGGGTTTTCATTCACTTGGAATTCTGATCTTTCTTTCTAAAGTGCATAAAACACTTATCTAACCTTAACAATGTAAAATCACTGTAATAAGGTTCATATCTGACTAGACAAAATGACAGATAATTGAAATGGGAACAGAGTTTGTCATAAGGAAAATAAATGTTCTTCACCTACAAATATGTTCAATACATCCTGAGGTTTGAATTCTAGGAAAAGAAAATACATATTTCTTTCCAAGTAAGTTTCTAAGATCTTGATTTTTTTTTTAAACTTGAAACGAGTGAGTCAGTTAATAGGAACAAATACAAACTTTCAATGGAAACAAACCAAACCAGCTGAGAAAAAGAAACAAAGACTACTTGATGTTCTTACTAATACAACCCTGTATAAAAGAAACTCTTGTAGAGCTATAAGTTGAACATTGCAACTGATTTCAGCTGCCTTTTGGATCACAGGTAAAGAACAGGCAAAAGCATGCCTTTAAGCTGCTACATGGTTGACCTTTTGTACCTGTGACAGATAATGACACCAAAAATTCAGAGAAAAAGAAACAACATTAAGTGAAACTATAATTTTAAAAGGTAAAACTCAAATAAATTACCCTGCCATTTGCGGCTCAGCTGATTATGAGATAAGCATCTCCCATAGCTATAGAAAAGCCAGCACAAGTATCAGCTGACACTCACAATTATGGGAAATATCATTTTTGCCATCTGGCTCCCATGACTCTTCGAGTATAGTCTGCTTCGCGTCAAAACACTAGCAACATTTAGCTTCTGCTCTATTGGCAACATATTTTTCCTTATGGCCAAGTCTTCTAGTATTAAAACAAATTAGAAAGAGTGGTTCTCTCCTCATTACTGAAATGGTTGCATAATCTCTGGGTACATCATCATCTGTTAAGAAGCCTTCAAGCTCAATTAAAATGCAAATTAATTCTAGACAATGCAGCGGCAATTGCTACAAATGAACAAAGGTAAAGACAGGTTCAGCCAGAAATTAAAATATTTGGATTGTAACCAACTTTGTAATAATTTTTGTTGGAAAGCATTAACGAATAGCAGAGTAAACTGGTAAACTGAATAGCAAGCATAGTAAACTGAATGAAGAAAAGTACAAGTGCAACAATTAAAATATGAGGTCAGGAAACTTTCAGGGGAATAGGGATAGAATTGGATAAAAATAGCACTATCTTCACATTTCCTTTAATTTTACATTACATGCCTGAAGTGACTAAGCAGGAGTCCCTTAAGAAATAGCCCAGGAGAGTGACCAAAATCCAATTTGGTTTTGTGCTAGCAAGAGAAGAAAGGTTTTGAATAGCTATGTATTGCAGTGTTTCTTGGAAAACAAAAAACCAAGAAGGCTTTTTAAGATTACTGGTTAATATCATGTTGCCTGTCCTTTATAAAGACTCAGAATTTGATATTTTGTTCAATGCTTGTCTGAGGAATTATATTTTATGATACTACAGAATCCCTTTCTTCTTAGGAAAGCAGAGATAATTTGGATATGGAGGTAGTCATTCATTGATATTAGTGCTCAGATTCCAAAATCATTCCAGTTCTATTTCTTTATTTGCTCTTCCTTGCACAATAGGAAATTGTCAATAAGAGGAGTTTAGCATAATCACATCTAAGATTTACTTTATTCCCTGAGCAAAAGGAAAAACACGAGCAGAGTTAGGTCGAGATGAGTTTTGGGGCAATTGATGAAAGAGCAAGTCTTTCCTTGACAAAATTCCTCCCTGCTTAATAACCTCCCTCAACATACGTTCTGGTGAAAGCATGTCAATGCTTTATTTTTAGGCTTTCAGAAATACATAACTTTTCAAAACCTTTCATTTAACTGAATGACAGCTGTGCCAAAACAGGGATGAATTGGAAATCTTGCCTTGTGTCAACTGGAGAGACTCAAAGTGCACTGCCAGCCTGCCTAGCCAAAGAACTATTTCTATTTTAACATATTCTGAAATAGTCCTCACAGAGTCCAGGAGTGCTTAGAGACATGAACAAGCAGTACATTTTTCATTTCAAATTCCCCGTTTCCTATAGTATTTCATTTCTTATTCTTGTAACTAAAAATAGTAGCTTGGAGTATTCACACAACCTTATTTTTATCTACGCTGACACAACCAAACCAGCACTGTGGCTTTCCATGACGCCACAACCAGCATCACCACATCCCTACTGCTCTCCAGCCACGTGGGAAGGGCAGGTATCCAACTCAGGCCTCAAAGTGAGGCATGAAAAATAGGTTGCACTAAAAACCCAAGAGTTTAGAAAATCTTTAAGGATAACTTTCAGGTTCCAGGGCTGGATTTGAGAACCCAATGGATAATGCCTACAGATGGGAAGCTTGCTTCATATTTAAATACAGAAATATATCAGCCCCTTATATCTTTGAGTTTTTGACAAGTTGCAATAAAACAGAACATGTTAAAGTTTTACTCTGTTTTCATATGCATCTAACTTGATCTGGGTTAAGAACATCCCCAAACTCAAATATAAGAAAAAAATGTGTTATCTACTCCACAATATTCATTTTGAATCAGTATGGAGCTGGTTTTCTAGTAACCAGTTGCATAAAGTAAGGGAATTATTTACTTTTCTAGCTATTTAAAAAGCCAAGAACATTTCAGGGGCTCACTGGTCCATAAATAATGACCAAGTCTCATTGCCTGTCTCCCTTAGATAACAAAATATTTTTTCACACGCCATTACTTGAGATACCAGGGATTATGATACCACACTTCAAAGCAATTGCTGCGACCTTAAACACTGGCATTTCAGAAAGTGGTTTTAAACAGCAAGGTAATAACCACTTGCAAGATACCAAGGCATAGATATTCCTCTGATGACTTTGTTAAATGGCCATCTCTAGTACCACATTCTTAATTAGAACTAGTTTTATTATACTTCCTAAAGAAGTCATCTTTAAAGAAAAAAAAGGAAATACCTTGAATTTCCGCTTTATCTATGTTATATAGAAGCTTCATTCTAAAACCATTCTAAAGGTTTCATCCTTGTTCACACATCCCAAGGTCAAAAAGATGGAAACTTTAATGCTAAATATACTCAAAGCTTCACTAGTTGCAAAAATTACCTAGTGAGAGCTTTGAAAGCTTAGAGGTATATGTCCTTCCATTGAATTCAGCAGGTTTTGCAGGAAGGAATAAGCACTTTTTGGAATTTCAGGAGTTGTCTGACTCAGTGGGTGTCTGCGGGGATCTTTATTAGAGAGTCTTGTCTTCGGGGATATTAGCAACTTCTAAAGAATGGGCAGGGAGTATTTTCAGACTTTTGAACCAGAGCTCCAGCTCTGATTCCAGGGCTCCAGCTGAGATGCAGACCTTTTTATTATAACTCAGGATTTCTATGATATCATGAACCATTTATTGCACTATTTATTGCTAGAGCCTCTCTATGCATCAAACAGCTCTGGCAACAACATTATTGCTCACAAATACTGCTCACAAACACTTTTTCCCTTTGACAATTAGATCAGTGAGACTGCTACAGGGAACATTTCCTTTTGAACTTAAATTTGTACCTTGCTGGCTTCACCGAGGGGGAAAATAAGAGAATGTACAGGTGAATTTACTTAAACTACAAAAAAAAACAAAAGGCAAATGTTCTGAAAAGTAGCACTTGCTGTCGTCATTAGTGAAAAATGCATAGTAATTATACAGGCCACATTTGAACAACCATAGCTAGCTTATGGTTTTTGGACTTCTCCTTCCTTTGTCAGTGTAGTCGCAGAAAGGTCCAACTGAGTGCATGTAATAAACATAGACAAGCAGAACACATTCAATAAATCAAGTGAGTAGCAATTTAGCAAATACATTTCAGTTTTACTTTTATCTGAATATGTAATTTTTTGAAATGTTAATATACTCTCCAGATACAGTAACATCAATTTCGTAATTTCACATAAGTGTTTTCAGTGACAGACAAGTGGAAGATAGTTTTAAATATGCTGGTTTATATCACAGTGCAGTAAAAACAAAATTTGTTCTTAGTAAGTCACGTGGCTATCTTAATTATAATCAAACATAGAGCTACCAGAGCAATGATGTCGCTACTGCAGCTTTCCTCCACACAGTGCTGGTGTCATCAGCAGCTGCAGACACATAACTCTGGGAGAATGTATAATTATGACTGGAAATAAAAGTGGGAAAATAAATAAAAATCACACATCCAAACTAAGGCATGTGGGGAAGCAAGCAACACTGAAAACACAAATTTTATATTTCTATTACTTCTTTACATGAATTCTGTGCTCTGTACCTGCCTTAAAAGACAAAGTACTTGATTATGCTTTAAGTACCTTGGGTGTGGAAGGGGAAAGCAAGAAGAATCACAAAAGGGCACAATAAAACGGTGATGAAATGCATTAAAGGATGTGAATCCACTTTCACAGAAATTGCATGATTAACCAATAAAAAATAAGAATGAAAAGCAAAACAGACTGTGAAAGAATTTTTCAATATCACTGGCATACAAACAATTTTTCAGCAGCTAATTTTACACTCTTGCAGATTAAAAATCTCAAGAGCTTTGTTCATAATGTTGTCAGATTAATTAGTTTAAAAAAAGTCAAAGTTTTCAAAATGTGAATTAGTACCAAAAACTATTGAGTCTATGGTATTATCAACAGCAAATTTATTTTTAATACAAGAAAGCTTACACAATCCTCACACTTCTCGAGGACCACCTCAGGTTAAAAACAAACAAAAAAACTTCACACATTACATGCATCTCAACATGTCTCCTAAAAGCCTTCAATTCAGACTGATTTTCAGATAAATCAGTGACTTGATCCAAAAGTATGATATCAGAGAATTCAAGAAGAAAACAAATTTCCACAGCTAGTTCTAACTGTTACTGAGGTGATCCAGCTGGCTGCCACAATACCTGGGACACTGGTCTGTCCTCACGGTCATCTCTGTGCAGCAAGAAGAGTAGAGTGCCTTTGGTATCCATAGAACTTCTTTCAGTCTATCTGATCTTTAAGTTTCAGTTATATAAGGCTCAACTCCCAGACATTGGCTGACAGAGATAATTTTCTCCATCAGAATTTGATGGACACAAACACAAATGTTATTTGGAGTGTCATATAATTTGTGCTTGTAGAGGAAATTGCCAATCCTAATACTGCATGTTTCACAGCAACCTTAAGGCTCTTTCCTCACTATCTGAAATAAAGACATCTAAGCAGTTGGATATCTCTTTTTCAATACTATGTTCAGCTTGGAGCAGTTCAAAAAGGAAGTGAAATAACAGAAAAGAATCCAGAAGAGCTGAACATTAGTTATCAGAGGCTTAGAAAACAAGCTACTGGTGAAGATTTATTAAAGAGCAGCTACTAAGGCTTAGAAGAAAGGGCTGGGAACACAGGCATGCAGTGAGCAGAAAGAACACAGCAAGACTCTTCAGGAACATATAAGAGATGTTACAATAAAAACATCTTTTCTCACTGTGTACAATAGAAAAAACAAGAAACACAAGAGATCATTTCAGTAGGACAAATTTTATATTAGAGAAATTTTAAACAGCACAGGAAGCAGTATGGTTGTATATGCTCCCTATTGCTGAGGGAGACGTGCAGCCTCCCTCTTGGAGGACTGCTAGAAAGACCTCCCTCTGGAATGGAGATACAGATACATTTAGCTGTGCTCTAGGACCTTAGCACATGCTGACAGCTTCTCTTCAGTGCTAGTGACTCCACCATAATGTTCCCAGGTGGTTGAGTCCTGAACAGCCTCCAGTACACAAGAGCTCACTGCATTTGAAGGACAGCCCAATTTGGGCAGAAGATTGAACTTTTGTTCCATCTTAACACACAACCTTATGAAGTTATTCCCATTGCCTTCCCCATGCTGTGCAATTGCAAGGTCTCTCAAGAATATAGCAGATGCTTTCAGCTATAGCAAATGAGGCTTTGCCTTCCAGCCTACCTGAAAAAGAAGAATAGACCGAAATTTGCCACATATTCATCTGGCAACATCAATAATGAAAGCCCAGCCCAGTGCAAGCTGAAGAAGGATACTATTCTCAACACCTATAGAAGTGAGAGAGATCTCCTTTCTGGTGTTTCTAAAGAGAACACACACCAGTTTACCTCCAGGTGGCCATCCCTACCACTCAGCTGAGCCAACAGAACCTCACTGCTACCCAACCACAGTAATAGGTGACAACCCCTCCCTTGCTCTTCATGTTGCTCATGGTTCTTTCGACCCTTTAACCTGTTTCTAGTTTAATCCGTCCTCCAGTCTTGAACTCTAGTCATGCATACGCTAAATACACTCTCTGAGCTTATTCTCTCATGTACAAATGAAGATGAAGGTCCATATATCTCATTAATGCAAGGTCTAAATGATCCCCTCATCTACACAGAGGCAACTACCCTAGCTAAGAGAAGACACAATCGAGTTGTGCTGAGGTAATAGTCCAGTACCGTCCTTTAATTCTCCTGCATTGCGTATTCCAGTGTTTCTTTTGGAGCACTTGGCACTCTACTACCCGCATCTGAAGGTGCTTTCTGGTTCACACGCAGTCTCAGTTACGGCCATTGCAGCTTAGTCCATGTCACCCTGCCAAAGCCTCCCTGGCAGGAGCAGGGTGGCTCTGCTTGCTCACCTAGAGCCTCCTGCTACACTCTGAGCTCCAGCCAAACCTCAGGGGCGGTTCAAGCAGCCGTGGCTCCCAGCCTGCCCTCTCATGAGCAGGGCACCAGGAGTGAGTCACCGTCCTTGGGGAGGCCAGACTCCCTGTGCGCGCTGTTCTTTGGACAGTGATTCACAACATTTGACATTTAATTACGGAGACCAGGCTCTGCCTATGTGAGAATGCTTCTCTTTCACTTCAGCACAAAGCCCAGGAGAAGACTAACCTGCCTGACTGCGCCATGGAACAGAAGAGGGCAGGGTAAGCACAAGACGGAGCAGTTATAAGTAAAATACTTTAAATAGCTATTACTCTCAAATCATCTCAAAAAGGAAAGACTCAAAAAGCAGGGATGAAGCGCAGCATCTAACAACAAAACTAGCATCCAGCATAAATTGAAAGGTGGCAACCACACGGCCAGAAAACTCCCTGCTTACCTGCTACTACGCTAAAAGGTTTGACCTTTTGTTTCACCATTACTTTCTCAGTACAGGCCTTATTTTTATGCTTTGAAACAGGTAGGACTGAAATGGCAACAACAAAAAATGACAAATAGATCACAAAGCACCTCAGGCTTTAGTTTCCTGGGTGGACAAGCTAACATATTTCTACCTCTAAAGCACTGCCCCTGGTGGCCTCTGGTACACAGTCCTACTATGTTTCTGGAAAAGAATGAACTTATGGGCTTGGCCACTCCAAATTGTTTGCCACATGGCATCTGTGGAAGAACTGTGGCTCAGGTGTTAGCAGCCCCTGCACCATTCACTCACACTTCCTCACTGATATTAGATGCTGGTAAACTGGACCACAGAGGAATCCAAGGTGGATAGAGGGAAACTTTGGTGAAGGAAGGAATGGCTCCAGAGCTAGTGAAGCAGAGGACAAGTGAAGCTGCTGGCAAAAGTGGCCACCAGTGGTCCATTAGTACTGATTTCATTTAAAGGAAAGGAGGTCCCCTAAAATCCACCACTATAAACAGCAGATCTTCAACAAAATGACAGCCTGCACTTTGAGATGAAGTTGTGTTCACTCACTTGCCCCGCTTCCAATGCTCTTGTGACAAAACCATATTGCCAATCTGGATTCCTACTCCCTCAATGCCTACACATGGTTGAGAAAGAGCTATTATTCTCATCTGCAGGGTATATAAAATATTCCATTAAATATCCCATTAAATGGTCAGGTTCACTGTAGCATCGGAAGTATGAACTTCAAACAGTTCATGTGTTCAAAGGCAGTGGCAAAAAATCCTGCATTTTTGTACCTAGGGAAGACTGCAGATGGACTCTCCAATTTCACTCTCTAGTCTTTCATTAAATTATTAACAGTTGTGAGATAACAGTTACGAGACTGTTGCTTTCAAGAGAGATCTACAGCATAGAAAAAAATGATTTCAACATGGATTAAGGAGAGGTATAGAATGCTAATGATTTCCTGTTGTATACTAAAAAAAATTTTTTTTTCTTTTACACAATGGTGTATTGCATTATCTTTTCCCTGAGCCATCCCTGCCCTGATTAGAAATTCCTCACACTCTTTTCTCATCATGTAACAGGAAAGGGAATTTATGTGGAAGTCAAGTTATATAGCTGTGGGGAGTGGAAAGGGGTCACGTATGTCTCTAAGGAGCAGAAGGAAACTGAGACATTTCAGACATACGACCAGCAAACAACCAGTATATGCGAGTATTTAAAGTCCAAGATGAAGCACTAGAAGTGTATACTTACATTTTCTGGTACGAGTCTTTATAAGAATAGAATTTTAATCACACATTCTCAATATGATGTAGATCACACCAATCTGATGACATATCTAGTATGAGAATTGGCTGATTATCTGCTAACAAGCCTTCTTTCACACTTGAAAAACGCGACATGTTAATATAAGTCGCATTTGTTTTCTGAACATTTTAGCTGTCTGGTGCTAGGGAAAGCCCTGAAAGAAGAGAGTCTGCACATCTCAAGAGGCTCCACTTCGGGTGGTTTTTTGTTTTTTTTTAAAAAATTTTTTTTTGATGAAGTCTATTTTAGTAAAGTACATTTCTCATTACCAAGTTACCAGATGTTCCCTTCTTCCTTGCCCTTGCAGCAGATACTCTTCAGATTAGGACACTCGATGGCATGCGTCGGGGGGCAGAGGGTGCTTGTGACTAAACGAGGGTCGCCGAGGCGATTAGCAGGCTGGTCGCGCTGCACCCACGCGCCGCTAATAGCTGTCTGTACCAGAACAGCCTGGAGTGGCTGGGAGCAGCGGGGAGCTGCCAGCGAGGCCTCGTGGGTGGCCACAAGAGAAAACGCAACTGGAAATAGATGAGCAAGAAATACCGAACAGCCTGAGCCCAGGCTGCACTCCAGCTTCCAATGCAGATTAGACTGTCAAGGGACACATGCGCCCCACAAAACCCCTTTTTGGAGTGTGCTAAAGCCTCCCAGGATATGCACACGCTGAATTTGCAGTCTTTTGTTCTCGCACTACAGGCTCAGTAGATTCTCAGAGTGCAGATGGAGAAGGCGACGAGTTACACACTTTAGCTGCTGCTAAATGGAGCTAGAGTGAATCTGTTGAAAGCGATCCACTGACTTGTAAAGCATTCTCGCAGTTCACATGGCATGAGCCATGTTTTCTGTCAGATGTGCACATTACTGGGCTGCTCACACTAAAGGATTTATAGTCTATTCTGCCAAGTTGAAAGGTGGATGTAAGAACATTTTGCTACTGACTGCTCCTGTAGTCATAGTAATAAATGAGCAAAATAACATCGAATATTGACAATTCATGTGAAAAATCTAGTTCTCAGTGAGGAAAAGATTTTTGGGGAATAGTGGTTATAAGAAAACCTCTTTAGATTTTGCATTAGGTAAGTAATTACTACCCAAAATATCCTGCCAAGCTCAATAGCTCTGCTACAGCGCAAGTGTCTTAAAAACGACTTGATAAGGCAAGGTACAGACACAAAACCTGGAAACAACCACTAAAAGAGGCTTTCTTCTATTCATCCTGCAAATAACATGCTATTTGTCACAATCTGATGTGTGCCATTTACAAAGACAACTAAAAAGGACACAAGTCCATCCTCCTCACACACACACAGAAAAAACACTCCACTTCTCTACTCATTGTACTTTGTACAATGAGTATTTTGTGATTCTTTGTTGAAGCTACCAATTGACCTGCTGCAAAAAGATAACCCTACAATGCAACAAAACCTGAGACCAGTTTATGTTATGGCTGTGCAGCCATAAATAGAAAGTAGAAGCTTATACTGTTTTTTTCCCAAGATCCATGAATACTTGGAAGAATTAGCTGAATTCCAAATGAAATGTCAGTACAAAGTAGAAACCACCTCCAACCGGGCTGTAAGGCTCCTTCTGAATTTGGATATGTTTTCAAATCTGAATACAGCAGTGACACCCAAAGGGAAGAAATCCAACCAGAAGAAAACTAGAAAGAACAAACATTAAAGCTTCATGAGCTTCACCGCTGGGACTGAGAAAGATTTCTGTGAGTAGCAAGTTTCAGGGAAAAACAAGAAACTTTCAATTGCATCTGTATTACCTGTGAGTTCATGTCAAATTCAGTCATTAACTTCAGATTAGAAGAAATTTGGGATTGTCCTTCAGTGCTAGTAGGAACGCGGATTCCTGATGTCACATCCACTTACTCAAAGCAGCATTTAGGCTTTCCCACTTGTTAATGTCAAAAATTCTCATCACCACCATCACTTGTTACACCGTTAATGATTTTTGTTCCCGGATCTGTATAAAGATTAGTACGTGCAACAAATTGCCACAATGTGAAGAGCTTAGAGACCTGCTCAGACAGAGCAGCTGGTGCTAGTTAATGTTTCCAGGGTTGGAAATCCACATGGAGAAAGCAGCAGGTCTTGTTGCCAGCTTCCTACAGCTGCAGATACCAGAGACCCTGCCCACTGTGCTGCTGCTGCTGCCTCACTCACTCTCACCTGGGAGTACATTCAACCAAACATGATTTTTAACAGTTTGACAGAAATGAGCTGCTTCATGGTCTGTTCACACTGGAAGAGCTTGCAGGTTTAAGCCACAGCTTCATCCTGATTATAGCTTTTTATATTGTTTTTGCCATTGTTCATTGTACCCTGTTAATTGCCATAAAATAATAGTATTTACAACCTCAAAATGAAGTGATCGGCATTAAAATAGTTTCAGAATGCTATAAGTTTCAGTTATAAACACACACACCCCCCAAGTGAGACACTGCAGAGAGACTATTTCAGCTTGACCAGAAAACATGAAAACTCCCTCAGCTCACATCTGTCCTCCAAGGCTTCCCGGAGAAATCGAGAGAGAGCTTTCCTATCAAAGCACAAAATACTGAGCTTATAACAGACATTTTATCTCCTCATAACAGGAGACACCAGATGTGGCCCTAATTTAGTGCTTTGTCACTCCAGCCAGCACCATCAGACAGCAGGGCCATCCCACCCTACCCTGCAGAAAAGCTTTGCTCACTTCTACCCACTCTCCAGGCTAAAAGCACAGGAAAGTCATTTCTCCACACACAGTTAATGCAAGCCAAGAACTAGCTCAGTGTTTGGGGGCTGGTCAAAGATCAGGTTTAATGGTGCCATTTAAAACCTCTCAGGGCAGATGTTTTTACAGTACCATCATTCCTGCACCAAGCAAGTGGCTGTTGCAAATGAGCATGTGTTTCTTGGTGACCACCAAGTGCATCAGACAACTTGGCAAGTGGCTGGAGGAACTTTCAGAACAGGGGCTCTGGTTACTGCTCCATTCACCTACAAACACATGGGGTTACATTACAGCAGCTCCATCTGCTGCTAAGAACCTGACTCATTGCTGACAGTGATTGCCAGAAATGGGTACTTTGAACTGCTATCTTTTTATTTTTCTTTAACTGGTAATATATCCTTTACATTACTTCAAAAAGGAAAATATGTGTTTTATAACTAATAATTTAGGCAAGTATAATAAAACCTACACTGAAAACCTTGTAAACATTGTTCCAGTTACAAGTATTATCAAAACATTCCAGAAAAAAAAAAGCTTGACTGTTAATGAGGCACAGTACTAGCAAACCTAAACCAAATGCCCCAAACAATCCAGCTGAGCATATTACTTTGAGTCCCTGTTATGATTTAGACTTGTCTTAATTTTTGGTTTTCAACTCTTATTCTCAAAATTACACTTCTACGGGAACAATATCAAAACTATCATGTCACATTTTTATAGGGGCAATAAAGTGTAAATCTGTATAAGCTGGTAAACAAATTCTGGACACGCAGCTTGGAAAGACCCTATGTTGCAAACAGTGACAGCCACCAGGAACAACAGGGCATTTGGCTAAACAAGCTGGTGTGTGAAAAGCCCAGCACAGTGAGAGCTTTCTTGCATGAAATCAGGGTATTCGTATTTCAGAGAGACTGAACGTGGCTGGTTTCAAAGCCAGAGCTATAAGGAGGTGTGAATAACCTAGATTAAGAATCAGCAGAGGAACATCACCATGGCAGTAAAAAAGAAAATTGGACAGCAAATTGGTAGACATGATGAAATTTGTGCAAGGCAGGAAACAGCCTGGCAGAATTTAGGTACCGCATATTATTGCTTGTTGAGTCAACTTGGCTTTTTGTCATATCTGTGCCACTTTAAAAGAGACCTTAAAATAGATCCAAAATGATGCTTATAAACATGGATTAGCCACTATTTCCTCCAGCTGTGAGGACAGATTCATAGAATCCTCAAGTCCAACTCTAAGTCCTTCAACACCATGCCTGTTAAACCACATCCCTGGGTGCCTCATCCACAAGGCCTAGGCCAAGAAAAACATAGACTTTGGGAAACACTGCAGGTTTATAGCCACGAATCAACACTCAGCTAAGGAAATGCCTGTGCTGACTGAAGGCATTACCCAAACCTCAGCTGTGAGTGACTCCCCATCTGCCTCATGCTGCCCCTCCATGGCTTTGCTCTAGGGGAGGATGGCTTAGGAAGCCCTCACAAAGTCCAGGCCAAATCAGATAAGTCAGCTCTCCTCCTGGGGTATCTCATCTTACCCTCCTGGCTTTGCCTGCAGTGACGTTAGGAGGAGACAGGAGATCCCTTCTCTTGGCAGGAGACTTGTGCACCTGCATGGGAGCGGGGATGATGAGGCACACAGCAAGGTCTTTAGGTGGATAACCAAAGCCAAAACAGGCCATTTGCAGGCTACGACAGACCTGTGCACTTAAAGCAAAGGACACTTTCTAGAAGCTCGGCGTCCGCAGCACAGCTCATTACAGAAACATTAGCAGTTACCCAGCAGCAGCCCATGGTGTTAATGCCAGAGGAGCGAGCTCAGCTTGGGGCTGCAGAGGGAATTTTGATTTGCCTGGTGCCCTGCAGCATGTTATACCACAGCAAATCAGCAGTAATAGAGTTCTGCTCTGCCACTGCACACCAGCACATCCGGCATACGCCTCTGCTTTATATTAGGTGCCAGGGGCAGCTGCTGTTCGAGGCAGCAAAGCTTTTCTGCAAATTCCTACTGTTTTTCTTCAAGAAATGTCCTGAGAAACAGTATTATATCCCAGGTCCAGGTATTTTCTGTATTATTGTTATCAAATCTTTCCTAGATTTCTTTTCTTATGCATCAAAAACATACCAAGTATTTTCTATTTCCTCCAAGTCAGGGTCAGAGGGGGAAGTCCTAAACACAAATCCTTGTTTCAGGACCAGAGCGGGCCATTGTTTTTTACAAAAAAACAATGTACAAACCTGTCCTGTACAAACCCAGTTCTACCAAGAGAGTCCTGTTACACCCTGGCACAAACTCTCCTCCCTTTTTGATTATTTGCTCTCCTTCCTTGCAGCATATTTCTTTTCCCTTAATGCCAGGTTAATTCACATGCTAAAAGACTCTTATCAGGCTTTTACGAGGGCTTTCACATAGATGGCATAGAAAATCATCTTCCACACAATTTATTACTATGAACTGTGCACATTACCTCACAAGAGAAGAAAAATAAAAATCACTTCCTTAAAGGAGAGAGAATGTCACTAAAAGACAAAAATCTAGGTCTAAATGACAATATTAGCAGAGAGTCATCCTAATCAGGGGTCAAATACTATGTTTCAAAAAGTAACTATAGGTCTGCATATTCCTATCCTTGACTAAGCCTCTTTCTATTTGAAAAACAACAGCCAAGCCAGGCAAGCACAAATAGGGCATGATCTGCATATAGCAGTTAATCAATTAGACATTCCTCAACGCTAGTAACTAATTATTGGAAAGACCAAGTGAGAAAGTTAATCTATCTCCATCACATGCATTTCCCCAATACTTACAGCGCTACGAATAATGATATTTTTTTCCTGGAACTTGCACTGCCCCATACACACAAAGTTTTCAATCAGCCTAGACATTAGCTAATAAAGTAGATACAAATAAGAGCCTCGAAATTCTCACAGTAAGTCTAGAATCAAAGCAAGAAAGTATAGAGCAGGTGCTAGGTACAACTCTTCAGCAGAGCTGGGCTGTTGCTGCTCTTGGGTTGCTATATTAGACTGGTTACATTTCTGTCTTTTTCAAGCTTGGAAATGATCCAGAGACCAAACAGAAATGGTTTTGTGTTCTCTACTGCTGATTTTTTCCTTCTCCCTGCCTCATACTTCCTTTCTCTCCACTTTTAACCTTTCCACAGAAAAAGCCAAAGAAAACTGAAGAGTGACTAGAAAATGATGAGCTTTACAAATGAAGAATAAGGTTTGTAGTTCCCCATCTCCAGTTGAAAAGACAACATTAGGAAAGCTACAGCAATACCTAAGAACAAGACATTTGTTAAAATTTGATATCAAATAGTTACAGCTTCAATTGGACTAGACTTTCTTTCAGATATACCAGAAAGGATACTTCTGTGTTTATCAAGTTAACACCTAATATATTTTCAGCATTGGCAAAATTTTCCTTCAATTTCCATCAGTTTGTGTTTGCCATCTTCAGTCTTTTAAAAGTCCATTACTCCAGGCTAAAAGAGTCCTGAATGGCTTTAAGGTTCAAGCTGCTGATGAATGCATGGAAAAAAAAATAAAGCCAGAATTAAAGCAGCATGGAAAAGTTTCATTTTGTGGTTCCTTCTCATTCCCAACATATTTTCCATTATTTAATACTATTTGTTTCAAAGCACGAGTACTACGTCCAGAAGAATCTATTAAGGAATCGTCTTTGCCGGCTTCAGAGGTAAGTATAGTAGACAAGTCTCCCTTGACTGTGGATTGCAAGATTTTGGCCATATCTTATCTTCCTTGTGCAAGCTGCTTCATAACATGTAGACTTCATCTGCGGCCAGTCACTGGCACTTGGAGCTTGCTCCAGAACAGGCCCTTCAGAGTCGATATAAGTTAGAAATGGCATAGAATAAACACAAGGAGGAATGATCCCTCCTGGACTCATATATCAAACTCTGGCTCTGTTTTTTGTTTTTCTGTTGCTCACTTGAATGATATAGCTTTAAAATTTATAGCCATTGCTCGCTTTCTTTACTAGCAAGTCATACAACTGTAGTTGCATTTCCTGATGTATTGCATCTCCTTCCAAGTTAGAGCCTTTGCCCATTCCAGAAAGCTTGCTGCTTCCTCCATTTTTTTCAGCAAACACCAGCTGAAAGATACTCTCCTCGGGGTGAGGAATTGGTCTGTGCTGGTGTCATTCTCCCCCCATCAAATTTCTTAATGCCAAATAACTCATGTTGTCTTAAGTCCTCTCCTAAGTAAGCTAAAGCGTCAACAATAACTTTCTGAAGTCTCTATGCTAGAATACACTCCCAAAAAACAATACAGTCTGCAGTTACTGATATGAGTTGCCTGGAAACTAACTCACTATTTTTATGGCTTTTAAAAAATCCTCCTCTACATTACTATCCATCTTTTTCAGGTAAAAATCAGTATTACTATTTCCAAAAAGCTCCATGTCCTGTCATGGCTTTTTAGAAGTTGCACAATGGAACCAAAAATGCTATCTATTCACAAAATAATTATGTATTTTGGAACACAATGAGATTTTAGAGTCTGCTCCAATACAAATGTAGGAATTTCACTGTAAAGGCTGAATAAAAGAAGTTCAATGATGTATTAACACATTTTGAAAAGGCAAGTTGATTTGAGGAATACATTGGGGTTAACAGAGTCACATTCTCTCTCTCTCTCTCTCTCTCTCTCTCTCTCTCTCTCTCTATTGACCTAGATTTTTTTGTTCAAGGCAGGCATCCTTTCCAAGCTTTATATCCTCATATAATAACATTCAGAAATAACAGTGGCCAAATGACTTTCCACTGCAGTTAAGTCATCAAAAAGTTTCACTCTGTTTTTAACTGTGTTTTTAATGATGTCTGTAACAACATCTCTTTCCCATGCATATTTTGGAAATAAAAAGCCCTGGTAATAATATTGACATAAAACACTTGCTTGGAATGTAGCAAAATCCCCATACTAACTAAAGGCAAAAAGCATAAGGTAGCAGCAAATAACTGGTATTTTTTAGCATAGTGAATATTCAGTTATAGGACCACAGATTTTGTAAAAGTCAAGAGGGCACTTGACACTGCATATTTCCAATCATTATTCATAGACAATTTTTAATACTCTTGATCTAATAGATACAGAAGCACTACAGTGCTGCAGGCATTGAATAGGTAGCAAGCAAATAAGGCCTGCAATCAACAGGCTGGCAAGCCCACACTGAAGCATGAATAAAACTAATGAAAAGAACAGGAAAAAGGGATGCAAGAAGAGATGGGAGCATAGAGTTTTAATAACATTGAAAGCCATTCAAATGACATTCAGCGTACTGAAGGACCATGTCAGGAGTCATGGATGTGCTTAATCAACTTAGTTCAACTGTGTTACTTCATTTTACAGCAGAAAATTCACAGATTACATAAAGCCTTTTTTTTTTTTTGCACACGTAAATGCTAAAATAGAGATGTAGAAAAAATCTCTCTATATGCTGCACACATCTTTTAGAAATAACAGTGAAAATATTCTCTACCCATTGGCTCACATTAGCAAGGCCACCTTTGCTGCCACCGAGATTTCTTAATGGTATAGAAAAATCCCACACTTTCTTCCCATCTTGCCTAAGGGACTATAATCACAGTCAGATCATTCTCATTTCACCAAACATAAGGCCACAATATCTCATATCAACCTATTTCCACCTTACCTACAGATGTTTTAACCCTGTAAATCTTATACTCTGTATCATAAGCCAGAGGCTTGCATGGATGCTAGTAGGCATGGATTGGCGGCCAAAGGCCCTGCTGCATGAGCATCATTGAAGCAGCATCCTACATCATTCCCAGCACAAGTGAATTACCAGGATTAGGTAATCCTGGTAATGCCAGAGCACTCCGCTGAACACACACAACACTAGGAGTACATGAAGGGACCCCCCAAAAGTTATTGTACTCCCATCTTCCTACTCAGCCCAGCACACATTTGCCTAATTCCACAGGAAAAAAAGAGCCCTGAGAGGGGAGAAGATCAAGACTTCTGAGCTTCAAGACAGTTATCAAGAGTGCAAAACCACATCTGATCCCAGCTGGTGCCTAACATCACACAACCATTAACCAACTCCAAGTGAAAAGTAATTCCACTTAAGCAGCCTCTTAAAAGCAAGGCAGAAGCATCATGATGAAATTGAGAAGAGAAACAGCAGCACTACTACCAACACCCACCTTCTGTGGAGGACAACAGGATTCAATGCCACTCACTGAGCATTGGTTTAAAGCACAGAAATTCCACTTCTGAAGCACTTCAGCTTAACATGTCCAAAATTCATCTTCCTCTATTGGAGTGGCAACAAGTCAGACATTCTTGCCACTCGCTGAGGAGGTTTCCTGTTGGTTTCAGCAACATTTTGGAGCCACATCTGCTGGCACGCAGAGATCCCCACTCTGGCCAGCAGCCCACTGGGAGGGAGCCTGTGGCTGCAGCAGCAAACCACCCCCAAACCACAGCCACATGCAAGTTGCACATAGAGGCATCCTCTCCACAAAACACTGCCTTTCAGCTTACTTGGTTGAGACACATGAGAGAAGG
>JAUBOD010000667.1:8268792-8330675 GCA_032353885.1 Nothura maculosa
ACCCTGTGTGTGCAGGGGGGTTGGACTAGATGACCTCTAAGGTCCCTTCCAACCTTACACATTCTATGATTCCATGAAAATGTGGCTGGTAGCTGATGCACAGATTAAGTGCCTCAGTTGCTTCTGTCAGCTGGTTTGTATGACAAGGATCATGGTGCTCTGCAGAGTCACTCATTCCATTTTTTATTCCACTCCATTACAATTTGAATACCTACAATTTTTACATATTTACAAACACATAAAGCATATCTTAATATATGTATATTTGCTACCAGTTCAGAAGCCTGTCACACACAGTCTTGCTTTTAGTCCCCCTTGTTTTGAATGCTCAAATGCATTAGCCAAGGGGAGCACAGAGAGCAGTGTGGAACTCCAAGTGCCAGCAGCTGTGCAGGGCCTGAACTTCCAATACAGGAAGAACAACCAAAGAAAAGAACAAACTAGGCAGTACTCACACTCCGCCATAGGTAAATACCCAACTATTTACCATTACATTCCTCTCAACACAGCATTGTGTATTTTTACCTTAGAAATACATACTAAAATATGCAGAGGTTTTAACTTTCATCAGCAAGCAACACGTTTGCTCACTCAGCAGGTACATTCCCTAATGAAAATAACCTTTGCTCTACAAACTGGGGATAAACTCAGATACATCGTCTTTCTTTCACCTGTTTGTCCTCATCTTCCCTGGCCTGGGTCAGGGCTCCCCTGTTATTTGTTGTAAAACACCATATATTATGAACACCATACCCTTCTGAAAACTGTTTGCAATACCTGGATGTAGCCAGAGGCATTGAAGGTTTTTTCAAACTTATTTTGTAAATGGTTTCCTAGCTTGCCTGCATCCATGTTCCAAGAACTTTTTGTTCCTCTTTCATTATGAAGAGCCAAGGGAGTTTTTCCTTACAAAAAGTCATGTGGATTTTCTTTTTCTCCAAAGGAATTAAATCCCAGAGTGAAAGGTAGTTTCTTACACTGCTTGACTCAAAGAGGAGCTCATTTAACCAAGCTCTCTCTATTGTTCCATTCCACTATCCTTAGGCAGATACTGAGAACACAAAAATGGGATAAACACATTAAAAAAAAAATTCTAACAAAAAAATCAAGTACCTACATAATGGTATTAAACGTAACATTTACATAACATTTGCACATCTGTCTTACAAAATTGCTATGAGAGTAATTTTAAACATGAATTTATATCTTCAACTTGTTCTGAGATGTGGGCAAAGCTTTTGAGAATTTTCTAGTTCATGGAATAGAATCACCACCTTTTCATTGAAGCTTGTTTAGCAAACCTTAATACCAGCATTTAAATTGAAATAATTTAAAAATGTTATGCTCCCTTAAATGTCTGTATCTGAAAGCAAGAAAACTCCCTTCTGTACAGAATCTGCCCAGTGCACATAAGAGTCATTTCCCAAGGAATGGGAGCCAGATGACTGTGAAGCAGAGGGGAATGTTAAACCTGATTTGGAAAGAACCCTTTAGAAAGGCAGGATCCAGATGGTGAGCTGCATCTCAGGCAGATCTGCCAGGGTCCTGCAGATATATCCCTTGCCATACGATACTCCTCACGCCTGGGCTGGCGTAGGGCAACAGCGCAAACCTCCAGCTACAGGAGGAAGCAAAGGAACCAGCACTGTCACAGCTGCCACCACTTCCTTGCCGGGAATCTGTCTGTGGGAGGGCCCGGCCCTGTCTCTCCTGAGGACCTTGTCCAGTCGCCAAGCTGGACTCTTCTTCAAGCAAGAACCTATTTTTGGTGCTGTCAAATTTTGATAAGCTTCAGGTGTTTGGCACAAAATTCCCCTTAGCAGATGCTTCCTGTCATCTGAATTTTTGGGAGACAGGTTGGTAGAGACAGAATTCAGTGAGCTGGGAGAAGGTGATCTAAGTTGCTTTCTGTTATCCCTATGAAAATTCCCAAATAAGAAACATCTGGAGGAAAAATTGACAGAAACTGAAGGGGTCTGGCTCTTAAAGGACTTGGATGGGCTGAGAATGGCCACGCACAGGATGCCGGAGCACGTTAGCACTGGAAATCAGCAGTCAGCAGGGATGGCAATCTGAAACACAGGGCAAGTACATGTCTTGAGCCAAGAAGACTCTTGATATTATTACAGGATTTATCTTCATTTTCCACCAAGTTTAAAATACTAAAGCATAACCAAACATGGCAATAAACTGGGGAGTGAAAGTAACCAGGTAGGAGAAGATTGAGAGAAGCTAACTGATTCAGGAAGAGAGGCAAGTAGGATAGTTATCAATGTGTTTATTCACTAGGCAAAGGTGCAGCAGGAAAAGCTGCCAAAGGCAAGGATCATATTGGAACACAAGAAGATAAAGTATTGGACACAAATACAACAGAACTCACCTAGAAAATACCAAAACTGAGCCTGGACTTGCACAGAGCCCATCAGAAACTGCCTTGGGGGCAGCCAGTGTCCCTCTCCTGGGACCCAGGGGTGCACAGGGGCAACTGACAGCAGCAGTTTCAAAATCAAAACTTGTGTTTTCATTTCCAAGATCCATAGCAAAATCAGGCTGAAAAATCATCATCGCAGTATAATGCTGTTTTAAATTTTTTTTTCTTCAGCCTGACTACTGCAGAACACTGTGCTATGAAATGGCTTCCTTGAAATCCAGAGCTTTTGGAATGATCCAGTGTAGAATGTAATGCATGAATGGATTAGTATTATAAATAGTTTCAGTACTATTATGCTTTTAAAAAGGGCTATTTGCTATTTGATAATTTATATGATCTTATATAAGATATTTCACCAAATTTTTATATAGTATAATTGAATTCCAAAATTACAAGTTGATCATTTGATCACTCATAAATCTGAGTGATGAGAAAATGGATAGAGGTAGCATCTGGAAGAGAGAAAAAAGGGAAGAATAATGAAGCCAGTATAGTCTGATAAATTGTCATTTTATCAAAATGATCACTTGCCTCAATTCAACTGTCTTAATTCATTCATTAGTGAATATCAGACCATCACAAAGCTTAAAATATTCCACTGGTTTCTCAGCTAGACATTATGCACAAAGCGTCGCCCATAAATTTCAGACATTCAGTAGTGGCCGCAAGGCAAGGATGATTATTTTGTCTGGTGATAATTTTCTTTAATCGGCTGAAAGTATTTTTCTGTTCACATTTGTCTAATGTTTCTTGAGGGAGTTAATCTATGAACAATGATTTTCCTTTAGGTTTCCTAAGGCTCCAATCTGGATTTTGAAACTTTGATTTTACAGGCTTATTAACTAGATACCTAAAGCACTAGGTTAAGATTTTCCCTCCAGAAAAACATCCAAATTAAAATACATAGGTAGCATTACATTAACTTAACTAACTGGGTATACTATGTGGTAAAGTAGATCAGTAGAAAAACCTAAGCAAATAAAAAGTGCTTAAGAAATTCCCTCATTAAACTGTTCTCGGATCATCACAAAGATGAACAGCAAAAACTAAGTAGGCTTCCAACTAAAAGAAGACAACCCAAAATAAGGTATATTTGTGTACATGTTTAGTTAAACCTTTTAAGATTCAGGTACTACAATACTGCTTTGTTTTAAGCTAATAGATTTCAGTGGAATTACATGCTTAACTTCGTGTGTTTTGAATTATCTTGTTGAGTCAAGGTCACAACTTCCACTTCACCTTGTTTTCATGTTATAAAACCAAGCACCCCTGATAAACACAGATAGAGCTTCCCACAGAAACGTATCCCTTCTTAACCCAGTTTCCTCAAGTGTTTTTGCACAAGAAACCCCCAGAGCTGCCCTGGAGAAGAAGATCTCCCACCAGAACAACAAGCACGGTGCCCATTGTAATGCTCCAGTGGCAGACTTTTTCACTGATGGGCTGCCAAAAAGCACTATTCCACCAAGACTGCAGACACTATTGACTGAGGATGGAGATGAGGGCGAATCATACAAAAACCAAAAACAACAACACACACACACACACACACACACACAACACCCCACAAACTTGTTTTATGGCTACAGGATCCAGAGCAACCTCGCATGGGTCTGGACACAAGGCCAGACTGACCTTGCCATGATTTACAAAGGATTCCCACGCAGCAGCTTCGCACACACCCCAGCTCAGAAAACAAAACAAGAAACAAAGAGGCCACCCACAAATCTGCAAACATAAACTTTGTTTACTATCATAAAATTATTGTTTTGAGTGGCCAACTTAATGAGTTTCACTGTTCAAAAACCTCACTGAAGAGGAGATTTTTAGGAAGAACAAATGCAGGAGAATATAAGCACATTTTTTCCAGAACAGATTAGCTTACTATTAATACAAACACACATGGTAGAGCAGAGAATAGCTCTGAAAATGACAACTGCAAAGAGCGCATGAAAACTTCTGAGGATGACAAAGTGCAGACCAAAAGTGAAATTTTTGAAGTAACGCTCCATATAATTTAAAAGGATTAAGAATATAGGGATTATATTAGGCACACCAGAATCTTTGCCAGCACTGGAGAACACTTACAATGATTTTATCACACATTACTAACAGACTTGGAAGGTGATATTTTGATTTTGAAACGTAATAAGACTTATTAAGGGATACAATAAGAGCCAGTAGCTGAAACCACAAGAAATTATATTCCAAAAATAAGCTTCTTTCCACCATCACACCCCTTAAAACAGCATCCAACGCAGTACTTCATTATGTAGCTAATAGAAGAACTCCAAGCAGCGGTGGGGGAGGGGGGAAGAAATTATTTGAGCCATAAAATTTTCCCTTCAAATCTCTTAATTCAACACATTGCCAAAGTAGATGACGTTTCCTATCTTTTCAATTAATAGTTTCTGAAAGGCTTATTTCATACCTCTTTTCACCCACTTTCCCATACTACCTGCTGCACCAACAGATTTTGCTAACTATTAAATTGTCTAAAACCAGTTTCCCCCTTTGCCTCCCACCTTCCTTCTTGCTATCAGTTTTTTATATTGCATATTGGTCTGGAAATGATGGAAGCCCCTATAGCAAATCTCTTCCATTTCATTATTTTCTAGCACTACTTATACGTGGACTTTAAATGCCATCCTCCATTACTCCTCCTGCATGAGAGATTGACAGCAACATGCCATTTGATCAGTCTATGCTGTACTCCAGGGGGAATTTCAGCATTGCAGCTCCTTTCCCATGGCTTACCGCATCCTAGCTTACTATTCCCACAGCCAGGCGCATGAGAAGGCCATCTGAATGTTTCCATGCAGGATCTCACTGTTGTCTCTGGGAGAAGCCTTCAGGAAGTGCTGCGAGGACTGGCCTTTATGCCCTCACACATGTGTGTTTTGTCATCCGCAGTAGCCGACTTCATCCAAAATAAACTCAAACAGATTATCCAGACAAATAGGTTTTTTTTCAAAGTGACTACTATTTTAATTAAGTAAAAAAGAAAAAAAAAAAAAAAAAAAAAAAGGATTATCTGGGCATTAGGCAGATAATCCTATACCTCCCAAATTGAAGTAAATGTGCTACATATCATCTTTCAGGTCTTTACAGGTTTTAACTGACTGTTTAAGCTACAATGCTGTGCTATTTCTGCTATATGAGAGCTTATCATAAAAATGTTGGTCATTAATTAACAAATTCTCCTCTCTTCATAATTAAGTGTCTTGCTAGGAAACATCCATACAGAGATAACAGAGGCCAGTAACAGATTTCACATCCCTCAAGCCCAAGAGTGGCACACAGCTAGACATTCCATATACCAAAAGGCTGGAGTAAGGCCAATCATTTTAATGGTCAGAAGATAGGTGGATGTACAAACACATTCGTGCCAAACACCATGTTGCATCGCAAAGGCCTGGGACATCACAGATTTTACCATCTGTTTAAGGGGATGAGCCACAGATGTTCCCAACCTCCATGTGAGTTTAGTCTAGAAGCTGCATAAAGTGTTCAGATTATGAAAGGCAAAAATATTAAAGACGGGGCTTGATGTAATTTAAAAGTGGTTTCAAGTGTAATTTGTTTTTTACAGTTTCTCTCTGTGGTTATGTGTACATATACTTTACTACTCTTCACACTGCTCTTGTGTTGTGATTACAAAAGAAACAAAGTAGAAAACACATTCTGATAACAATATATTTTCTGTAGCACTTCACATCAAACACGAAAAAGAGGGTAGCAGGACATAATGCAAACTCACTGCCTATAAATTAATGAAACACTTTGCCACGTTAATGCCCAGATCTCAAAAAGCTGAGGGAGAAGGGGAAGGCTCAGATCCCAAGATAGCAGGATAAAGAAATCATTTCAACCTAACTTTAAATGTTGGATTAAAAAAAAAAGTTTTGATACTTATTTTCCTTATAAATTAATCTTAGAATTTTAAGATCACAGACAAAACCATTCACATGACCAAAACACAAAAATCAAAGCATTCATATATGATCTGGCTCTAGTTTGCTGGCATATCATTATATATATATGATATACAAAATATTTAGGGCCTACATTTTCAAATCTGTAAGACAGGAATAAACAAAAATAAATATACAAAAGCATCCACAAAAAGGTTTGACCACAGGGAAAATACAGCTATCACTGAAGATGTGTAAAGTTGCATGTTAGGGTTCAGCAAAACAAGATCAGCAGCATTCTTCTCTGCTACCGTATCAGAGAGCTTAACATATATAAGAGTTGTTGGTGATAAAGACTGCCCCTGTCAAGCAGGGATCCAGTGAATCTGATCCTGGGGAATACACATCCTTGGGGTCTCAAAGCTCTTGTTTTCCTGCAAAGTTAGGCATAAAACAGCTTTTAAGCTTTTCCAGCAACAGTTCCACAGCAAACTCAGGAAGCTCCTCGGAGCTTCCTGCCTAAGCCATGTTCACCACAGGCCATAAAGCCATTTCTCTTTCAGATCCCCAGGTTTGAAGCAGCCCTGAAGCCACCTACAAACACAAAGGCACACAGAGCAAACGCTCGTTATCCACAGCCAAAAAAAATACTGAACTAATTCCTAATCCACAAACAGCTGTCCCTCTCCTTTTATCATCTTTTCAAATCCACCACTGAACTGGAATTATTTCATTTCCGAGTTGCAGCAGCCTCCAAACAGCATAGTTGCAGTCCAGCTGAAGTCCCCAACACAACACTTCAAACAAGCTCTAGTCTATGTAGGGTTGGCAGACACAGGGAGAAGATGAGATCCTAGTCAAGATACAGCGTCCCAAGAAAGCCGACAGGCCATCTCTGTGGGCTGCGATTCAGATTGCAAGCGAGAGCCAAGCAGAGCTTTGGTAGCTCTCAGTTCACTCATAGGTAAAACCTGTGAGCAAATTATTTAATAGAAAAAAGATCATTTCTCACACACAGAACACTGAATTCACCACACAGGATCCAATAGCTATGCTACTGGTAGTGCCCCAAAAAAATACATGTATTTCCTAATTTGAGTAGCAATATTTTCATTTGAGAAAAACAAGCTGGAACACAGACTAATTTCTTTTTCAGATGCACAAAACCCTGACACGAGGAAATCCTATAAATCCTATCACCAACCTCCAAAATGTAAATAATCTATGCAGGTTCTGCTTAAGGCATTTTCCACATATATACAAGTGTAAATGTTCACCTACCACAAACATTCACGCATACAAATTTGAAGAGCAATTTAGCATCAAAACATTCACCACAGAAGTGCCTAAAATTTCCATAAAGTGAGAAAGTTCCCATAAAGACAAAATGAGACCAACAAGATAAAAGCTGGCTCAATAATACCACGCCAAGAGTGTCTCCCTCCCCCATATAAACAAAACTACATTGCATACTTCATTTAAAAGTATAAAATAACATTTTAAAGACATCTTTACAACGTTCTTTCAAACTACCAATTTGAACTTGAGCAGTTCCATTTTTACCTTTCAGTTCCTTCTAATTCCCAAGTATAACAGCTGGAAACGTTTTACTTTTCCTTCAGGTTTCCCCACAGACACTTTTACATGTGCCGAGTGAACTACTGAACACAGATATCACAGACATTTTTACAGTCTTAAGAGGCTATAAGGATACAATATCTTACTGTATCAATGTGACTACACATTGATACAAAAAAGAGAAAGAACACGTTGTTTAAACTACTTATTTACAAGTCCTAAAATATATTTTATATTGTACATAATTAATTCAGAAATGTAAATAGATCACCACTGCGAACAAAAAAATAAGATCGGTGTACCTCTAGGCAAAGTGAAAATCCATTCTTTCTTGAGAACTGCAGATTTCTCCATATAAGTTCAATATTACTTGTGTCAAAGATGATAATGTTAAATCCAAACAGTCCAGCGATACCCCTACGCTCCTCTGTGAAGCAAAAGGGTTTTAAAACTGTAAAACTGAGGAACACCAGAGTATTTACTCCCGCGATGGGCAGTGCCTGACTCAGTCCCTTACTATTATCATTCAAATAATATTACATAGCAACAGTAACAGAAGGCCCTGTCAGATCCTCCACTAGTTTTGCCCTGTGCCCAACTCCCAGAGCTGCCATGAATGATTAGCAGAAGCAGGGCAGGCACTAGCCGCCCTACCAAGCAACGCTCTGTGCCCTTCAGTGATGTTTTAGGATCAATTCCCTGCCAGCCGCCTGCACGGGGAGCCTGCCTGTGGTACAGGCACCAGCCGCGTGCCAGGGATTAAGCAGGGACCATTTGCAGAGGACAGAACTTGTTTTTCTGCTTCTCCGTTTGGGGGCAGGGGTTTCTTTGCACAAGGGACATCTGGTGCGGGGAGGGGGAAGAGGCGCGTTGCAGGCTGAGCGCGGCCGACTGCCCGGCCAGGAGAGCGCAACGGGGACGAGCAGCAGGACACACTTACAGCCGCCACTGCGGCCAGCAGACACTGCCCCAATGCCTGAGAGCAAAGGGTGCGCAAAATATTCACCAAGCAGCATGCTGCGAAGTTTTCGTATTAATTGTCTGGCTGGATACCTGAATTTACACTACTATTGACTAGAAAAGTATCAGGTCTCATGAGAGGGAAGTTTCAAGCGGTCTGAGGTTATATTTTTTGTTTCTTGAAGATCTTCCAAATTACATACAAAACCATTTAGTGCTATTCCTTCATATCAGCCTTACATTTAGCAGATGAACAAATCTTAAGCTTTATCTGTTCACTCCAATCACTAATGTCTGCAACTCAGTAATACTTAAGATAGGTCAAATAACAGTGTGTATATGTATCCCTCATCTTTTCTGCAAGTTAAGTTTCCTGCATAGAGGGAAAACAAAAAAACAAAACAAAATCCTCACACATTTTAGAGTGTTTTAAAGAAAGATGCAAGTCTGAAAAATCTCACTGAAGAGTTGGGCAAACACTTAAGAGCTCTGAAAGATTCAGCTGCCCAAACTGAGGAGGATGTACAACAACAGAAAAAAATTTTAGCATTATAGGAAGCAACAACTTTCCATCCGGCAGAGCCATTGCAGCCAAGGATGCATGAAGCCGCGGGTCAGGCTCAGGAAGCCCCTGTGTGAGCAGCAGCAGCAGCCCTGGACAGGCACAAGTGCCACCTCATGCCCAAAGCCACCACCCAATGTACACAACCTATCTACATGCTGCTGGGATCAAACAAGCTATGGCCTAAGGGTGCCCTCCATCACCCAAGCTCCTTGCCATGGATGCTTCTAGAGCCGCACTATCCTGCAGCCCTGTCCTAGGCTTTTATTTCCTCCTAAGTTGCTAACTTGCTGCTATGGGCCCAAGGTTATGTTTAAACTGTGCGCACTTCCATCCTGCGTCTACCATCCTGTTTAGTTTAGAATCTCTCGAGGGCAGGGACCGCCTTTGACTACTTGTTTGAACAGTGTCCAGCACAAAGGAGCTTTGATGCAGCTGTGGGCGCCGCTCACAGGGCTGGATTCCAGCTCGCACCTATAGAATTATAAATAGATTACGTTGCAGTTCCTGGAGACACGATATCAACAGTGCTGGAACAGCACATGGACTTGGTTACAGCAGACCAACTCTTGTCCATATTATTCCCTTTGGGATTACAGCACGTACGCTACCTTCAGAAATGCACTTCAAAGATACTCAAGGTTTCTTTCCACATAGATTAGCATGCATCATTTTGGTTGAACACAGGGACACAAACCTAGCACATTTAGATGTAGGTGTCTTGACTCAATTTTTAAAAGACATCATGGCAGAAATATTCATTGATAAAGAGACAGCCACATGACTGCTCAGCCCACAACTCCACATCACGCTCCAAGTTTAATTCCTCCCCAAGTCACTTCCTTGTGTTTTGCATACGTCATAAGTACCATTCATCTAAGTAACATCTAAAAAACCTCCCTTGGGTTTACTTCAGAAATAGCTATAGCATAAGCTGGTTTCCCCACTCTGTCCTGCAGGGTCTCACTAAATACATGTCATCTCAGCCACGGGACTTTCACCGGATTTGTTAAGTTTTACATTACATATATATTTGCTATACTTGACAGTTAAAGGTAAGGCTGGTGAAAGTTATTTTGAATGCTATCTAAATAAAGCAAAAAAAAAAAAAAAAGAATCTTCTGTTTAATTTCATAAAACTATTAAGAGGAATTCAATTTATTTTGCTAGCCCACATGTAACTAAAGTGATTGCAGACATATCGCTAATACTTTTGCTTCCTTTTTATTAACATAGTGACTTCAATCTTAATTCTATATGTTATAGTGTAAAATATGAAAGCTGTAATATCACATTCACTACAAGACACTCTACATGTAACGGAGCATTTCAAGATACACACATATACATTTATAAAAAAAGTTTCATAAGCATAAACCTGCTGAAGAAATTGTTTTACTTCATTAACCACAAAATCAATAGCTAAAAAAGAATATTTGGCTACATTTTTATCTTTTAAAAGAATGTAAAATAAGTATTCAACAATAGCATATAAACGTACTTCTAAACTTCATTCCTGTTTTCTTATTACAGGCTTAAAAACAGTTCTTTTGCTAACCTTTTTGCTAAAAAGAGAGAGATACTGCAGAAGTTCCACAAAAGCATATTACATCCCCAGAAGTCATAATTATTGTTAGACCAAGTCAGCTATCTGAGCAACACTTACTATTTTAAAATAATTTACTCACATAAATCCGTCCCAAAAGCTAGAGCTCCAATAAGGAAAGCTAGTAGGAAACAGCATAGGCTTAAACAATTCTGCTAGCAGCAAGTATGTACTCAGTGTAAGCCCAGCTATTTACCCACCAGCGCTGGTTTTCTTACATCACTCAGTGCAGTGATGTTTCCATTGGAAAAGCAAGCAACGGGGAACGGTCCTTGCGTGAACTGACACGCACATGGCAGCGAGTGTGACCTCGCAGCGTCTACTAGAGGGATGCCGGGCACTGGAGCCGGTGGCTTTTACCGCCCGCTTTCCATCGGCTGCTCTATTGTTTCAAGCCTCACTTGCACCGGAGCAGCACGGCACAATCCCAGGAAACCGAGGAGGGAGGCGCTGCGATAGCTCCAGCTGATTAAACCTGCCGATCCCGAGCAGCGTTTCCCACTGCTTCAGCTCACTGCTATTGGGTTACAAGAGTGAGCTCTAGCACGCCAGCACTTCACTCACTACATAAACAGCTCCGTACGATTGAGGAAAGCAGTGCAACAAAACAAACAAAACCCCAACTGAGTAAAGCCTGACAAATGTACCAACCACTCCGTGTTAAGACTGCCCTGCTTTTTATGGTTGTTGCTATTAAGAGAAAATAGGGGGAAGGAGAAAAAAAGCAAGCAAGAAGGGCATTTCCTTTCATGCTGTCAACTCTTATTTTTGTTCATTCCTACATATTTCACACCTCATACATTTTCATATAAAGTTGTAAGCCCCCATATGCCTTGATTAGACACAAAGTGTAAATCAGTATCAGCATTTTTTTATTAATAGAAGTCTAAGGAATATAGAGGTCAAAAATATTCCTCTCCAGAAAGGGATGAGCCCCGGACGCATGGAGCACATGCAGCAGCATGAAGCCAGGTTAACCCCAGCCAGAGAAGAGCTGCAAGGTTAACTGTCTTTCATCTAACACAGCACAGAGTCTCCGGTGTTGGCTGCTAATGCACTATTTCCCAAACACAAGCATTCCTGCTTACAGTATGTAAGTAATTGAGAGTTGAAAAAGTCAAAATTACTCACAGACTCCTGAAGATGCAATAGCAAACTATCTAAGACAGGAAATTCCAGTGCAATATTATAAGACAAGGAGGAATAAACATGCATAGAGTCAGGAACTGACAGGCCTCTGGCTTACTGCAACGGCAGTAATCGTGCTCACGCACGCTGTGCTATCTTTTATGAAACTGAGCCCAGGAAGCAGGCGATCGGTTAGCTCCTCCTAACAAGTCCAACTGGCTACGAAGAGCTAGAAGGGCAGCACAGAGCAACCAAGAGGAGCTATCCCACATGTTAATCTGCTTATCTCGGATTGCTCTGGGGAGAGGGAGGGAAACCCGAAACAAGGCAGGGGGAGGGGAAGGCAAAAACCATAGATTTACTGTCCAAACAGCAGAATAATTTCAGAGAGACCCATCTCCCATTGCACTCAGGCAGCTAGGACTATATGTGCCCAGGCATAACAGCAGCTGAAGTAGGTCTGAAAAGAACCATCCTCCTAATAAGTTTATTTTCTTATAGACAGAAGCTTATTTTCTTATAAACACAGACCCAGTTTGCATTTTGTATGCAATCAATTCAGTGTTCTCCTGTTCTTAATTTAAATATAATGCTACTGATTAATATGAAATATTCTTCTATAAATCTGATTAGACTAGATTAGGTTTTTATGCAGACCACAGGTGGCCATTCTGCACATTAATCAGCAGCCCTTACTGCAAAGCCATCTGCATGGGCCTGGGGTGAAAAAATAGAAGGTTTAAGAGGCCATCATTTTCCATGGAGACTAGGGGAGAAACAAGAATCAGAGTCTTAAATTAATAACCAAAAAAGAGAAACACTTAATCCAGGACAGACTGATTTACACACTAAACTGTATGAAGACAAGGTTGTCTTTTCTGGGGAATGACACACTTTAAAAAGCCGTTTTGGTCTAGTTTGCAACAGACACCATTTTAGAAAAATACGTTAAAAATGTTTAAGTGCTTTAGATGAACAAAAACTGTATTCAAGATGATTTGATAAAATATAGTTTTATCTGATGACAAATGCTTAGGGATTCCACAAGATCAGCAGCAGCGCTGACCAGAGAGAATGATCATCTTGACGCATGCCCAGTGAATTCATGTTGATATCTTTTTATTTATTCATAAGAGATGGAACTATCTTTACTAAATTCTAATAAAAACCAGCTACACTGCTTTTGAAGGGAGCTGTCAGCCTATCCATATGAAAACTACAGTAAATACTGCATGAAATAAATAAGTACTTTAGCATTAATTTTGCAATGGTGGAAACAGCTTGACTGTTCTTTTAAGTCCTTTTTACATAGAGTTATTTCTTCACTTTTTCCCCTTTTTCTCCTTCCTCCTGTAGTTCACATTTTATTTATTTCAGAGATCTCCTTGACAAAATATGTTATTAAACTCCCTCCAGTGTTTGCAGGCAGGACACTCACCAGCTACTACAGATATTTTGCAGCTTTAGATATTTACCCAGAAGACTGTTAGTAGCTGCAGATGACCATCTGGACCACCTTTTCCTGCTGGGCATCATTACTTGAATTAGAGGAATGGAAGCCTTTAATCTCATGAATCAGGTCTTTTTGCATACCTAAGCAGCCTCTTCCCCAGGTCTCCAGTCCATCACAACATGCAATTAATCATCAGTCATTTCTGCATTGCATCCCTTTAAACATCTCTTGATGAAAAAGTACTATGCAAAAACAACACGCTGGAAATTAACTGAGCGTGTGTTTACATATAAATATATCAGATATTCACAGTGATATTCAGATACCTGGTTCCAGTTAATTACATAAAAAGAAAATGTTTGTGTCATTTAGATTTCTAAAGCAATAGACAAAATATATCTGTGCATCTGCACAGAGGAAATACTTTGGCTTCATTTCCTACTCTTATTGGGAAGAGTGCTGTAAATACTTGTGGAAATTCAATACCTTGGGAAAAAGAAAACAAAAAGTACATCTCTAGCTCAACTCTGACTTTAAATGAACTAAGAAGTATCAGAATCCTATAAAGCTGTCACAGTCTCTTTAGGATTATAGCAAAGATGAATGAAAAACCACAACCTGCCAGATGCACCCATTTTTAGTGACAGGTTTACAAGTATGCCATATTCAAACTTTTCTTTGTATGCTTTATTTTAGGACAAAAACATGTAATATACTGTTTTGATTTAGACTAATCCTTAAAAAATTGTCCTTAAGAACTAGGAACTAATCAAGGCTTTGTCTTTCAACAACAAAAATAAAGTAGTAAGAGTTCTGGATTCTAATGCCCTCTTTAAGCCTTATTGGTACAAATAGAAATGCCATCCTAAAACACAGCCAAACAATATTATATATTTAGTCTGTTCTAGCCATACTTGTGGGATGGATACAACATCCTCAAGTATTTATGCCCAATAGCAACATTGTAATGAGCTATTGTAATCTGACATTATAATGTCAAATTCTATTTGGCAGATGAAGTAAAACACAATGGCTTCAGAGAGATTGAACTTGAGATCATCAGCTGGGAGTCATGCCCCCAAAGGGAAAAGAAACACTGCATGTTTCAATTTCAGCTTCCCTCTGCCCTAACCTGAAGGATATAGAGCAATTGCCAAGTGATTTCTCTCCACTGTGATTGGGGAAGAGCTACATTCAAAGTGCATTCACTAATCCGAGAGCCAAAAAACATATCCATACATGCCAAGGTACTTCTTTTCTGTCTAACCCAATAGGACTCTGCCTTCCTTCAGCTGGGCTTTGACGTCATCCCTCACAACATTCTCCTGGACAAGCTCCAGAGGTATGGGAGAAATGACTGTACAGAGAAGTGGATTGAGAACTGGTTGCATGGCAGAGGTTGGCAATCAGTGGCACTGACTCCATTTGGAGACCTAGAATTAGTGGTGTCTCAAGCACCGAAGGTCCGCAGAAACTTAAGGAAAAATTTTCTAACAGTGAGGGTGACAGAGCCCTGGCACAGGCTGCCCAGAGAGGTTGTGGAGTCTCCTTCTCTGGAGATCTTCAAAACTCGCTTGGATGCAGCCCTGTGACACGTGTTCTAGGTGACCCTGCGTGTGCAGCAAGGTTGGATCGATGATCTCTAAAGGTCATTTCCTATCTTAAGGATTCTATGATTCCTCCCATAACAGCTCTTCATCATCTGTCACAGCTCTCAAGAAATCTTCTGAGCATGACAGCCTTTGGATTCTCTTATCAACATCCCAAAGTGCATTGGATCCTACCACTGTCATCGAGGCTATCGTACGGCCTGTACCAAGGATGACATATAGCCAAAATACAAATAAGGTTATGGAGAGGAAGAAAAAAAAAAAAAAAGTCTAGAGCTCCATAATTCTGAGTAGTGCTACACGGTCAGTTGGTCATTTTTTTTTGCAGCTAACATCATAAGCAAATAAAGTATTGAAGCTAAATATAGCAATTACATTCCAATTATTTAGTCAAGGATGAAGTAAAGCAGTAAAGTAAATCCTTTAGCATTTAAGGAATCATATTCTTAACAAGACAGGTTAAAAAAAACAAGTTTCTTACGTCCATAACAGGAGCTTCTTGCATTTAGTTAATTCTTTCTGTGTTAGGCTGCCTTTCTGAACTCTGATTTATTGCGCTTTTGGCCTGGTGTCAACTCTAAATCTGCAAGGAACTCAACAGTAATGATAGCAATGATTCCTCTTGTCTAGTAGAATTTTTTAAAAACTGTTAATGTACATCTTAATGCACAAACCATCACTCTTCAGTTTTTAAAACACCTTTGATAGCTGTTTAAACACTATGGCATACAGCTTAGGAGGACAGCATATCAAGCACGACCTTCAACACTTGTTTGCTGGCAAGGTTAGACTTTTTGGTAGGCTGAGGAGGAACTTCATTTTCATAGCTGGAAGTGTCATGGCCCAACAGACCTCAAGTGCTCAACCAAATGGAAGAGACCAACAGGCCGGGTGAGAACCATGCAGTGGGGCCGCTGCAGAGTAGGACAGTGCTGAGCAGGAGCCTCCTCCTTCCTCATCCCAGCTAACACAGCACCAAAAAGGGGCAAAGGGGCAAGAGGATACTGGAATCAGCAGCAACTAGGGAGCCTAGTAGAACAGAAATTATTAGGTTGTATTCCACAGCATTTTATATTTCTCAACACAGGCTCAGCCAGGCAGCGATGTGGTTCATTCCTTTGCATGTTCCCTTACTGCTCCAATTCCAAGAGTATCTTGTGGATGCTCAGATATACCAACATGGAAACATCCACAATATTTACAACATAATTATACTAAATGTTTGTGTTTTAGCTTTACCAGGGTTATTTACAATCTGTGGAGTTCACATGGAGAAGTGAGCTATTCATTTCCCTATATAATCTAACTATACAAACATTAACTACCAAATCACCTTTTAAAATGCACACAAAATATATGTAGAGAAAGGCATCTTACTGCCAGTTTTAAAAATGACCGAGTAATTCTACACACACTGGGACACTATTGAAAAAGAGAATAAAAGAGATATGGAGAGTGGAAATATCAATGGGCAGACAGGTTAAAAAAGGAAATGTGACTAATTTACTCCTTTGAATGACCAACAGGTTAGTAAAATCCACTAGCAGCCAGTGCATTACATGAAGAATTGAGTTTCTTGGATAACATTAGGAAACAAGTATTGCAAGTTAAACAGCTTGAACTGCAAACATACAATGGTAAAGTAAACAAGAGTTGCTCATGTCTCCAGATGCTCAGTTTATTTTATACAGCAACAATGCCAACTAACATCAGATCATAAAAGATAATTATACTCTATATGATAGTTTTGTGAAGGAAGTCTTTTGAACAGTGCACAAAGACACACAGAAAATATGCAAGGAATGGAACATATGATCCATGAATACACTTCCTACGTCAGGAGCAGAAGGACCTTGTCCAACATGTAACTATATAACGATTTAGCAAAACAATAAGAATTTCAAACTCCTGCTTACTGTAAACAAGAGCAACCTCTGGTTAAGGTTACACTGTGTGACTCTAAGAACACATAGAAGAAAAAGGATTTTCATAGCAGATAAACACTTACATACCTATATTCAGCTGGGGAAGCAGGCAAGTACCTATAACACTGGTAAAGGAGCACACGAACAAGTTAGTACTAAACTTACTCCTAGATGAACAATTAATCACCAGCTTCAGCACAGAGGCAATATAAACATATTTCCATAGTTAATCAGCCCTGCACAGAGGGAGAGCTGTACTGCACAGTCTGCCTGTTCTGCTTGCAGACCTTATCATCTAAGCTGATGTGGGTTCCAGGTGCTTTATTGTGCTCAGCACGGAGATCTTCCAGTGCATATTCTAATAAAATTTGAAATTTGGTAAATATTATTTCAGTGGTTAAAATACCTATTTTTTTTAATAGAAAAGTTGCATCATTCCATTCAGCTGAAAACCCATTCAGCTTGGGATCCTGACTCTGAAACTAAAATCTCCGTCAAAAACAAGAACACACAAAAAACAATCAAACAAGAGCACAAGCAAAAGGAAAGACAACTACTCACAAAAAGAGGTTTAATAATTGTCTTGCTTTTTCTTCCTGCAAAGCCTAGAGTGCTTGAGTGAGATCTAAGATGCACTGCATATTCAAAGAAAAGAAAAAAATTTGGACCTGAATCCAGTTCCAAGTCTCACTCCAGGATTTAAGCCTGGAAATACCTATCTAGGTCACTATCACTGCAGGGAGTTTCAACTTATATACACACTATGTGTGTAATTAAACCACTACTTTACTACTAAGCATCCTGTACACTTGGAATCAACTTATACTAGTGAAGTTGCATCACCTACATCCCAGAGAAAATGCAATGGAGGATTGTTCATCTCAGAGGCTCCTTAGGAAGCAGATGCACATTTAAATAAATGGATGGTAACAGCTCAAGGAACTGAGTCCACCCACACTAACTGGTCCATGAAAGGAAGAGGGTAATAAAACTGACCCAGAAACAGAACAAGATCTTAAGGCATCATTAGGAGCCTAAAGGGATACAGAGGAACTAGATAGGCAGATATAAACTACACAGATTTGATACACAGGACACATCCAAGGGGCAAACACCACAGGATACAAATGCATGCAAAAAGAGTGCTTTCACTTGCACATATTCTCTTTCAGAGAAACTATAATTTCAGAGGAACAGGGGGAAGAGACACCCTATGATTTAGAGGAACAATTTTCACAAGAGACTTTTTCCTCTGTAGGAGTTAGTGACATCTCATCATGAACCATGAAGAAATAGTTGCAGAGAACCCACAATAACATGTCTTTAAAATAATGGGATATCTCATGCTTTGACAGGTGCCAGAGAGCCAAGAAATGAGCCAAGTAAAGCTCAGCAGCCAGCACAGCCAACATCTTTGGATCCCATGGCTTAATCACTCAGCTAGGCCCACAAATACTGCATGACAACTGTCTAGTTAACCTTTAGTCAACCCACAGAAAACATCTGATTGTAAAAAGTTATTTTAATACATTGAGAACCAGAGCACCAAAAAGTTTAAAGAAATAAAGAAAGTCATCTGTGTAGTTGCACACAAGTTTGATGCATTCAGTCCCAGCAGTGAGAAAGTTTAGAGTCCTTTGAGAATAGATGCAACTGTTAGAAACTAGCTAGCATCTGTGCAGTATTTTAGAGGATATATCAGGGAGGCTTTCCTGGAGCTGGAAAGGTGACAAGTATGCAGCTTCCTAGAATTATATTTAGAAAAATAGAATGCTCTCTCTACCATTAAACCTGTAACGATGGCTAGGAGAGAGCCCTCAGGCCACGTGACAGACTAGGCAGTGAAGCACCATTACCATCTGAGAACTACTTCAACTCATGATAGACAAGCCCAGCACTTGCTGGTGTGGACAGACCACCAGCACTGAGCACCACGTCCCAAGGCCCTCCATGATCCCTCTCCCCATCCTAACTCAGCAGCCTCAGGGCTTTATTTCCCCTCATTGCTCCCACCTGAGCAAAGTTCAAATATTCAACCTATCAATGGGACCTTCATCTCCAACAAATAAAACCCAGCACAAGAAGCAAGGAGGATTAAACTAGCATTTCTGACCAGTGCAATCTCCAGAGATGCTGTAAGTCAAGAGAATCATGCATAGCAATAATAAAAGCATAAAAACACAGGGCACTTGGGGAGACTCCCATCTGTGAAGGGGACAAGGGAAGCACAAAGCTGTCTGGAAGAAATTACTGGTAGAACATCAGCCAGAAGGAAGCAGAGCTTTCTTTACCTTTTTGGAGGAGCTCGTCAGGGTCAAAAGAAGTGATGGATCTGGAGTCCTGCCCTGCTCTTCCCTCTGGCAGCCCTGGGTACTCTCGGGGAAGCGGCAGCTGCCACTCTGGCAGCAGCACCACAAGCCTAGATGAGTTTGTGCAGCTATTTCAACATATGGAGTTTTTTCTTACTTCTCAGAAAAAAATTCTGGCTATTTAATACTCCAAGTAACTCTGCTAGACCTGGATAACATTTCACTGAGCAGACAAAAGGAGTCCCAAACAAAATAGTTTTTTTCAAAGAGCTGGTATTCTTTGCAAACAGCTGTTATGAACAGAGACACAAGAGACTTAAGAGGAAGAGTTTTCTTTCTAGTAGGAAATATTAAGCAACCAAGCTATAAGCAGAGGTGGTCACATTTCTGGTTGCAAAATGCTAACTGAAACGATCTTAAGAACATGAAAGTCTGTAAGAATCATCAGTCATCTCTAGACCACAATGAAATGGTCTAGGCTTGCAAGAGAGGAACCCGTGTAGGTGCTCCCTGTGCTTCACAGTAAAGCAATAGCTTGAAAGCTGAGTCACAGCTGAAGTCTCATTTCTGCCCTGGACATCATCCTCTAAATCCACAGTCCTGTTGGAGGTCTCCACTTTATATTAAATATAAACAGTTTGGAGCTGACTCTTCAAGATCCTGAGTCCTCATATCTGTTCCACACAGCAATCATTTCTTTATGACATAAAGAAGTTATAATACATTTATAAACACTGAGTTGCACTGCAGCATCACCACCCACAGCATCCATGGAACCAAACCATAAGAGCAGTCACACAAGTGAAACCAAAGGTTCATACAAGTCTAAGAACCTGTATCAATGACAAGCTTCAACAGCAAAGAGTGGATGTTTAGAAAACGCTTCTCCAAAAACACTTGCAAACTTCAGAGAGTGGTACAGTGATGTACAGAGCCACAACTAGCATCTTGGTTAATAGCTCCCAATTAGTTTTCTTCAATTAATTTGTGCTGACAATTTTTAAACCTACAGCACTCATCCTTCAACATTTACAGCAACCTGCAGGAAAGAAATTCAGAGCTTAAACACCAGAGCCTGTGAAAACCACCTCCTAGAGTTCTGAACCTGCTACTCCTAAGTTCATTTGATGGTTTCTAGTTTTCGCACTTGAAAATAAAACAATAAGAGAAGGGGGAAAAATTATACCATAGATCCCCACGTCATCTCTTCTCCAAGTTAGAAATATCTATTTACTCATCTGGAAGCCATTTCAGGATTCGTTATACAGCTATACAATCACCTTACACGTTGGCATCGTACAGTTCTCGTGTTAAGATACATGTACAGTTCCTAGCACTGTCTATTTGCCTTTTATGCGTCTGAGAGGGCTACAGCCTCAAGCTTCTCCTAAAGGAAAGAAATAATGGAAAGGGAAATGCTCCCCACTGCAACTGACAACTCTTAATATATACTAGAAAAACAGAAGTATGAGTCATAAAAGGATTTTTTTTTTTCATTTAGATCTTAAAAGTTACATTATGCCTACACTTTAGGTAAATACAAGGTTTCAGTAGCTATTTTTAGTATTTATTTCTTATTAGCATCAGTTGCTTTGGCAGGCAAATAGAAGGCTTAATATGTCCTGTGCTATCCATATTGGAATATATGGAATATATTCCATATGGAATCCATACCCAATGCTGTACACAGTTTTAGAGATGTACACAGCATCTCTGAACTCCTCAAAAATTCACACTCCAAGATGTACTGGCATTATTGTAGAAGTAAAACTTTTGTTCTATTTGAGATCCAGAATAATGACTAGTTTTGTTTTATTGTCACATACAATGAGAACCTGACCTTTGCATTTAAGCACAAGTTAAGTGGGAGAGATTATTCTTCAGGGCATCTGTGCAATCAGGACCTTAATGAAATCTGAAGCTTAAGTAGTAAGGGAGACCATTGTCTAGGGCTGGCACAACACATTTAAGCCCATTTCACATCTAAATGCATGATAAGCCATTTGGCAGCAGATACCAAAAAGTACACACCAGCTCAACTTTTATAGCATGGAGCGAATGAAAGAATTATATTAGTTCTAACTATGATGCCAAAATTTTAGGAATAAACAAGTTGGGACACATGATGAAAACTGTTTCAATTTCATACAACTAACACTAGGCTTTCATTTCACTTTAAAAAAAAAAAAAAAAAAAAGCACTCCAAGCATGTATTTGGTTTTTAAAAGCCATTTCAGAGTCATCAGTTACTTAAATACTACTTCGTTATTTAACGATGTATAATCAGCTGACCCATTAAAGTTACCATTTTTCCATTTCAAGCTGTATCTCTGATGCAAATGTATTTAAACAGTCACAAGAGCAAGTGACATGTTTGGAACTGCTGCCATTTCCTTACGAGCATCCTTTAATTTCATACAACAAAACACTTGAGACAAATTTCTATGAAATTGTTGCTCATTGTGCTACACTACATCTATGAAACAAAGGAACTAAAATATTAAAAGATAAAGGATGCATTTGAATTAGCTATATGCCATACTTATGAGCAATATTGCCACATTTGGGAGAAGACAAATATGTTCATAACCTACCAGAATATTAAAAACAGTTCTTGATTTTAAAATCATTCCATAGTGGGACATTTCTCAAATATATATGTAAATAATTGGGGAAGATGAAGCTAATGTATATATTAATCAGCAAAATGGAACGATTGCGCAATGAAAATACATTTCAGAATCAAGCCCAACACCCAAAATAAGTGGTTGCAGAAACACGCAGATATTTAGGTGAGGGAACAAGGAGAAACAAGTGACTAAAAACAGACCCTGTCTAAAACTGCAAACAAGCTCAAGTTTTCAAGTGGTCTTTCAGGTGACCTAAAGTTCCTGGAGAACTGCCTGAAGCAACGTAATGTACCGTGAAGTTCAAGTGCATAAACTGAACAGCAGCCATATGGTCTCACTGCCAAAAGCCTGATCCCTATCTTTAATGCTGACTGTTGACTTCCTCACCTTGCTACATTCACATGGATGCTGAATACTGTAGCTATAATAGTTCCTGTGATCTTCATAAGAATAGCAGTGTTCTTAATATTCTGTGAAATGTTAATTGTGGCAGATGCCAGATACAACATCTATTTCAGTAAGCACCAAAATGCTCAACCATCCTTTTGTGGTCTGGTTTGTATCTTAGCAATTGAGAGAGATGATTCCTTAAAATTAAATGGATATAGCACAGAATGCCACTCAGATACCCTTAGGCAATGCCTCCAGCACTTCAGCTACAGTACCCACAATATCTATATTACTAGATAGAAAGGATTAGTCTTATCTATTCAAAATAAACATTTAAAAATAAAAACAAAATTTAAAGTCCTTTTAATCTGGCATCTGAAGCTCTGAAAACTGCTGCCATTTGGAACACGTGTCCAGAAGGCCGGACAGCCCATCCTTCCTGTCTTCAGGCACTCACATTTTTGCTCTAAAAGTCAAGCGGTTCCCATCGCTTCAGAGAAACACCTCAGAGCTCTGCAGCCTGCTCCAGCTTCCTTGCCAAGGAGCTGCACATATCAGTACAACTGAATAATGCCTCTAAAGGGAAATGTTTCCAATGTCTACACACCAGTACTGACACACAAACAGCCAGACACTCCTTTAGGTTGTACAGGCACATCAAGGTGCATATTCCACGGATAACCACCCTTCAAAAAGAAGGGCCATTAGCTCAACCTAGGTAGGAGGAGGTAGCAGGGCGACTGGGGAAAAAGCATTTAGGAAAAGGCAAAGAAATGGGGCTTCAGCAGAACCAATGTGCTTTATATGGACATGCAGACCACACTGGCGACTAATAAGTGCCAAACACTATGAAATATGGGGTTGCATTTTCTCCTATAATCCTTCTTATACAGGATTTTCTTCACTTCTTGTAGCCTTTACAGCCAGTTCAGTTACACCACTAGAAAACAGTTTCTAGATCCTGGAGATGAGAGAGTTGGAATGGAAAAAAAAATAAGAGAAAGGTACGGTTATCACACAGAAAATCTGCATAATCTTTAATTTTTAAACCAATGCAAATGTACTATAGTCTTGTTTAAATAGGCAAAGCATGAGAAACACATAGTTCTGAGGAACTAGTCACCATCTCCCGAGTTTATAAAAAATGTTTTTTATGTAAAAAAGATACTATTGCCAAGTTTAAAACATCCCAAAAAGACATTGAAATCACTGTTATATATTTTCAATATGATCCAGAGCATCAAACTCTGATAAGTATTGCTGCAAAACTACAAGCCAGGTGAAGTTTTTATGATGGCTTTAATCCTTTTCACAAATTATTTGATGAATTTCATACTAGAGGTCTAAACCATTCACAGTTCCCTAAGGCTTCACTGCCCATGCTATGGACACAGAAAGCAGCCCTGAGGATCTCCTGGCATAACCTTGTTAGTGAGCAAGGGAGTAAATCTCATCCGAGTGGAGCGCAGCGCCTTGCTGTGCCCACCGCATCCCAGTGGCTCAGCCGAAGACAGCACGCAGCCACATCTGCATATGCTAAAAGCTGGTGTTATGACAACTTAATGAAATAATTGGCTCAAAATGTATAAGCTGTCAAGTGTCAGAAACAATGTTAAGTTGTTTTCGGAAGAGAACAAAGAAGCCAAACTCCCAAGCCTTCATGTTTTCTCCTCTCTGCAAATCCAGCCACCAAGGAGATACGACACAAATGGCAAGTGAAAAACAACTGTCAGGGAGTTCAGAGGTAGTGAAAAGCACATACATTAAAAGGGATTAAGACAAATAACAACAAGAATGCTGTTTGGAAACAGAAGAAAAAGCACTGAAGAGTTATTTTATCTCCTAAGCTAATAACTAGTGTGGGAAATTAGAAAGTTACATTCAAATAGACATTTTTAATTTACTATTTTATTTTCTGCCTTATTTGTCTAAGCATTTACAGATGCATAAATAGCAATAAAGCTATCCAATGTCCAAAGGAAGAATTCTGTAGGGCTTTCAATTTTCCATATTCAAAAAAAATGGTCCTTCAATTCTATTTATTACCCTTGCAAAGAGAAAATTGCCTTTACAGATATACCATGTAAAGAAAGAGAATCTCTCTGGAAATATTTCTCACTGCTGGTACAGAGCACTAATTTGGGTTTGTTTTTTGACTGGCTCTACTTACTCCCTTGCACAAGTGGGCAAGGGCAGCAGTGTTTGAAGAAGCCATGCTGCTCCTGGTATTTACACGAGGGGAATAGGCTGTAACCTTTCAGCATGTCGCAATGAAACAGCACTAAAGAAGTTCAAGTCGCTTGACAACAAAAGGTTAGTCTGTATTTTAGCCAAATGACCTTTGAAACGTTTGGTTCTACCAAGCACTTATTAATAAATATGGATCTGGCACTAAACATGTCCTTGCATAATTTCTGTTTTCATAACATATAGATGGGGCTCAAGGAGCTATTACAGAAAAGCAGTTTCAACAAAGTAGCTTTTGTGCAGGGTGATCCGTTCCCTGCAGTTTCCCTGGGCTCCACCTCAGCGCTAGCAAACACCTGCACAAAGGAGCCCATTCTCCCGGGCCAAGGACGCGCTCCAGAAGGTACCGCTGCCTTAATCCTGCAGTGTCCATCGCCCAAGAGGGCCCAACAGCTCAAACCTGTCTCTTCCTCCTAAGCCCGTGTGAGGCCATATCATGGAGAGACAATTTGGGACACCACTAACCTCACGCAATAGCACTGCACTTGCTCTAAACCAACAGGTATTTATTTATTCATTCTATGCGTATATTGGAGAAACCTTAAATTGTCTATCCATAAAACCCTGAAAAAATCTTATATCAAGTACATAAGATGTATTGATTGCTATAAACTCTAAAGGTCCTCTAAGGACCTTTCCTCTAAAGGAGAAGTATTTTGTGCTGAACATACCCAAGAGACATGCAAAAGGAAGTTTTGTTTCATTAGGGTAAGGAGCCTAGTCAGTTCTGTGGGGAAGGGAACAACTAATCAAAGAGAAACAATTCTTATCTTCAGAAGGTGGCTTGAATGTCTCCTGAATAAGAAAGAATGAGTTTTAGAGATTAAAACTATAACTTTTCAAGTATTATTTAATAGAATTTAAGATTTTTCTTTGACTGAAAATCTACTATGATCATATAGAAAACTATTTGAATAATACCTTTCTCTCTTTACAACTATAAAAATGATTCCCGATTTCTAATCCAAGTATTTATGAATTCAGTTTCTAGTTAGACTGCTATGTTTCATCTTCCAGACAACTGTGCTATTACTGGATTTTCTCTCTCCATACTAATGAGGTCACCACGTAAAATCTTAAGAATGTTACGCAGATCTTTTGTTAGGGACATGACTATAACAAGGTAAAGGATATGTCCTGTGGGAAACCATGGTAATTAAGGATAATGAATATTTCCAGTGCTGATATAATGCAGAAAAGCATTGTAAAGTGATAGCCTTTACCTATGAGAGAGATTGCCCAGTTTCCAAGTCTGCAAGAAAGGTATTAAAAGCAACTGTTAGGAAATAGCAATCCAGAAACACAATTGCTGAAGACAAAAGACAGGAAGAGTAAGGCAATTCAGAAAACTGCAGTCAGAAGCCAATATATTTTTGGCTTTTAAGATAAGAGTTCATGGGCTGTAGGTGATCAGGAGACATGTGGCCATGAGTGCAGCACACGGGGCAGGGCTGATGCACAAGAGAGCTGATGGCAGCCAGACATTATCCCTGAAGAAACAGGGCTCTTACTGGGCGAGAGGCTCCGATCTAAAGCTTACCTACTAACTGAGGGGAGTCACAGCAGGACACTGCATCTGGACCTGCCTTCCCATGCCGCGCTGTGCCAGACACAGGGCTCATCAGCAGGCTGGACACTTGCTGCAGGGCCCGCAGCCCCGCAAGGGCCATGGCTGCTCGTTTAGCACCGGATTCACCAGCAACCGCTCCAAGCAAACGAGCTAACGCCGCCCTGGAAACCCAGAGGACGATTAACCTGAGGCTTTTAGGAACATTATCAGCAAAGTGCACTTAAAAAAAAAAAAATCCTTTGAAGGGCTTCCTGCAGCGCAAGAGGAGCCTGCAATGCAGTGCATTTACTGTTTCCCCAGCTCTATACCCAAGTCTCAGGCCCCACCACGAAAGCATGTTATCTTTCTGCAGTTATACTAACTGGGGGGGGGAGGGGGGAAAGAAATGGGATTCCAAACAAAAGCTGTTCTTAGAACACTGAACAGACTAGAACTGCACTAGACATGAGAAAAATTGTAGGATGCTCCCAAAGCACAAGCAGGAGGCATTCCAGCCTCACAGTCACCCATCAGAGCTCTTCACATATACTGAAAAGCCTTTTTCATTGCAAACAAGCACCTTAGAGCAAAGTATTTAAAAAAAAAATAAAGCTTTTCATAAAACAGGATGATTTTCAATACATCTCTACTCAGTCTTGAGCACACAGACAGCATTCAGCCACAAGCCTGTTCAACACACATATCAAGGCAGCTTTCATTTTGTGTTGAACCTTTGAAAAGGAATCACTGGTGCAGTTTAATGTTTTGAAGCAGTCATTTAGGCATATCAGGTCTATCACCTGCATCAAGTGACAGCTACTTTTCCCTGAGCCAGCTGTAGCAGTTCATAGCATCACTACCAAGACGATTTCCCACTGAAGGCTACCAAAGTCTACCAGAAAGACTGTTTATGACTTTACAAAACCTGATATGCAACTGAGCAGGTTGTATAGAATAATATCTTAAATTATATATATTTTTTAAACAGATATTCTTAGTATGCCCAGATACAATACTAACCAAACACACAGAACAGCTTGGGAAATCAGGTATTAAGAATATGACCATCTAGAACCTTGAATCCCTTCCCTATTTTTTAGAAAATGGTCACTGCCATGGCACATACAGTCAGTACTATTCTATACAGTTAATCCACAGAGCATCACAGAGCTGCAGGTGAAGAAGCTACTGAGAATCAACCCTATCTTCGGCTGAAAAGAAAATTTGAGAGGAAGTCAAGCACGGCGAACTTGAGCTTCTTGAACTTTAAGCAAGCAAAACAACCCTTATCATCCTGCCCAGTGACAAGACTCTGATGAATCTCAGTGAAACTCAGCTAGCAATTTCCAAGGCAAGGCTTTCTTTCAAAAAGAGTGAGAACAGTCGTAGAAAAACAGCTGCAAAAAGGTCAAACAATTAGGATACCCTACAGCTGTGATTTTGCAAACAAAGGCTCTGAACAAAGCCTTCGAATAAAGCCTTCATAGGTAGCCTGTAGCTTCAGGAATTCAATCCTAATTTACCTAGTCCATTCCATACTCCACTTTGCTATAAATATATTTAGTCACTATAAAATTCAAAGTGTGCACTAATTACACATCCTGGAATGTCACGTCCTCCAGAGAAATCCAAGTCCAAGCTGTCTGAGCATGTGGTATTCACCACTCAGGAACATGTGGTGCTGCTTTCCTAGTCACTACCCTTGTATTTTCTCAAATTAGGTGTATTGCTCTTATATGCCCTGGGAAAATAACTATCTTCAATTTGAAAAGACAGAAATGGGCTGCTGTTAAGTTGCAATTTAATCCAGAAATTTAAGAGTAACACATAACATTTAAATATATAAAGACTTCTTGAGGACTAAGACTCATAGACAGCATCTTCGAAAAACCTTAGCAACCTTAGTATGTCTACAGGATACTCAACACATTCAACACTTTTCATTTCAACAGAATGAGTAGACACGAACAAAAGCAACAATATACACAGCTGCTGATTAACACTAAATAGAGTTTACGGTCTTAAGACCTTGGCTTTTCTATTCTCCGGCAAATAAAACCACTATCTCCAATAACACATTCAGAAAATGGAACTATTCAAGCATTCTGGTCAGATTACAGTAAATAAAGTCTTCCATTTTACCAAAGCCCTTATTTGCTCTCTCTCTATAAAATTACGCTCTCTTGCTGTGAGGTATTAGATGGTATGTAACCATCTTCTGCAAAGGATTAAGCAAAAAAAAAATAGATTTGTAAGAATTCACTGCTTCATGTTTATCTTGCCTCCAGAAAGGAGGAAGAGAGCAGGAAAAAAAGAAAAAATAAAAATCCATCAGCACCATCTCTATTCCTGAAATGGATTTGCCTTGCAGTCTTGCTGCTGAAGTATATCATACGGTATACAGTTTTAGCAGCTACTCCAAGACCTTACAGTACTGTTCTCAGTTCAGTGTGTTTTTAAGCCATTGTAAACTACTTCAGAGTATCATTAGTTCTATCTCATAGGTTGTTAAAAAAATACAAGAACAAAGGACTAAAATATCATTGTGAAGTTCTGAAAAACAGGCTGAGTCAAAATACAACATTTTCCCAGGTTTCAGTATTACAGTCCAGTCATTAAACCAAGTTTATGTACAAACCACTCAGGTGCATCTCTAGCAATGCTGCTGTTGCACAGTTGGCCCTGTTGTTTAGCTGGAGAAAACTACTGTGGAGTTGGTTCAGATGAAGGCAGATGATGAATATTCAAGTGGGGCAGAGCAATTATATCATCACTGCTGAGTTTTCTACTTGAGGCAGAATTTATGAACCCATTGGTGAGCCCGTTCAAAACAAGACCACCACTATGCTTGGTGAGAGGATTATAACCCAAATCACCAACTCTACAGTAACTAAAGCATTATCCTTGCTAACACTGGGAAAACAAACGATGATTATTCTACTGGTAAAATACAAGGAAAAATAGTATTTGGCATGGTAAACGTATCTCTTGCACTTTTGAAGTGGTGCAAGGAGAAACAATCCTTTCTCCGCTCTATTTTCCCTGACTTTAACTTTATAGGAGTAACACAAATAAAGATATTCACTGAAGGGGTAAAGGTAACCTTTATTTTTTGTAGGCTACTAGAAAAAGGAGATCAAATACACACCTGCTCTCCCTCTCCACACTTTTTGTTGTTTCAGTCACTGCTGTTATAGGGACATACTACTTGGTCATATCCACATCAACCTGGGCCACAGAGCACTTAAAAAGCAGGACCATCGAGTAATCAGTTTTTCACTGTTCCCTCTGGACTTTGTTTACTTGATTACACAGCCAACATTGGAAATACAACTATATACACTAATATCGAATGAAATCAGTCACTTGGTATTTTAGCACGCTGATGAGGTGACCATTTGAAAGGAATTCTAGAAACATTAATCATTATATTACCTGAAGAGAAGCCAATGATAACGCAAGAGTACCAGCCTAACTCTAACCAGCACCAGAATCCTTCCATAAAAGCCTTCAGAGTTTTATTTTACAAAGCTTTCCCTCTGCTCCTCCTCTGTGACAATGTTTTGAACAGTGTCACAAGGCTGACCTCTGCTGGGTCATAAATTACCAAGCAGCCACACAGGTAAGAGAGATACACAAACTAAAGTCTGGATGGCCATCAAGAAAGAGAAAGGAAAAGATCCTTTCATAAAACCCCAAATATTTCCCACAGATTTCAATATCAAAAGCATATGGCTCTTTACATACTCTTGCACAACAGCAGAGCTAACGTACTGCACATCTTCATAGAAAACTCTAGTCACTAACAGTCCCCCATCTTGTGCTCTCACCTTGGTTGGCTACAAACACAGAACTACTGCTTTGGTGACATTAAGTCTAAAATGAGTAGCACCTGTAAGCTTTGTGTAAAGCCACAGCACAAAGTGCTGGTCAATACAAGTCCATATCCTCACAAGAGGAAGTAGCAATGTCACAAAAGTAAATGAAATGTATACAAACACATGGGTATATTTCATGCATGGGGCCTTACGTTCACCTTGGCAGCCAGCAGTGCAAGAAGAGCCCACCACAAAGCAGCTCCAAACTATTCTTGTAGCATAAAAAAAAATACAAAAAGTAAGCATAGGAAAAGCAGCTATATATAGCTTTAGGTGCATATTAAAACAAGAGAAAGTTTAAGCTGCTTTGGATGCCAAGAATTTTCTTTCCTAGATATCAGTTTTGAAAAGCATAGCACAACACAATCCAGGGTATAAAAATAAAAAAATAAAAAGCCCACAAGAAAAAAAAATTCTCTCCCACAAACACAAACATAATCTCTAAATTTAAGGTAAACATTTTGAAATCTACTTACTTCACTCATAAAGCAACAAAATCTCTATTACTAAGACTCATAACAGCCACTGGACCACATTTCCATATACCCAACCCTTTCTCATTTCCAGAGGGAGTAACAGGAGCAGAACACACCTACCTGACCCTGCCAGGGCAGGGCAGGACTGAGCTTCCTTATCCCCAGCAGCAGCTGTGCCTTGGCAACCCCACACCTGACCCATCTTTGCCTTAATCCACTGGGGTTTAGCTGGAAAACAAAAGTAGCCAATACCCATTTCTTTAGTTGTCTCAGCAGTCACCCAGCAATGACAAACCAGCTGTTTCACATCACCTCCTGAGTATCAAGTCATTGAATGAAGCTAATTAATTTCAGCCGACGTGTCTCACATGCACAAACCCACAGCATGCAAACAGAAGGGCCCTAGGACTTTGTCTGTCCTCCCATATATCACAAGTTTTTATGCTTCCCCCTCTGCCCTGAGCTCAGTGACTTGGGTATTAGAAAATACCCTTCAGACCCTTATTCTGAAGGCACCAAGAAAAATTAAAATTCATCACATACCCATCTTTCGGTACTGCAGTTTTAAAATAAAGTCTCCTTTTTTTTAAGTGTATCAAGCTTCATCTTCTGAGAATAATGTTCTAAGTGAGCATTATTCTTTTCTTGCCTGGTTTCTCTGCTGCTTACCCACATATGTGCTTCTTTCTGCACTTCCACAAGCCAATCAAGTGACCTCCTGTTCTTGTTTCTCATAAATGGTTAAGACTGTGCAGTGATGCATTCTCTCGGTCTAAGGAAAATAATTTTGAATACTCACATTGCATCCTCTACAGTTTTACCAAAGCCTGCAAAAACTGCAATATTTTCAGTGTCAGTCTCGGTATGGAGTGCAGAGGTACACACAAGAGATGAGTCAGCTGATTTTATGTAACAACCTCCAGTTTAGACCTTCAAGAATCACAGTAGTCCTTTGCCTCAGCGTATTACGGGGAAGCCTTGCTCACTGGGGGAGTAATCTCTTTCCGAGCCATAGTTTTCCAGAACAGTCTTCCCTCCTCCCCCTCTTTTTTTTTTCCCACCCCCCTTTTTTGTGATCTACATTTCTTTTTCTTAGATGTATAACCTTGATGTGAACATTTTGGAAACAATTTTCAACTTGCATTGATCCCTGTTAGGACCTTGACTATTATTATTATTAACCATTCTGAAGCATTATCCAGATTAGGTAATGATTCTAAATGTGATTTTTATTCTTATATCTATAAGGAAAATCTAGCACTAATTCCTGTAGAAATCTATAAAGAGTCTCTCCAGCAGTTATTATTCCCTAGTGCCTGCAGTTATGCAGTTCTTAATTACTTAAATGTTTATTGACATTACCCAGTAATGATTTTATAAGGCGATAAGAAGAAATCCCATAGAAAACCTATTGTATCCACAATTTTCAGCAATGGTCCATAACTCTATCAATTCTATCTATACAGGGATCCCACAGAAGAATTTTCAGGATTCCAGAACTGAAACACAGTATCAAACAAAATTTTCTCCATCACAAACAACACAAAATTTGCTAAACAATACATATTCTATATATTCTCTATATACTATTAAAAGGCAAAAGAAAAAAAATAGCATATTCCATATCAGTTTTCCCACCATTTTGCCCAGGATTGCTCTCATACTCCATGCCATTAGTTATTTTGATTATTTCCACTTGCTGTTTTGAATAAGGGTGTATTTGGCATTGTTTTGATCTTTTCCTGCTTTTGCCAGAGCAAACAGAGAAGTCTTCAGCCAGCTCCGGATATCCAAAGGTCCTCAGAAAGCTGTGAACTTAAAAGTAACTACCCCTAACTAATATTGTTTAGACCTCTTGCCTTTCTCAATTACTTCTAGAAATGATGTTATGCATATGTATCAGCTTCATTCTTTTTAAACACAGGCCCAAGCACCTCCTTTATATTATACAATTATGACAATAAAGGTACATGAAAGTTCACAACTGAAACACAAGGATAAAGAATTTCTTTTCCTAACATTATGTGCCTGCATTATATATCTGAGTTTCTATAAAAACAAAAAAAAATTAATAGCCAACATGACAAGAAATCTCGTGAACAATGACTAAAACTGCAAGTATTTGAACCCAGCTAAAAAACTTTCTTGCATAACTTTTAATTCTGTCTTTCAGATTTTGTTTTCCTGAGAAAACTCTCATTCCGTATTACTGCTGGAAGCATAAGGAATTGATGAAAAAAAAAGCAATGTTAGTGCAGTACAGATGATATAAAGCACATCACCTGTTCCAAGTTAATAAAATTGAAGGGCACTTGAATACCAGAAAGTAATATCAGTAAGAAATGAGTTTGTGAATTCTGAACCTAAAATGTCTCCTAAAGCTAAAATAACTGAAATCATAAGCTGCAAGGCTGTAGATCTAAAAAATTCTGATCAAGAAATAAAGTGAGTCATACAGAGTTAACATGGGCTAAAGGAAAAAAAAAGAACTAAAGAGAAGCTCTTATGTTGTTATTAAACATTTTTTTAGAAGAGAAAGAAAAAGCTTTGGCGTCCCATGGCAATACCTTGAAATGCTCAGCTTTAGAAGTAAATCTTCTTAGCTTTATTTCTAATTTCTGCTTAAGAGAACAAGACAACCAGACCACCCAGATTTTGCCCAATAAAATTCCAATTAGTAAAGTACCACCTGAGAACAGCTCCACAAAATTACATCAGCCATCAATCATTCTCTGCAGTTATACCTGTTAACACCTGACATTCCAAACTTGATAAATTAGTAGGTGAAGTAAACAGACTCATTCAAAGTAAAAACAATTAACAAACCTTGTAGGCAATGACAAATACTATTACTCACAGCACACGATCGACACCAGGATCAGAGCAGAAACTGAGATGCGTGAACCAAAAGATTTTCTCGATGATCAGTTGTTAAACCCGGAGATGGAGGAAACTGCCTTTGTGTAGGGAAACAAAGTGCAGCTACAACTACCAAGAGCAGTAAGAAACAAAGGCCTGTCTCTCTTAGGGAAGATCCGTGCTGTTCTTCCCTCTTCCAGGACACTCTAGAGCAAAGTGGCTATGGACGTGGGACATGAGGAACTACTAGATCAGGAAAGGAATCCTGCTCAGGGAGGGGTGGAAGGAAAGCAAAGATGCTGAGCTGGTGACCAAGAGCTTAGCATGAAAGAAAAAACTTCTCAGAGTCCCTGGCTCTTGTGCAAAATACATAATAGTACCATGACAGCTAATGGCTGCTTTGGTATTAAGGTGTTAAGCACCATTGCCCCAATTTGATGAGGAATAGCTCCTACTTATGAGTTCACAGGTGGATATTTAAGACTTTCTTCTTGGATGACAAAGATGTGTCTGTATAAACTGTGAAAGCAACTAAAACCCTGTAGCACTTGATTCATGGTGGCTCTTCAGGAAATGGTCACTGGCATGGACAAAAGAGCATTTGGCTTATGGCCCTCACATCATTCAAGGGCAATAAGTCCAAAAGAGGTCAACCTGTTCCATTTTGGCCCTAAAGACAATATAGGGCTTCAAGGAAGAAGTTAGGTGTTAATTAATACTTAATAATTGAGAATGTTAAGAAAGTTTTGATGACTACAGCTTATAGATACAGACTGACCTTCTAGAAGCTGCCTTCCTACACCCTCCACCCTTAAGGAAATAAGCAAACTTACTGTCTTTGTTCCTCTAGCACCCGTGCGGTTGGTCCAGTCATAAAGGCGTGTATGAAATATAAACAGTAGCAGCCATAGTCACGTCTCTTCTGCTATTGCTGTGATAAGCTTTTGTGCCTCCAAGCTTGGGCAACAGCTAAAATGGTTTTGGATATAGATCTCTACAGCCCCCCCGGAGCTTTTTTGGTTGGCATGGGAATTATAAAAAGTCAGAAATTGTTTTATTTATTTATTATCACCAGCAAGGAGGGAATTGCTTGAAATGAAAAGGCATTTGGCTCACAGAAGCATTTGACTCAGTTTCTTCTCATGGAATCTAATTGGTAAACCTGAGTTTAAATTTGAGTTTAAATTCCAAATAAATACAACTACATGAAAAATACTGTTTAAATCAAGCTAAGGAAAACTACGAGTGATAGAGAGAGGGGAAAAAATAAAAAGGAATAATGGGAATAAAAAAATCCAGGGCAATCGTAAAAGGCTTGTCTGTAAACAGAAATTATTTTTTATGACTAATACATTGGCTTCTACCTCTCCTCTGCACTTAAGATGAAGTCAGTGTTGCCTTAGTCTGAGCTTGCACTTTTTAAGCACAGGTAAAACCTTCCTGCTAGCCTAACTCATTACACTCATTACTGTATTTCATGGATTAATGACAGTTTAATTTCAATTGTATAAAGCATATATAGAAGATAGAGCAAATATAAAAGGTTGTGTTGGGCAGCCTTGTACAAAAGGCACAAGGTCTTTTTTTCTTTCCTATGATTATTTTCAACATAAGTAATTCATTGATGATTCTTTAAGACTGGTAAAGAAAAGGATCACTTCTGCTTAGCTGATTAAGATTATTGAAATGCAACCCAAGTATAACTGATGTGTGGAAAAAAACAAAACAAAACAAAACAAAAAAAAAAGCCACAGAAGCCCAGAATTGTTGGGGTTTGGAAGGGACCTCTGGAGATCATCTGGTCCAACCTTCCTGCTCCAGCAGGCACCTAGAGCATGCGGCACAGGGCGGCATCCAGGCGGGTTTGGAAGACCTCCAGAGAAGGAGACTCCACAACCTCCCTGGGCAGCCTGTTCCACTGCTCTGTTACCCTCACAGGAAAGAAGCTCTTCTTCACATGCAGATGGAACTGCCAGTGTTTTAATTTGTACCCATTATCCCTTGTCCTGTCACTGGCCACCACTGAGAAGAGTTTGACCCTTCCTCCCTACATTATCTCCTTACATAGTTGTATGTGTGGATCAGATCCCCTCTCAATCTTCTCTTTTCTCGACTAAACAGGCCCAGCTCGCTCAGTCTCTCCTCAAACAAGAGATGCTGCCTTCCCTCCATCATCTTGTTTGCTTTCTGCTGGACCCTCTCTAGAAGCTCCACATCCCTCTTGTACTGGGGAGCCCAAGACTGCACCCAATACTCCAGACACAGCCTCACCAGGGCTGAGCAGAGGGCCAAGATCTCCTCCTTTGACCTGCTGGCAATATCCTCTTGATGCAAGCTGGGATCCCATGGGCCTTCCTGGCCACGAGGACACGCTGCTGGCTCATCAAAAGCACAATGCCCGAGGAATTTTCCAATCTACTAACCCAGCAACCTTGTAACATAATGTAATCTTGTAACTCATTGTCTAGGTACCAGCTCAACAAAGTGAAAATGCTCTCAATGTTGCATTACAGAGGAGTCAGTCACCATGATGCTTATTAGAATTTCAGATAAAAGTCTGATGAGATGCCAGCTACCTTCTCTCCTGCACAGAATCTACTTGGGGGATTCAATACATGAAGTGCCCACTAAAAGTGCAATGCATAACATGAAACCACCACTAGGTAAATATTTGAAAAAGTTAATGCTTTAATATAGCTCAGAACTGCTGCCTGAACCAATCAAGCTACATACAGTCAAGTTACAGATACAGTGTATTTCATAACACAAAAAAGTGTGACATATCCTTTAAAGCTACTTGCACATTTGCCTTCCTTTCCGGAGGAAGTGCAATGCTGCTTTGGATTTTTTTGATCAAGTGTGAAATTTCTTTTGGACAAATGTTCCATTTTGAACAGGAAGACTTAGTAAGAGGTATGGTAATAGCTTTAAAAACTTGGTTCCAAACTATCAAAGTTAATGAAACTTCAGCAGGAGTTGACTCAAGCTGTAATGCACCACATAAATCAGGAAAATAAGGACAAGTTTTCACACTTACCTGAAATGAGCCTTATGTATCAAGTATAATACTATCAAGTACACAAACTACAAAATCCAGTGTTTCATACATATTCAAGTATGTACAGCACATTACTTTCTCAAACTATATGAGAACAAATACAGTCCAGTTTATACAAAAGACTTACTTTCAAGGGGAATCATGCTGTTTACAAGACACTAACAGTACATCAGAGAAAAACATATTTGGGGCATGAAAGGATGGTTAGAAAATAGCCAATATGTGTTACCATCCACACAGATTAACCATCTCGTTTTTTTTTCTAAAATAAAAGCTATTAAAAATGATTTACAATAATACTGTAAAAGGTTCACATTTCTACCTCCTCAGTACTTCCCTCCTCTTTTGATCTTTTCTACTGTGCCAGCAGTAGAACTACTACTCCAGTAGTTGGAGTAATTACATGCTAGTCAGGTTCCTTTTGCAGAATAGCCATCAAGAATATGCTTGGATTTTGTTTGCTGCTGAATTACCAGCCATCTACATCCGAAAGCTTCTGGTTCTGTGAAAGGGTTGAAAAGGCTTTTTTAAGGCCCACATCAGTATCGGTGGCTTCTGTTTATTTTTTTCTGGAAATAGCACTGCTTCAGCTTCAGGAGTAGGAAATCGCACTCTATACACTTCAGGGTAAGATTTCTGAAACTAGAAAAATACAATAATATAAATGAAGAATACACTTCGAAACTTACCATTAAATAAAGTGCCACTTCCACTTATGGAACATGAAAATACATATTCTACTGCACTCTAAGTACATCTACTGGAGACACTCTACATCTACCTACAGAGAGAGACGAGTGTTGTTTTCCAATATGGTTTCATTCATCACAATATGTCCATTCTAAATAGAAAAAAAACTAGGAATATGATAAAAAAAGCTAAGAGTTATAGTTTCTCTTGAAAATTAGATATCTAAGATTGTAAAAGAATTACTTACTTGTTTGAGTTTCTTCTTCTTGTCTTTGACAGATATCTCTTTGTTCATTGCAATTTCTTCCAATAAAGCTACCAGTGGTTCTTGAGAGCCATTTGCCCTTTGGGATTCAAATTCATCTGTGCTGATTTGGTGACAAAATGATGGAGCAGGAAAAGTTGCATCAGTGTCAGCTCCAGGATATTTTATCTGAAGAAAACAAGCATATTCATTCTAGAATAAATTTGGAAGAAGAGGCTTAATCAAAGTGGACCAAGTCCCTAAATGAAAATAAGATGTAAAGACCTGAGGCTCTGCTTCATGTCTCTTGCACTGGTGAGTTCTAGCAAGTCAGAAAACACGACACCAAGAAAGCTTGCCTCCTTCTTGAAAACACTTAAAGTGACTAGTCATTATGGTACAAATGAAGAACACAAAAGGAAGTAGCTTTGAAGAAATATAAAATATTGGGGAAATCAAAAATAATTACAAAAAAGCTGAGTGAATAAGGAAGATTCTCCCTGAAAAATGGAACATTAAAGGAAACACTGAGTATCTCTTAAAGTTTTTCTTTAGTACTATAAATTTCACAGATCAGGACTCCATTCCCTGAAGATATAGTTGACCAACAATAGGACGTGCTTAGGTATTCTTGTCTCTAAACAGCCCATGATCTGCTCAGTTTAATAAAGTATATACTTGTGATTGATGGACAGCAGTGAAAATTAATTAGCTCTGCATATACTAACAAAGATAAAAATCTTTAAGATCTGTCAAGCTTTCAGGACCAGAAGGATAATTTTGTTGCTAAAGCACAAAAACAAGACTTCTCTACTAGATACCTACTTGTACTCTTTGGAGATGTACAACATGCTCCTCCACAGAAGCTTTTAAGGAAGAAGGAATGTTTAGGATTTCTTGATAATTGTCCATGAGAAAAGACACTAGTTTAGCAGCAAGCAGTTCATCCAAGTCTATTTCATCCTTTGAGCAGAGGATACAACGAGAAAATGCCTGAACCATCTAATGAGGGGAAAAGAAAAAAAAGAAAAATATTTACTTTTCTATTAGTAGGAGAGAACATGAGATCATATTAAATAGGCGATATTTTAAGATAAAGATTTCCAAAGTAAAAACACATCATATTTCCAATACATCAACATATTAAAAAAATAAAAAGAGTATTGTACAGCAACACAGTACAAGTAGACTAATGATATGTCTTGCTGCAAATACATATAATGGCTAGGTCCATTTTTGTCTCAGAACTTGGTCGAATAGCCGTTTTACTTGGCTTTTCCCATAAAACAGGACATATAATTCAAAGATGTAAAAATGACAAAGCAATTTATTAGAAGCATATAATGTCATGATTTTCAAATACTAAGCTAAGCTAAGTTCAGCTCCAGCTCAGGCTAGAAAATTACTTGTAAGAGTTTTCTGACTGAATATAAGTCACTAACATTTTAAGCATAGAGGGCAAACAAAGTGTTGGTTTTCTGCCACGTGTCAGATATTATATTCTGCAGCAAAAATACTTAACATGAAGTACATGAGTCGTCAAGGAGTCATTTCTAAAAATAACATGAAGATTATAGCAATTTTAATCAAATATATTTATAGTTAATTAAATTGTAACCTTAGCAGATAGGAATTTAATTATTCTAATCAAATACCATTCATAGTTAATTAAAAATCTTAATTGATATAGAACAAGTTTAGGTTCATGCATGCAACCATGATTTTTGTGGAGTGACTCTACTGTTTTGTTTTCTGTTACCCTTTCCCCTGAAGGGGCTTTGAGAGTTAACCGTAAAGAAAGAGGTTTTTAAGACAGATGGAATCTCTGTAAATTATGCCTAGTACAATAAATACCAATTTGACTTTTTCATAACATGCTGTTGCAAACATCAGTGCTAACTCCACAAATAGTTCTGTAGAAAAAGCATTAGCATAAGCTAGGGTTTTGACAAAACTTGATTAAAATGACTCAGAGAGGAATATTTTTGAAGTGATATACAGAATTTGGAAATAAAATTATCTGGTAGGATGTTTTTTAAAATGGTATAGAACAAGTAAATCAAAACCAGAATATTCAGCTACATCCTTTTAATTATGACTGAAACAAGCAGTATTTTCCCGTGACTTCTTCTCACTTTCTGCAGTGAGAAATAGCACTAGAGACCTCAGCTTCTGCTAGATTTTATTTTTTCCCACAGCAAATCTGTCCAAATCTCACTAATCTGTAAGGAAAACCAGCTGAAACATTACTTTCAGAGACAGAGAGTCTTTGCCCAAGACTATACATACCAAGGTTCTGGTCGTCACCGATTCAGAAAGAGGTGGCAAGTCCTTGTTAAAGCTAATTCTTGCCATCATCCTCACCAAGAGCTGCAATTTTTTCCGGTTTTCTGGAGGTAGCAGGAGACAGGAAATCTGAAGAGCTTCTATGACCTTGCTATGCTTTTGCAGCAGACCTGAATTTTAGGAGATCGGGAAACTGAGTAACATTTCAGAATTTTACTTTTTCATAACATTTGAAATGTATTTCCTCAAACTGTCCTCTCAAATTCCTTCCCTGCTTTTTTAATACCTTCCTAAAACTTGAGTCACCAAAAAATCCAGGAAGACACCCCTAGAACTAGAATCAATTCACACTATGCACTTGGTTTAAGTGCTTTCAAGTCTTCCTTTCAATATTCTGGGCTATATTAGTAACCATAACCTATATGTCTGGATATTAGCAAAAATCCAGGGAACTACAGTAAGCTGGATTCATCCTCTGATTTTTTAATTCCTCCTCCTCCCATATCTCATGATCTGGGTCATTGATGATGTTCAACAGCAGTTCCCAGTGTTGATCCCAGGAGTACTCTACTAGTGGCTGGCCTCCAGCTGGACTTATGTGGCTGCTGATGACAACTGTCTGAGCCTAGCAGAGCAATCTCCACCTCAGCATCCATGTATGTTGTTAAAATAAGAACAAAAAAGCGCAGTACTAAGCATGCAGCCAAAAGTGACAGTATTCAAACAATCATGCTAAAGCATTGAAATCAACTGCATTTTCAGAGCAAAGCTGCTTTTAAGTTCAAAGGAAGATTTTGGCATGCATACTGGTACATATGTTTACAAGTGGCACTAACGAATTGCTAGTCATAATAAAGATGCTACAGAAAGAATCATTTCAACCCATACAAATGTTAATATGTTAAGTAAACTTAAATAATAAACACTTCTGTGCATATGCAGAATGGATAGAACTAGTCCTAAAGTAATTTGTGACACTTGATATGGTATATTAATCCACAAAAGTTCATTCAAAAGCACCCTTGTGGTTACACGCCTTACTACTTACCTAACACGCTGACAAAAACATCAAAAAGATGGAACGTGAGAAGAGGCTCTTTCATCTGGCCAAAGTAGTCTGCTATAGTTTTGAAGACATCTCTCTCAAAGCCTGAATACGTAGGCTGCTTCAAATCCGAGCAGCTGGGCCCTAAGGAAAAAAATAACATAATTTCATGTGCAGCTACCAGCAAGATTGTTTTCTATTCTAGTCAACAGAAACGTAACTTCAAGCAGAAGAGTCATTATTCAAAGTTATATTACACTTATAGTTCAACCGACTTGGTGAAAACATACATAACAAATAAATATGAATAGAACTGTTAAGTACTTCACATTTCAGGGAAATAGTCTACAGTAGCAGGAGGACATACAGTCTTTCCAACTGCTCTCTAGCCCACAATCAGAAAATAAAGAAGAATCAATATTTTATGACGTGGTAGAGGTGCAAGGTCTTTTTTCTTTTTCTTAATATACTTACAATTTGCTAGGCATTTCATTGCTGACAATATCCAATGAGGTAATTCCTCTGCATAGGGGAGAAGGGGAATAAATTAAAGGAAAGAAGGGGGGAGGAGGGGGAGAAAGAGAGAGAGAATTTAGCTGTTAAACTAAAATAAATCTGAAGTTGAAAGATCTTCTATTTTAGAAAGTGTCTCTAATTCTAAGCTGAGTAATAAAAAAGCCAAGTTATCTCTTAACATACAAATATCTGCTATTAGCTCTAGTCAGATCTACACTTTAGTTCCTCCAATACACAATAACAATCACTTGCACCTATTGCCCTTGCAGCTCAATCAGCAAAATGGATCCTATAAAGAAATTCTTCATCTGTCTTTCAGAAATCAGCCGAATTAGTTCAAACCACACATTCAACAGGGCTTCACTGTAAAATGTTTACTTTGTGCTGAAGTTGCACTCACAAATTCACTTCTCAAGGAAGGGAGGTTATATTCTTGAATGTCCAAATGCCTGTAAAATGAATACATACACTCTGGATATGCTTTCATTCACAGACTAAACCAAATTCTAATCTGATATTTTACTTCTTTACCCATCTCATGGAAAATACAGTAGCAACAATATCTAAAGTAAAATATCACAGCAGCAAAGAGGCTTCAATTTCTTCCTGATCCATCAGAAGGGATTTAAACTTGGCACTAAATTTAAAATGAACACACTGACTAAAGATGCATAAATGAGAAATACTTAAGCTCCTCATAGTGTATTTTTGATGCTCTCTCAATTTATGATATGCATTGACCTTACGTAGCCCCCTCCAATTCAGGTACAGTCAAAGGTTAGGCTGACAAAGCCAGTCTAAATGAGTATAATCCCCATCCTCATCATTAAAGACTTGCTGCTCTTTGATCTTTCAGCTGTGTTAAAATATGTTGGAGATGGCAAAAACATGCAAGAATGAATACAGCCTCCCAGCAGGAGACATTGAGAGGACCAAGACAGATTATTTCATAAGAACTCTAGTACAGATGTGGTTATATAAGTACAAAGATGCTACACATTAAATTAGTTAATACATTTTTGTATTAGCAAATTACTACTACAAAAGTGTTAAATAAAAATGTCTATAATACTCACTTGATTTGTCTTCTAAAATGACAATGCCTTGCTTATTGACACTGTACACATTTTGAACAATATGCTTAGCATTCACAAGCTTTGTGTCTAGCACTTCATCCAGAGAATCCAAGCCTAAAGTCTTTTGTAAGCTGTAAAAACATATAGACATATAGTTCATACATCATGTAGTCCAAAAGTGAGAAACAGGTAATAATCAGTATAGATACCGTTCTGAAAAAGACACTTCATTGTTTTAGCATACAGATGTGTTGCAGAAAAAGATATTTTGTATTTTTACAGGAAAAGTTTTTACTGGTCTAGAATAATGCTTTTCAACTCCTATAGGATATTCCTTCTAGAAATAGTAAACACCATCTCAATCTTACCAAGTCTTTGGCATTCATAATTAGCTGATCCATTTCTTGTATTCCCAGGCTAAATATTGCACTAAATAAATCATGTTCTACGACACAATGAGCTACAGGAGGCAAGTGGATGAATTAAACGTGAGCAGAGAAGTCTGAGCAAACAGGCGTATTGTGTGGGGTTAGTGCAGCAGCAGGTGACTCAAGTCCACTCACCGTGACAACGTCATGGATTTCCAGATCTCCTCTACGTGTGCCTGGGTCAGCTCTCTGCGGTACATCAACTTGCATGCTGGCACTTCTCCTATAGCGATACTGTGACGTTTGTACCACATTTCAGAGTTCTGAAATCAGAAAAAAAAAATCATTTTAAATAATATGACCTCTAAGGTCCCTTCCAACCTTAAGCATTCTATGATTCTATGTTTTTATAAATATTATAAATATATATAATTTATAATTATAAATATAAATATCATATAGTACTTCTATTGAATAGCGTGTTTTCTGCTACACGTACTTGATATATTCAAAAGTGCTAGTTCAATCACCATGCTGCAAATATTTACGCTTTGCAAACACAAAGCATCTTGGCCTCGTGAATATTGCCCAAAGCCAGAAAAGGTGCCTCAGAACAGCACTTCAAATTCAGGACTCCTATATTCAGCGTCAAATCCAGTCCTACATTCAGATTCTGTGTGATTAAAGCCTGGTCAAGACACTTGCTCTCACCATTTATGGGAGAAATTAGTGAACAATTATTAGCCAAGATATTCATTATTTGCCAACGCTGATATTTCTTCTTATTCAGCATACACCAATTGTGACTAAAGAGTAAATTCTTCAGAAAAATCTTACATAGGAAGGAAAAAAAAAAAACCACAAAACTTAAGCTACAGAAACCCATCAGAGCTAGCCTACCTCTGCAAGATAATTAACTAAAGCAAAAGAGAATACAAATCTGTGCAATTTCCATTTTCCAATTCACCAATTTTCTAATCCCAGCTCCATTACTGAAGGTTGTCAGGACCACATCAGTAGACGTATTAAATCAGCAATCCATTTTTCCAAGCTCCTGATCACTCCATAAGTGCGCTTTGATTCACACCACAGATCAAGCCTCAAAGCATGTTAACAAGATGCCCAAAACTAAATTCAAAAATGCAGTCCAGGAATGCACTTATTTACTCCAACCAATAGCCTCTCAGTCATTCCATAGCACCAGGATTAAGGAAGTTTCAAACAGGTAACAACCTCTGAAATGCTTGTGGTGTGGGGTAACTGGTTCCCTAAACATATTCATACATGAATGTGGAGTAACTGGTTCCCTAAACGTATTCATAACGTGTGTAATTGATACCCTGAAATATCATCATGATATATTCAAATATTCAAGATACCACAGCATTTTAAGACACCGGCACTTTCAGATACTTGTCCACCTTTCTACTGGAAGACAACTGAAGCCTGTAACACCTTCAAACAACAGCAGTGACTAAGAAACATTTTCTTCCTCTTTTCTTCCTTCTCTGCAAATCATCTCAAGTTTGAAGTGCCATGATTCTCTCTCCTCTAGAAGGAAACATTCATCTCCTCCTCATCTCCCTTCATTCTTTGTCCTGTGACTTTACAACAAATTGAGATCCAAAATTGCTGAGCACTTTTCTCCCTTTAGTCCTGGGCCATACGTTTCCATGTGTTTCCCTTTCCTTGTGTTCCTTCCCTTTCATTAGCTCCAGCCCACATGATTTGTGTGCTGGTTTGATTAAAATCAAATCAGGGAAGAAACAACAACCGCCAAAAAACCCCAAAAACTTGCCTGCTAACTCAGCTCACTGAGGCATCTCACCGTGTGGCCCACACAGTTAAGAAGTGGTAACAGAAAATGCCAAAAACACCTAAATGAGGAGGGAAATCAAGTCTACAGACTTAGATGAATATATGCTTATATGGAATTACAGGCAGGCAGCTCAAGTTCCACTTTTCTTCAGCAAAGGGGGTTAATGTCATTCAAATGAACAGATCACATCTTGCAACGCAGAAGCACAGGCTTTAAACAGTAACATCCTAGAATTTCCTCTTGTCCTGGGAAATCCTACGTGGAGAGACATATGCTGTGAAATAGGCATATTACTTCAAGACAGAAACCTTCTATATATGAAAGGTATAGAACTGCATATAAGGAATTGAATTGCAAATACTGAGTATCTATTGATTCATATCTTCTAGATGCCCAGTCAAATAGTAGGAGCTACTTTTTCAGACTGACTATTGAAAATCAAGAAATCCAGGGCAAATGTGCTGCACTGAATAGTATTAATAGCAAAAGACAACTACAAGAAGTCCCTCCAGTTTACAAAAAGCCTGACTATATATACACAATAAGATATCCTGGAGAAAGAATTTAGGACAGGTGTAACCAGCAAGGTCTAGGCTTTTAGGTTGTTAAGGCTGTAAGAAGAGATGCAGTTCTGTTTTGCTAACGAAGGCAACATTTGAACAGCTTTGGAAAGGCTGGATTAATCAAGGTAAGGCCTGAGCAGGACCATTCTCTAAGCTCACAATACAAAACAAAGAATCCAGCAGTACCTTTCATTAGCCACAAGACAGCTATTGTTATAAAGGGAATGGAAGTCCTAACAACGTAATAGCTAGAGAAAGAGCAATTCTGTATAACTGTACCACAAATGCTGAGCTTAGTATGGACATGTCCAATAGTCCAATACTGGACTTAGTACGGACATGGCTACAGACACAGCCACCTGCAGCAGAAAAAAACACTTGAAATCAACGTCCCTGGCAAGTGATTAAGAACTACTTCCATTAAGTTTAAAATAACAGAAGTAATTTGCATTTAACCTCATTGTCGAATATTTTGTTATCCAACTAAGATGTTTGTTCACTTCATTTCTATTACTTGTTTTCCAAATATGTATATGCTTGGGGAAATGAAAACAAAACGTACCATTGTGACTGATTTTACCAGGATGTGCTGCTCTTGGGAAGCACCACTCAGAGGTTCATTCCAATCTGGAAATTTAATTACTTCCTTTGTACCCGAAGGTTTCTTTGGATATGGTTTCAGTGGCGAAGAAGGAGGAAACCTAAAATTAAAGAACATTTTTAAAGCCTGTAAATTCTGAATTACATAATTTTCTTAAAGCTGTGTAGTTGGCCTTCACATGCAAACATATGATAAATGCCTCAGACATCCCAGGGTGATGTTGCCTAAGATGGGTGTTGAGCAAAAGAACAAATGTTCTCAAAATTGCTTGTCTGGTCTCCAGCTGCTCCTCTACAATCAGCTAAGTCCCTTGTATAACCCATGATGCAACTAGGAACTACCTATGAAACACTAATAACCCCTTGCATGTCAAAAGACACCAGCTGCCTAAATTCAAGCAACTGACTCAAGTTCTCATGAGAAGCCCCAGGGTCTGCAGAAAAAGCTCTGGGTAGATTCTCCCGCATCAGGTGCGCAGCCACATGCATCTTCCAAAGCAATACAACAAAGTCACACAAATAACATTTGGATTTAATTTGCAAGCATGCATATGTAACAGCAAAATGTTACTTTTCTCTATGCTTTCCCAATCAAGAAATTGTTTTCCAGTACATTGCACCATCAGTAAAGCAAGCAGCACAGCTGTTTCCCAGAGGTTTAGCAACCTTGCAGTGCTGTCCTCTTTGATTTTAATGCAATTCTTTAGATTCCAAGACCTGTAAAACCTAAAACCTTTCAAAAACCATAAATCTTATTTACTGTTATAGACAACATTGAGAGTATGCCAGGATGCAGACATCATCTTTGCTCTTTCTGCAAGTCTCACTAATTCTCATTTTCTTATTTAAAGTTTGTCTAACAAGTCAAATGATGATTGGGCAATATTCATGAATGCTTCAGATATTCCAATGAGTGAATAAGAACAGATAATCATATTTGCATCAAGTTATTGAAAGATTTAACCATATTGCTTCTAATAAAACAGCTGTGCACGTATAGTGGCAATTACTTTAAAACTTGGCAATAATTCATGAAAGATGAGCTCAGGTCAAGGTTTCCAGAGCAAAAATGGTCAAAGGGATTAAATGCTACTTGCACTTGTAACCCACACCAACCTGTATATATGAGAACTGTATTTACAGAGAAAAATTAGGAAGGCCACCAGAGGGAGCTGCCAGGACATTAAATCCCCAAATAAAGGAAGACTGGAAAAAAAAGGAGTTTAGTTGTAGAAACAGGAGATCAGTGTGTGATAATAGGTCACACATTAAAAATGATTAGTCTACTGTTTATTTAGATATCCTGCATAAAAGGATGCAATTTTATTAAAAATATCAATCTTCTATTAGTAGCGCAATTACCCTTTGAACTGGAAGTGGAAAAAGAACATTAATACAACAAAAAGCTTTCCTGAAGAGCAGATGAAGACGTGAATATTTGCTTAAATCAGACGAGCAAAAATTCACGTCGTCAAATATATCAGACATATTTGACAATATAAACTGGTAAAGAACGGATGCATAAAATACATTACATAGGAAAAAGCATGAAGCAGAAATCTATATTGAGTCAAGATCAAAAGAGCCACCAGCTCTGCCAAGGCTGTTATGTGCATCGTCCAAACCACGTAGCAGCCCTTCATTTCACAGGAGGGAGCATCTAATCCATTTCTTCGCCCGTTTCCGCCCACCCCCCCCTTTATTTTTTTTTGGCAAGGTTTTCTTCAGCTTCTTTTGAATTAAGAGTAGTTTCAGCTTGAGTGGTCAGTTTACAAACGTCTCTCACCTGGAGAATAAAATCTACAAGGAAATACTTTGACAAATGCTCTACGGCGAAAAAACCACAGCATATCAGAAGGATAAGTGCACCTTAAGAAAAGGTGCAGAGACTTGGGAGCAACTATCAGAGATGAAACGAGAAAGGCACATACGACCTATGTGGGAAATATATGTGAAAGATTAATTTCACACAAGAAAAATCTTGAATTCTGAAGGGAAAAATAAGAGACAAGCAGAGGTAGATAAACATTCTTGAGGGCAAGTCATAAAACACTTTTTTCCCTTAACTTCCTCTTTCATCTCTTATCTAGAGGATCAATCTTTGACTCACAGTGTACAGAAAAGAAAAAAAAAATCTCAGATGACCCTGAAATTCAGAAAAACCTTCTATTTTCTCAAAAAGAATGAAAAAAAATCCAAAGTTCCTGATAAAGAGTGGGAAGAATTAAAAGCAGGCTGTATACTCAGCACCATTCTCACATCTATCAATATCTCCTTAACTTCTTTTAAGTGAAAATTTACAAATCTAGCAGCTATTAATAACAGACAGAACTCTTACCAGCTGATAAACAGAGCAAAAGTTTTTGTTTGTATTCATAAGATGAATTCGAGTAAAGTGTCTCCCAAAACGCAAACATTAAATGACAACATTTGCACACCGCTAATAAAAAGAGGAAGTATCTAACTTCCTCTTTTTAGGAAGGCAGACAAAGAAACAGTGCTATCGTATCAAACGCATTTTAAAGAAATTGCTATAAAACCAACCTCCAAATGTTACTACTCTCTACTCTCAAAACACAGTTTTTTGTGAGGTCACTTTAAAAATGCTTACCTATATAAGTGGCCATCATCTTGAAAGTCCTCTTTGCCCCACCTTCCCTTAATGTCCTCAATAACGTGGTTTTTCAGGAACTTTTTGAGCAGCTTCACCGTTTGACTGCGAGTGACGTCGGGGCCGAAGTTCTGGTTGCAGCCGAGCAGTTCGTGCAGCCAGTCCACGGCCTCGGAGGCCTTGAAGCAGCGCTCGTAGCTCTTGAAGCGGCACCGATGCTTCCGCAGGGGCATCCCCGAGCGGAACAGCTCGATCACCTCGTTCCACTGCGGAAAAGCAGCAAGGAAAACGGTTAGGGGAGCTCCCCTGCTAGAAACTCTTCAGCCCTGCGGGGCAAGATGAAGACGTGCTCAGATCTGAGCGTGCAAGTACATGCACTTTCATGACCTGTTATTTATAACACTGTTGAAATTTAAAGCTAAGATTTAAGCACCTCGGATCCGCACGCAGAGGCCCGGTTTGGCAAGGTGCAGTATCAGGGCCCCTGCAGCTAAGGCTGCAGCCCCTCCCCGGCTTTACTTGAGGAAAGGCTGCGGCCCACCCAGCGCACGGGGCGCCCCCCACCCCACGCGCCCCCCCGGGCAGGCCGGGCGCGGCTCCCCGCGAACATGCGCGGGTCAGGGCCGGTGTCGGGGGGAGCTCTCACCAGGCGCGTGGCGCGGTAGGGCCCGGGCCCCACGAGCCGCGGCTCCATGGCCAGGCCGCGCGCGCCGCCGTCTCCACGGAGACCACGCGCCGCGCCCGCCGACCGTTTGAATCGCGGCCCGCGAGAAGCCGCCTCCCGCCATTGGGCGGCCACCCCTCACGTGACAAGGGCTCTGCCGCACGTGATTGGTCGAGAGTGCCCTGCGCCCCGCCCGCGGGGGGCTGTAACGGCCGCGCGGGGGAGTCGTTGGGGGGTGGACCCGGACCCGGACCCGGACCCGGACCCGGACCCGGACCCGGACCCGGACCCGGACCCGGACCCGGACCCGGACAACTCAGAGGAACACAGGGCTACGAACCTACAGAGAGGCTCTTGGTCTTACACAAAACGCCATGAAAGGGAAGCTGGGAGGCACACTGGCTTCAGCCCTGCTTCTGGTCATGCCCAGAGGAGGGCATGCCTGGAAGCTGTGTTACCTCACACGTAAACCAACCCGAGCCCCTTGTGCCTCCTACTGGACGAAAAAAGGACTCAGGGATAGGGCCCAGGTTTACATCTCGAATACATTCAAGGCACCCATGTACATTCTCTGTGACCATTCTGATGAAAAGAATGGGTCCTTTTCCTGTTAATGCTCACAGAAAGGAAAAATTTTCAGAAAGGTCCAATTTCAGGACCATTACAGCAGGCAGCAATCACATTTCACCTTAGCCACGTCCATGAAGAGCAGCATTTCAATCCACCTCTCGTCAATAGATGCCCTCCTCCCTTTATGATACATTTAAGCATGTAAGGTGGACAGTTTTTGAGCAGAAAGATATGTGACTGTTGAAGTCGAGGCTGTAATTGCCACAGGCTCCAACACGATGTGTACCATGGCGGGTTAGCACGTTTGGTATTGCTGGCACTACAATACTTAGGCTATGTGCAGCCTCTCAATATCCACCCATACACTGCTCTGCTCTAACACTCTTCTCCTACCGCGTCTACTTGTTGGTGTGTCAAGCAGCAAAGCAAGCTCTGTTATAGGTTGTTACAGGAGTAAAGCCCAGCATTTGGGGAAAATGATTAATAAAACCAGGGTGTCTGTTCTATAGCCAAAAGGACCGTGATAGCACAACAGCTATTTTGTATTTAAAAAATACTAAATGCTTGTTGCATTAACTATTTATCTTGCAGAAAATACTTATAAATCTACGTTGCCTTTGTAGTCCTATTTTTTGGCTAAGTAAAACTACAGAGGACAAAACAGCAAGATGACTGGCACTTCGTAACATTCAAAGAGCTAACCCAGTGTGCAAGTAAGGAACTATGTAATAGGAGCACGGAGTGGGCCTTGCTGCCAGTATCCCATACAAGCAGCATCTCCTCTTTCTAATACAGTTAATTCTTAATTTCAAGCATCTCTCTCTGGAGACATTTGCAGATAGAGGGGACATCTCTTACCTTTTAGGAAACATCCAGTGGTACTGATCGCTGCATATTTATGCAGTTTGAATACAAGACCTGAAGTGAGAGCTTTGTAAAATCAGCAGCCAGAGGCAGGACCTCCCCCAGCACCTCACTGCTCATCTGCAGGAGTACCCAGCAATGTCCCCCCATCCTGCAGGAGAGCAGAGAAGCAGCATCCAGCTCACACCTCAGACTAGCAAGGTTCAGCCTTTCCTGGGAGGCCTCCCATTCCCATATGTATGTTTGGGCCCTTAGGCTCCCGAAGGCTATCAACCAAGTTGTCCCTTTTCTTCACTAGTGAATGAAGAAAAACTTTCATTCAGGAAAAACATATAAAAAATGGGGAACACTCAAGCTTTAACAACAAGAAGCAAGTTCTGTGCAGCTGTTTGAATGAACAGTCATAGGTGCCCACCCTGGGACCCCAAGAACACACAGCCCTGAGCTGGAGCCTGGCTGGACTCCACACTTATGGCCAGCGACCACAACGGCCACTGGCAGCCAGGGTGGCCCCCAGGCAGCCTCCCGGCTATCCCAGCTTCCGCACCCACCAGGAAGCATCATCTGGGAGCAGAGGATTCCAGGATCAAGCAGCTAAAAATGAGGGGGTTGCAATAGACACCTCAGGTGAAGTGTTTCCTGGCATTTGATTTTCAGTCTGCCACGACCTTTGATAGCTGCAGGGATTAAACAGTGCAGAGATAAAATATAAATTACTTTATTTGTTTTATAAAGGAGACTCATAGGTAACTTTGTAAGAAACCATTTGCAACTCATGTCCAAGATAAAGGGTAAATTCTTTCAGCGTTAACAGAACACAGTAAATGTCAGTATTCCCATAAAAGTATCCAGGTAGCAAAATTTACTTTCTTGGTATTGTGCAACAGGAAGGCAATTCAAAAATCCCTGAAAGTCTAAGGTATTTGAAAATCCCATACATCCAATTAGGTACAAAGCACCAAGAAACAAAATAAAACAAAAAAATCACAAGCTTCTTTTCTGTTAGCACAAATCATAATAGCCATACCTATCATAATAGTACATTTAAATACAACATTTTCCTTTCAACTTCTTTAACATCTCATTTACAGGCTTGTTGCATACAGTATTTCCTTAATAAACCCGCAGTATAAGTGCAACTTCCACATATCTAAGTAGGTCCTTGAATTTCTGCACGTGTGCCATGAGCGACCTGCCTAGTCAAAGACCAACCTGTTGGTTGATTCTGTATGGGCTGCAGTGCAGCCTTATGAGCACTGCTTGCCCCACTGTCCCTCTCAGTAGTCCAGGGAACGGTGTGTGTCTTTTTACCAAGCACCAGAGAGCGGAGGCAAAGTGCTATTAATGGGGAAACTTTAACATGGAGTTGCTAGAAAACAAACTTTTTTAGGAATATATTTCAATAGATGAAGGGAATGGGGGAGAACAGCACAGGACAATCATACCAGCTGCCCTCTAGGCTTCAATCAAACTGTTTCTTCAAAAAAAGTTTCTGGAAGACTAAGATTTTGGCTATTGAATTACAAGATTTTTTTTCCCCCTGAATATTCTAGCCTACCAAGATGAAAATATATCTACATACATATAAAGTAATAACAATCATATTTCGATAACTTATTGAACAAAGCAGTAGAATTTCTTTGATCATTTCACATAACATTCAAATAGTGGTCAGAAAATATTTAAATTAGTAGCTGTTTCCTGCACTTAGGGTAATCTTGAATGAGTATAAATTTCCTACATGAAATGATTTAATATATTTTAGTAAAATAGGGTATATCCAAATAAAAATCTATCATCTTAAAAGTAAAATTATATTTGACAAATTAAGATATATCCCATTCTTTAATATATTATACTTGGCAAACACATACAGCGATGTTTATATGTATTAGCAATATTAATGATCATCTTTAGATTTCATATTGACATTTCATTCTTTTAATAAAATGCAGCTCTCATTCTCAGCAGCTTATAACCAGGTGAAGTATTATTTTCCTCAGTGTTCAAAGTACTATGTACTTGTCATACACATTTTAACTATCCTCAATCAGTATCTGCATTTCAATGCATCTCCTAGATAGATCATCTATCCAGTCATTTCTAACAGGACGGAGACGAACAAGTAGTTGGGGAAAAGAAAAGCACAAGGTGTTTTTAATTTATTTTTTAATCTGAGATCCATGTTGTTTCCCGTTCCCCCACCCCAAAATCCTGAAACCCAAATAACTTACAGTAAAAATACAAACTCTGTTTTGGAAAAAAAACATACAAAATATACACAGTGTAGTGTGTGCACCTAAATACCTTGATTGTCAAGTACTACGAGCTTCCATTTTGAGATATACACATTTTTGTAGACAAGAGTTTGTTTTACTGATCTTTCCTGATTCCATTTTTCATCATCTTTGGTAGTCTTTGCCCCTTGGTGTACGCATGGTACCAGAAGTGCAGGAACAATACTAAAAACATAGAGCCATACAGCCAAATAATAAACATGAAAATGGGATACTGGTACTGACAATCTTCCATAAAGTAGATTTGTCCTATGTGGCCCGTTACCATAAGAAACTGGACCTGGAGAAGAAAGAGAAGGGAAAATAATATTTTTAAAATAAACATACTAAACAAGTTACCTCATATACATAAAGCCAACAAGGTTGGGGAGACTTTGTTTGCTGTAGGGGTGGATCTATAGAGCCACCTCGTTTAGATCCAAAAATGTTACTGCCTCCCAAAAAACCTTTTAACAGAGAAAAAGAAAGGGAAGCTCTGGATAAACTGAAAGGAAGTCTGCACTTTACAGATCAGAGAAAAGGAAACGAATAAACAAACCAAAAAAATGCAGACATGTGCAGACCCGTGTAACAATGGATGAGTGGGAAACTCCTTTGGAAAAAACTGCCAGCAAGAGCAGTAAACATCAGTCTCCTCTCAGCCCTACCTTGCACACGGTCACATTGCACAATTTTATGAAGTTTTTCAAGAAAATGTTCCACGTAAAAGGAAAGTTTTTAATCCACAGGTTGTACCATCAGGACAAGAAGATTTTAAATGGGTTATAATTGTTCAGGCTAAATAATCCTTAGTTACATGAACTCTTCTGTTAACACTAGACCTCAGCAGAGGTGTCATTGATCAGGCCAAACTAGTATTTAAGTCAGAAACAGAGTTTTGAAAATTCAACTATAAAAAATGTGAGCATGAAAAAGAATCCTGAGCAGTCGCCATTTCGAAGTGATTTGCTGCTAATAAAAGAGTTAATGTAATAATTGCAAAAGCTTTCAGACTCTGAATTAGAGAGGAAATTTCTTTAAAAATCAACTAGTTTCTGTGAAAGAATGGACAAGAAATTCTTAATACTCAAGGTGGCAATTTTTTATATATTACTATTTACATGTGTATTCTGTATATTAATAGATTATATTATTATTGGTAAAAGCTTATATTCTAGTCATTTTTACAGGCAGCGAGTTCTGTAAATTTATTCATCAAGTCCTGCCTAACTGAAAACCTCCAGTGCAAATATCAGGGCAAAGGCTGAAATCAGCAGAGTTAAGTGGATTTTGCAGAAAACTAAATAAAACAACGTAAAAATTCATTGCAAAAAGTCTGCATTAGTCACAACAAGCTCTCTGAGAGATGTTCAGGTCAAGCAGAAAAATACTCACAAGCTGTATAGTGGTCATGTATTTTTTCCACCACAAATATTTATGATAGGCTGGTCCCAAGGAACAGATGCCGTAGTAAGTGTACATGATGACATGCACAATGCAGTTCAATAAAGCATGAAACGTTCCTAAACCACCTGTAGAAGAACAAGATATGGCAGCATTATTGCATTACACACTTAAAAAGCCACCCTGGGGGCCTGACAGGTTGTTTGGCAGTTGGACACACACCCACATACCCCATTGCAGACTTTGATGAGCCCTTAGACGTGTTTGACCTGCACTGTGCTGACAGCAACTCTGGAGGGTCTTAGCACTTTCCCTTCTCAGTAAAGGCTTATCCAGTCACTTTCCAAGCAGCATTAAAGTCTAACCCATTATACATATGATACATGGAAGAAGATTTATCCCTTATTCTATTTTTGTTTATTAGAATACACCCAGAGAATGTAGCAGGAATTGTTCCTCCCACTTTATGTTGCTTTTCTGGGCATTGTGATGAACTCTGCATAGACATAGAGGGTAAACTGTGTTTTTTTCCTGAAAACAGAGATTTCCAATGAAGGAATCACAGTTTCAGATGGCCAGTTCTGGAGTCACAGTCTAGGGGAAAGCCTCACAGATCCAAGCTCCATCTCAAACCACACTGTCAGGGGAGACGAAAATTAGGGCCAAGTAACCCCCTGCTCTGAGGCAAACTCATGACTCAAACTGGCAAGACAGAAACACTGCAAGAAGTGAGCAAAGATCCTTCTACTGCGGATGAGCTATGAAATTAGATGATGCTGCTGAAAGTCATTTTATTTTAATGAATAGAAGAAATTGCAGACAAAAATGATCCAAGAAGATATATATATATGTATGTATTCATATATATATTGTACACCCACAGAAGAGGGGTGAAAAAAAAAGTCATGAAAGTCAGATACTTAATGAGAAATTTTGTAATCAAAAGCCAATTTTCCAATAAGAATCATTCAAATTAAAAATAAAATTTTATGATTTGTGTGGCTTGCCACTTAAGCTGTGATTGCAAGCTCTACTTGAAATGTAGCTACGTGTATTTCTGAAAATGACTTCAAGTGTCCCTACAATCCAAATTACAGACTTCCTGGCCTGTAGAGTGGATATTTTTTTAAAAAAAGAGATTTAAACAGAGTTAAACACATGGGTCCCACTGGAAATTCCTATTTAATATCAGGTTAGAGAGAATCAGTCTCCCCTTTCACAAACCCATTGTTTTTTAAGAACTGTTTCCAAAGCTTCATCAGTGGAGACTGTAACACTGATGGAAGCAGAAATGGTGATGAAATTGAATACAAGATAAACATGAACAGGACTGAAATTCTTGGAAATAATTTTCAGTTATCAAACAGAACAGTATTTGGCAAGATCAGTGTAAATCTAAAAAAAACTAACCTAAAAATAAAAAGTAATCTAAAAGTAATCTAAAATAAAAAAGTGATAAGCAGTCAAATGTTAGAAACAAACACAGCTCTTCATGAATATGAGGGAATATCACTATCAGAGGACAAAACAGATCTTGCAGACTTTTCAGAATGTGTTTGGGAAATTATCACATGGGAAATTGGAATCTGAAGCTAAATCAGAAGCCTGCAGCTGATGTACTGATCTGAAGCCTAGATAAAAGCCACAGAGTTCATCGCCTGTAATGGAAACTTCTTAAGGGGGGAGAGGAGGGGCTGTTGGTTGTTGGGAATTCTTAGCAAATCTAAACTACTGAACTCCACACTAAAAAACTATTTACAATTCCATCACTAAAGTATCAGCAACACAGGAACATTTGAGAAAGATCTGGTCAAGACATCAGGCTTTCAGGAACAAACCTGTACAACTACAGCAAAAGTGCACTGCACCTTGACATCCTTTTCTTTTTTTTTCAATTCACCAGACAAGCATTAGCAGATGAGGTGCAATACGCAACAGTCATTGCTTACTTATCAATTTGTTGCTGTTTTCTTCAGAAAAACAACATGCCATAGAACATGATTGAAGAAATATGTATAGAAATACATTCCTTGGTGAACAATCCTTCCACTGATACTGAATGCTAAAAACAAAATCCGGAGCAAAACCTACCAAACAAACCACCCACGCACTACAAATATACTACTAAATGACTGTGCGTTTCTCGACTCTGTTCTCCCCAGGATATTTTTATGGCATGCTATATTTATTAGCGTTCCACACTAATACTACAGAGTAGAAAGATGCATTCCAGGCAAATAAAATGCAAGGATCAGTCCTTTTTTTTTTTTTTTCTTTGCTCTTTATAAAGACTGCAGAGTAGAGAGCAGAAAATATCTTAATAGGTTTGTGAGGGACAGAGTATTATAAATAAGCTTCAATTATGTGAGCCACGGCCAGTAAAAATAGCTGAAACAAAGCCCAAGTAGCTTCCAAAGCAGGCAAAACAAAGGATGCTGAGCACAATGAGAACAAGCTTCTCCCATCCAGTTCAATGCTTAAGTTTCAGGGGAAAGGTGTCTCTAAGGAAGTTTCAGAGCATCTGCCCCAGACTTCTCCCTAGCACTCCTGATTTTGCAATCACATTTTTATTTTCCTGTGAAGATGCTCTTGGTGTACATATGTCTCTCTTCTCTGAACTTTCTTCCCTTAGCAGAAAGCAAGGGGGCACAAAATGCTGCCAGGAAAGAAAACTGAGTTGTCCTCACTTCTGTGCATTACAATTTGTTTCAGAGTGATGTCTGAAATTCTGAATTTGTCATTTTTTTGAGAGTCATTTCAGCCGTTATATAGAATCATAGAATCGGTATCACTGGAAAAGATCTTCAAGATCATTGAGTCCATCCATACATGAGAGCTATAGACATTTTTACTTTAAAAACAATGATGTTTGCAAGATTTTTTTTTCTTTAAATGTTTTTTGAAATTTTTATCTTTTTAACTTTTGCTACCAGAAGATATATACAGCTTAACCTGCCATGCCACTACCTGCAGCAAATTTGACTCCAAACCACCAGGTCCATGGCATGATGGAATGATGAAAGACATGCAGGAATGTAACTTGGCTGTTCTTCTTACGCAGAATAAAAAATACCTGAAACATATTTTAGTAAACAATATGTTACAGAAACCACACAAGCCAAACAGAATAAACTGTATGCTCACTACTGTGAGTCTGGTGTGCCAGGGAAAATGAATGGAAATGGTTGTTGAATACAGATAAGAAGTTGCCTTTACACTAAAATCAAAAGCTGCTGAGAAACAGGTACCTGATTAGGAGGATTCAAAATAACTATTTTGAATAGTTGAATAGGGACTATTTATAAAGGCACACTCTAACCACTGGGTAGCAAAGCTAAACAGAGAGCTAAATCGGTCAGGCTTTTCCAGTTTCAGCATTCCCAATCCTTCCATCGGCATTCCATCGGCCCAGTCAGGATAATGTTCAGGCGCTGAATCATGAGGTTTCCTAGATGAAAGTCAGATGAAAGGCTCTCCCTGCAGAGCACAGGACACCCTAACTGCTCATTAGGCAGCTCCTGAGTCACAGCTCGTGTTCCAGACAGAGTGAGGCAGCCCGGAACCCCGGCAGCTCCATGAGAAACATCCAGCAGCTGCTGTGAGAAACACTAAACCCGCCCTGCTAGGAAGGGCCCAGCTCAAAGAGAAGGCGCCAGAGAGCGGGCCAGGGCAAGGAGGCTGCGCTCCGCTTTCATGTAGGGCTGCGCTCTGCTTGCGAGAGCTCAGAGTGCAGGGCTAGTATCGGCCACCTCTGCAATTGTGGCCAGCAACCAAGGCGTGCATGTGAATCTGAAGCGAGGAGGTATGGCAACCTCTGCTGTATTCAGACTTGTTGGTGCAAACATTCAAAAGGTGGAAGATAAAATCTGAAGATGATATGGAGGAGAAAAAAAATCCACGTAGCCCATGTCAAATTTAATCTGCAGTAGTCAGTGCTGAGACAAGTATCTCACAGTTTAAGCTTAACACAATGGCTGGGTGCATTCAGCTGCTGCGTGCAACTTTCTCTTTTTCTTAATGGGTTTCCTCTTCCATAAAGCCCCCTTTTGCAAATCAACATTTTCCCTGATAATCAAGAATCAATAGGGTAGTTCGACAACAAGATGAAGAGAGATAACAAGGGTAAACATTTTGTTGGGATTCCAATAACAGAAGGTCTGAGGATTAATAAATAATTTCTTCTCCTCTGCCCCAGAAAAGCATTGGTCCTTTGTCAGTAAAGAGGAAACTGCACTACAAGTTTACAAATACTTACAGTGTCTAATAATTCAATGAATTTGGAGAAATAGTAAAGCCAACAAACTCGCACCATCTGCAAGAATGAACAGAAAGAGAAAAATAAAATCAAAACATAGAAAGGACAAGAAAAAATAAATAACTATATAATGGGAAAGTATACAGACAAGTGGTGTCACCTGTGGTGACACAAAGTTCACAGAACAAGACTTAATCACATAGTTGGCTTTTTTTTTTTTTTTACTTGTTTTAAACAGTAAACCTCACTTTAATCCTTATGGAATTTTAAAACCCAAGTGAACAAGTCAACAAATTCATTGTCTGTTTATTTTTCCTAAGCAACCAACCCCTTCAGTTAACTCGCACGCCCTGTGTTTTGCCAAGGGCATTCCCATTGAGCGCATTCCGCTCCGTGGCGGCGCGCTCGGATAGAGGAGCTCCGCAAGCCAGGTCAGAGCAGCGTAAGAGCTCCTCGGCCTTACGTTTGCCCACTTACTCTGAGAGCTGTAGGTGACCTCGAGTAGTCGACTATATCACACCGGAACGAATACCCCGTGGCCCAGCCTGACATAAGAAACTGTGGCAAAGGAAAAAAAAAAAAAAAAGGGCAGAAGTTGCTTTAGGACTTATAGAAGATTCATTCATTGCAGTTGACTTTTGCAATCATTATAATTATAATGAGAAATACACAACATTAAAATTTGTTTAATCAGCAGCCTTGTCAGTCATCCACCTCTGTGTGTGCTAGACACTCTAAAATCCTTTGCTGTTGCAAAGGAACAAATTGCAAATTCAAGGACCACATCTGCAGATGAAAGCAGTCTCTACATCCTACTGTGTCACCATTGGTAGTTGACAAACTTAAACTGAGGATAAACTCTGAACAAATACCGGGTACATATCTTGCAACTAAATCAGGTCAAAAAGCAAGTCAACCGCTTAAAATTTTTGAAATTTTGAGATATTTGGTTCTAAAAACAATTTTAAGAAAAACACTGTAAGCAGAAAATCATAGTTTAAAGTCATTAAGATGAGAAGCAATTAGTATGTACTATATTTTTGGCCCCACACAATTTCCAAAATTGTGTTTAATAACTGAACTGCTTGATGCAATTAGTCTTTCATTGGCAAGGTGCATGAGGAGCTCAGGTTTCACGATCAAAAGCAGAGGTGCAGGACTGTATATAACAACTATCACATGCGATATTTTCTCTTCCACCTCAGACAAGAGCAACATTGTTAAAATGATATGTGGTTCACTCCTCTGATCACCACTAGGACTACCAGATCTTATGTTTGTTTTAAAAAAGCTCCAAAATTTGTCACTGATTTATCACCATACATCACCACTCATGCACAATAGGAGGTTTTGTGACAGAGGAGAGTTTTAGTCCATAACTGCAATGGATATTTGCTTTTTAACAATCATTTGCTTGAATTGAACAAAATTTGGAACATTATCAAGATGGCACCCTGCAAAAGCACCTTCAAAATAGCTTGGAATCAGACAAGGGAGAATCAGCTTTTGCCGAGACACAATTAGTGGCTGAGGTTCAATCCCGTTTACTATCTCTGCAGTCTTTCATGAGATTGTAAAATAAGAGCATTGACAGCAGCTTATCTAATTAGTAATACTATATTAGTATTAGATTTATACCCTTATTACATTTAAATCTTGTTTTCATTGACAAGGGTTTAAAACCAAGAGCAAACACAGCACCTAATCACAAAGGGAAGCCTGGAGATTTTTCACAACCAGGAGTCAAGCAACCTACTGCTCTCGTCTTGCGCAGCCCCGGCGCTGGACACGGCAGCCCTTGCACAAAGCAGGGGCTGCTGCACGTGCTGGGGAGCAGGGCGGCTGAGCCGCTGTAACGGGGACTTGGGCAAGTTGAGGGGACAGAAAGGGCGCTGATCTGGCAGGATCCGCTGCCAGCTTTTCATGACCAGCTTGCCAAACCTGCAATAGTTGCATCGTGTTTAACCCCAAGAGGGGCGGCACTGCAACAGTGGTGCATTACCAGGCAAGTGTATAGAGCTATCATACACACAGAATAAAAGGTAAAAAATAGCTTATTCTATAAGAAAATGTAGGTACTAGCTTTTTAAACTTTAGAAGATGCTTCTAAATTACAGCTACTACATAGTGTGTGCTACTCAAGCTTAAAGATTTTTAGGTCATTCACTACAAAACCCTGTGTAACCCATCTCACTTGAAAGTCCAACATTTACTTGCAATACCAATTGCAGTAAAATCTCCTTTTGACATGAAGAGTACTTACTATTTCTAACAATCAAGGCTAAAGACTTTTTTAGGCTAAAATCCCAAAATTAGATATTTTTAACTTTCGCTATTTAGAATCTAGATTTAACTGAAGATTATCCTGCAGTTGAACATAGTCTATACAGTGTTTGAAACATCATTGTTGGCTGTCATGTAGTGGAATAGAAACAATTACAATGAAGACACGTAATCTATTTTACCTCCTCCAGTCCAGAGAAATTAAATAAGTTATGAGGAATTTTTAAAATTACTTGTAATGGCATAAAAAATATTCTACAATCTTCCTTTTAGGTATGAAAAAAGGGAGTATCAACTCAAATTAGTTTAAGTATACTCCTTAGAGAAATGTAAGTAGAAGAAAATAATACTTATTTTGGGAATTGCAGAGGAGGAATTTTATCATTAAATAAAACACAGTACACAATACACAAAATGTATAAATACATTTCAAATAAATGCTGTACTTACTTCATAAGTCATATATATTGAGAGGGTTACCACACTAAAGTTGTAGAATGCCATTATCTGCCTGAGTTCAAAAGGCTTTCTATTTTCCATGAGTTTGGGTCCCAAAGAAGTGACAAAATAAATGTAGGTTCCAACAATAATGGTGGTTGGAAAAGGTGAGGACATGAGCGGCCAGCCTTCCAGTCTTGGGTCTAGGGAGGGGAAAAAAAAAGAGAAAGAAAAAATAAATATCCAAAACCAACTACAACAATAGCAGATCTTTCCAGTATTTATCCTAAAATAAATCCTAAAAACTGCTGATTTTTTATTCAGAAAGTTTCTGCATTCACAGGTCTGGCTGCCAAACACCTTCAGTGCAAATCCCCATCGCTGGGCGCTCAGGGCTCAGCACCTGCCGGATTCCAGCCTCCCACATCGACCCTTCGCACTTGCAACCAAGAGGCAAGGCAGCAATCCCGAATCCAGAGCTGGATTCCAGCCTCCCACATCGCACTTGCACTTGCAACCAAGAGGCAAGGCAGCAATCCCAAATCCAGAGCTGGATTCCAGCCTCCCACATCGACCCTTTGCACTTGCAACCAAGAGGGAAGGCAGCAATCCCGAATCCAGAAGTGGCAGCTCTGGCTTTCGGGCTAATGCTCTGCCTGAAGAAAACTCCACATTTTCACAGAATCACAGAATCTACAAGGTTGGAAGGGACCTCTAGAGATCATCTAGTCCAACCTTCCCGCTCCGG
>JAUBOD010000667.1:8359319-8378844 GCA_032353885.1 Nothura maculosa
TTGTCACCTGAGGAGCGGTGAAGCAAGGTTCATTTTAGCTACTTTGAACTATCACAACTGTCAGGACTTCTCTATGCATGTTTGGTCTGTCTTTATCTTAACGGCATGGAGAGGCTTTCAACTACAAGTTCTGCAGGCTGCAGCGAGGCGGTGTGGGCAAGTAGAAATGACAAGGACACGAGTAGGGCTCTTTCTGCTGGCATCCCTGGCATTGCCACCAGTAATGATTTTGTCATTTATAATAGGTGAGAACTTTGGGTGAGATGATATTCGATGGATTTAGAATAATGTAGCTTATCCACTTGCAGATTTCTGTAAAGCCCAGTCAGAGAACTAACTCAATGATTTTTGCAGCATGAGCTGCATGCAATGTATAGCATGAGCATAGGAAAACTGCCATTTTCTCAGAGCGGTATTTACAATGTCCATTTTAAGTAGCTGAGCATTTCTATTAAAGCACTCTACTCAGTGTTCCACAGATATATTCTGTATTTCTTGGTTAATTATCCTGTAATAATTCAGGATACATATGTGCATGTTAGTAAATACTACTCTATTTTGCTGATAGTATTATACAAAGGCTTACCAACATCAATCATATCTCCACTCTGTGTTGACTTTTGCATATTTACTCATTAGGATTATTAGCACAGTCCCAGGTGCCTAAAAGTTGTGCCAATTGAGATATAGTATCAAGAAGCCCTCATACAATGAAAAGTTAAAAGCGTAGGACAGTAAAAGAGAAAAGAAGTGATTCCAAAAAGTTAGATAATAGCAGTCATCCAAAAGCAGCAATGTATAATCATAGAATGGTGGAGGTTCAAATGGACCTCCAAAGATCATCTAGTTCAACAACTCTGATCAAGCAGGGTCACTAGGAGCATGTTCCACAGAACTATGTCCTAGGCAGGTTTTGATTATCTCCAGAGAAGATCTCCACAATCTCTGGGCAATCTGTTCCAGTGCTGTGACCCTCACAGCAAAGATCTTCATATTCAGATAGAACTTCCCATGTTTCACTTTGTGCCTGTTGTCTCTCATGCTATAACTGGGCTCCACAGAGAATAGTTTGGCCCCATCCTCTCTACACTTAACTTCAGATACTTACACACACTGAGGAGATCCTCCCTCAGTCTTCTCTTCTTTAGCCTAAACAGGCTCAGCTCTCAGCCTTTCCTCATAGGAGAAATGCTTCAGTCCCCTAATCATCTTCACAGCCTATGCTGGGCTGTCTCCACAGTAGTTTTATGTCTCTCGTACTGAAGAGCCCAGGGCTTGACACAATATTCCCCATGACATGAGGGCTGAGCAGAGAGGGAAGGAGGGGATCATCTCCTTCAATCTGCTAGCAACACTCTTCCCTGCCAAGTGAACAGCCCACAGCCAAGACTGCAACCAACCTTCACATCTCCAACCAGTCCTTCTTGTATCTTAGCATATGTAGTCCAGCAACACACTTCTCTTCATTGGTTCCTCCACTACCTGTGTCAAAAAATTACCATTGATGCTCTGCAGGAACTTCCTGGACTCTGTGTCTAGTTGTGTTGTCTTTCCAGCAGATAATGAGGGCGGCTGAAAACCAAGCCCTGTGACTGTGGACAGACAGCTATTTCCAGCTGTCTGTAAAAGATGCTCATCTACTTTCTCATCAGGACCAGGGGGCCTGTAGCAAAAACCCACAACAGTTTCACCCATTTCAGTCTGCCCTTTAATCCTTACTCATACACTCTTTACTCGCTCTTCATCCACCCCTAGGCAGACTTTAATANNNNCCATTTCAGTCTGCCCTTTAATCCTTACTCATACACTCTTTACTCGCTCTTCATCCACCCCTAGGCAGACTTTAATACATTCCTGTTGCTCTCACATAAAGAACAACTCCACCACCTTGTCTTCCTGACCCATCCTTCCTAAAAAGGACACAGCCATCAATTACAGCATCCCAGTCACATGAGCTATCACACCATGCCTCTCCAAAAAGGATTGCAATGAAATCATGGCCCTGCAATCCCACACATCTCAAATTATTTGTTTGTTCCCTATGCTGTGTGCACTGGTATACAGGCATTTCAGAGAGGTGATTGAGCACACATGCTTCCCAGGAGTGCAAGGAGTCCATAGTCATCTCTCCTATGCATATCACAGGCCACATGTACCCAACTTGAGCCACAATTTGCTGACTAGCCTGTTCCTATAACTCTCCCCTTCCTCCATCTTTCCTATTAAATTTCTCCTTGCCAGACTGGTCAATCTTTTGATAGACACAAATGACTGCTTAGTGAGGTGTATCCCCTCTTTCTCCCCAGCTGTCAATCTCCAAACAGGGTTCAGTGGTCACAGAAATGAAAACCACAGCCAGTACCAGCGGCACAGTCTGTTGTTAACTTGGAAAATTTATCTATTCCCGCTCCTATTCTTCTGCCTCGCTAGCAGAATTGATCACCAACCTCATATCTCTGAAATCCTGCTTGGTGGTTTCCAATTTGCACTTGATATCACTAGTGTCGTATAGAAGACCAGCAGAAGATAACAGTCAAACACATGGACAAGTGTCCACAAACAAGACTGACAAGCCTTGTCAGTCTTTCCATAATGTCTCATGTTCAGACTTCTGGTAGGCAACAAGCCTTTCTAGACAAGAGCTACTTCTGAGTGTTCCTGCATGGCAGAGGCCTGTTGGCCTAGTTGCTCCCCTTAAAGCCATGCCCAGCTCCTCCTCGGCCTGGAGGGCATTAAACTTGTTCCTCAATTGCAAGTGTTCAGGATTTCCTTCAAGAAATGACCAGTTTCCAGCCTTCTTCTGCAGTGCTGTGATCTACCATTTCACACGGCACAGAAGCCTCCAGAGCTCCTGGAGCTATATGGTCTCCTATAATACCCTGTATATCACTTGATCATCTTCTCAATAATGTTGGTCAAATATGGTCAGTGGTCCAATTTCCAGTTATTGAAAATACAGAAAAAAATAATACAGAAATTCCTCCTTATGCATATTTAAGAAGTAACCATAAGTTTTTGTTCTTTTTTTTCTAGAGGTCTAATAACAAAAGTGGGTCTTAAAATCTGATATGAATGAGAGGCTACAAGTCGAGTAGATCAGCCTGGAACAAAGTAGTATAAAACGCTGAGATATTTGCTGAAAGAGTAAATGAACAAAGATTGCTTAAATAGGCTAGGCTAGGTCAGAACTAGTGAAGAAAAGACTCTTAAAGTAGTAATGTAGTGAGGGAATAAGAGCAAAAGTTGTTAAAGACAGGAAGATCTAAACATGAGACATGTCTTAAACCTGTGGCACCTTTCACCAAACAGGTGGTAGAATAGAAAGGTGAGAGTAAGCAAAAAAGAAGTAATCAAGATGGGAGATGAGAGAAAAAAATAGTGATCTGGGAACAGAAAATTTTAGATCAGATTTTATATGGAAGAAATAATAAAACTTAATCACTGGATATTTTTGGTGGAGAAGACAGTAGAGCTTTGAGTCAGGGAGGCTGGTGGCATTAGACATAGTGCCTTAAGATCAAGCAGGAGAGAATATTTTAAAGGAGAAATAACCAATTCAGATTGCACTAAACCGAAAGAAGTAACAGTATTTAGAAAAGGATAGAGAGAAAGGCAGAAATATGAATTTGAGTAGAAGTAGAATCTGCAAACTGGGACAAAATACAAAGCTGATAGCTGTTTTACATTACATAACATTTTAAACATGAATTGTAATTTTTTAATTGAAAGTCTTCAATACAGCAGTTCTATTTTTCAGAGACTTCTATGATATTTTAGCTATACTTTTATTTAACTAAATATCTTTATAGATAAACTAGATATTGAAATTTATTTGGTAACTTGTTAAAGTTAGCAACATTTTAAGAAAATGCAGGTGAATATGAAGAATATTAATGAAAATAGGTCAATTATAAAATGAGTTAAATATTTTTTTTAAGACAACTGTTGTATAGTGACTATAATAAACACTGGAAAGGTTAGAACTAATGCACTTCATCATAGGAAAATATTGCACTGAGTCCAAAGGGGGTTAAGCATCAGCTAGTATCATTTGAGATATTGCTTGTATATGTTAATAAAGGATTATAAAATACTTATGAATACTCTCTCTTACAGTCCTTGTTCTGAGGGTAGGATTCTGCTCTAACATACCCAAATTGCTTTCAGATCAAATCTATCTCATCTTCTCCTCAGAACAACATTTGAGCTGAAAACCAGTCTTCATGCAAACACATAAGCAGGTCTCCCAAACAGAAATGGAGGAAAATGGGTAAGACAGGCCAAAGAACTGTCCAGACAAGGTAGGCAATTATTTTGAAAGCAGAGAGAATTGCAGATTCTAAGCAGAAGAGCTTAATCATTAATCAATAACACTCATTGAGTAAAATGTTGAGTGCTTGAATGTGGAGAAAGGTTAGGCCTGAGTCCAGGCTTGGAGGCCTGTCTGTGGGAATGGCTACACGCAACAGAAAACAGAGATGAAAATTAACAGCAATAGTTATAAATATCCTGATGTTGAGAGAGGCAGATGTGGCAGTAGCTGTGATGAGAGACCTGAATGTAGCTGACAGTGAAGCACTGGAGAGAAAGGGATGGGAGAGTGGAGAAGGATTCTCCCCTGCCAAAGCTCATGTGCTCTGACCCACGTGGAAGGAAAGTTTTTACCTCAGGACTTAGAGCACCAAGGCACTGCTGAAACAAACACGGGACCTTGCAGCGCATCAGTGTAGCATGCAGGGTTGCTGTGCATACAAATCCTGTGCCTCTTGGGATATATGCTGGGCTGTTCCCTTCAGAAAACTGCTTACTAGAAAAGCTCCTTTTCTTTCCTGTAACTTCTATTTTCCTGAGATTGTTAGCTTGGTGCTTAATCAGTCTGGTGGAATATTGGCTCATTTTCCACATGTTGACTGACACAGTTTTTCCTCTCTCTGTCAGGAAAAGAAATTTGCTGGCACAAATTTCAAAATCACAGAAATATATGAGCCTTCTTTTGGCAAAAGGTATAGCAGTGAGAAGAACTTACATGAGGAAGGCACACACAGCATGAACCTCCTGAGGGACTGGAATCTCTCTTCCAGCACAGACTTGTAAGAGGACCAGTTTTGCTGAGAAGCAACATAATTCTTACATCAGAGCTCTGTGCGTCTCACACATATCTACATCTAATACAGTATCCCATTGCTGAATATTATTTCAATTATTCTGATATACTCCATTAGTCAGACCAAATCTTATTATATAACCATAGTGGAAGAACAGGATTAAGCAAGTGTTTCAAATATCCACTTAGACCCTTGTGTACATTTTTGTCTACAAAACAATCACATGCACTGGAGACTTTCTTTATAAACACTGATGAATATTCAGGTGGCACAGCAAACCTGAAACAACCTTGTGACAGACACAATATTTTTTCCTTGGGAAGTAAATTGGAGACTGCTCTGGGAATATGACGTACACTCAGAATGTGCCAAAAGTGCCCATTTCCCGTAGGAATCATGCAGTTCAGGGCATGGTTCTGGTTTCACTTGTAGCAGCACCAAATCACAGAACATCATCAGATCCTGCAGCTCCAGCTGAAATAAGCCATAAGCCTGCTCTAGGTGCAGAGACATATTCTCTGGGCCATACAAATCACTGGAGAGAGAGAGATATGCATAAGACAAGAGCTTCACATAAAATTACTATTTTATAAAGTCACATTTGTATTTTTAATGTTTGCTAGCATGAGAATTATAATCAGCTGATTTCCTCAGGTGTTACCAAGTAGTGTAGGAGGTGATAGCAACAGTAATTAACCATTGAGCAACATGAGACACTCCCTACCAGCTGCCACAAAACATGCTAATTCCCCACTGCTCTTGCCACACGCCTGCTGTTTGGTGAAACTGCTACTCTGAGAAAACTGGGCTCTCTAGAATGATCAATTCATTGCACCTTACTGATATAACATATCTGCAGAAAACAGCAAAGTGTATTATCACAGTACCAAGTAAAATATCCAAGTCCTGTGAGGATATAGTATATATAGACTAAGTTACAGCTTGGCATAACAGCAAAGTAGTTTAGCCGGGGCTTTTTAGCTAGCTTGTTCAATCAAACTAGAGTTAACTTTTCAGTGTGATGTGGCTGCCAGCAAAATACATGTACCCTGAGTTACAGGAAAACAATCTCTTTTTTAGGGCACTCATCCTTCTGAAAATGGCCCTTTTTTTAAATCAAAGTAACATTGACATATGGGCATTAAAAGCTGCAGTCCCTTCAGAGGCTGTCCTGAACTACTTTAAGAGTCAATTTCAAATTTTAAATACAAATGGAACTGGTTGGACATCAAATCTAAGTCTGTTCTTGCCAATGATCTCCAGCAGGAAGATAATATATTTCTCCATTTATTATGAGTACTTTTTTTAATCTAACTTTTCTATAATTATGATTCTAAATTAGCTGAATCTGAGAAAGATTCTGTTGGAGGTTAAGACTTGTAGCTAATATAAAGCAAACAGCATGTTAAACAAATCCTTTCCAGTCCATAAAAAAGGAACACGCTTAGTATCTTTCAAATGTGACAAGTGCAAACTATTTTACTAAACTCTTCCTCCTTCCGCCCCCATTCATATAGCTTGTATTAAACAAAAGTACATCATTTTTGTTGAAGAATAAATTACCCTGTACTTGCTTAAACATGCTACTCTAGATTACAAACATATGTCTGTAAAAATGACTGGGTGGACTGACATGAACTTCTAATTTGAACCTCCTATGTGGCATGAGCACATTTATTGCACTTTGTTTACTATAAAACATGTGTAGGATCACAGATGCCTCTTTTGCACAACTGAAAGAAAAGGGCAGATTTGTAATCTTCCGACAGATAAACTTCAGTGATTGACTGAAAGTCTCCTTCCTTACACATCTTAACTCAATAAAATGCATAATTATAAATGATGCTTTGTGTTAATTTGAAAGCAATAAATTTTACAACATACTTGTATGCAACTTTAAAAATTCTGTTTTTTTCTTTTTCTTTTGTAAATAGAAAGCAAGAGCTTCCTGTGGCTTTCTATTTGTATTGCAAGAGCCAAATATTTTTTTTCGTGAAATTTGGCAGGATTAAGAGTGGTAAAAAGTGACAGCTTGGTGGATAACACTGGTTAGCAATCATCTAGGAGGAATGTGTGGGTTGGTAGGTACAGCTGACCACAAAGCACACATATCATCTGAAGGAATGAAGCTGTGGGGAATAGTTAATGCACCTGCTAGAATTCGTGTACACTCCGTCATCCCTTCTTACCAACCATTCCCATTATTTTTCATAAAATAGACTAATACACACACACACACACACACACACACACACACACACACACACACACAAGGAGGGAAGGAGAAAAGAAGGCATGTCTGTTTGGCGACTGACCTTTAATCTCACAAGAGGACTTTATTGACATACTTTACATACTTTCGTTTAGTTAAACATTATAAATATTAACTGCTATTCACTGTAATCAATATACTGCCCTCCAAGAAAGTTTCTTAGACATCTTAGTATCTCAGTACAGATCTAAGTGACTAAGCAATGGCAATGGCTCCTTTCATTGTGGGCTTAGCCATTTTGGCTCATATGTGGGGCACTCCAAATATACATAGCTGAACAATTCCTCTGTCTTAACTAATATGTCATAATTTGACCACAGAGCTCAAACTTCATTTGTATTCAACTATTACTAGGCTTATATGTTCACTGTGACAGATGCTAGTCCAGTGTGCACTGAAGAGCTTAACTGCATGTCCTAAACCTTTACCTGCAATGAACACTGAGAATCTTTCTCAAGTGGAGCCCCAAATTAGTGTTTTTTTAATTTATATGGGCATATATACACAAAAACATTTATATGCAGTGCAAGATGGCATAAAGACTATAAGACAAAATTAAGTATAAAAATAAGAGTGAATTTTGTTTCCGAATCTGAGATTTTTTTTAAGCCTTAGTGACAGAGGTTTTAAAATTGCAAGCACCAAGCTAGGCGAGTAGATTAGGAATTCCTTAGGATTAGGAATTAGGAATAAAAATAATAATAGGATAAAAATAATAATAGAAAAGCCTTAGTACAAAGTCAAATATTGTGAAAAAAGGTGTCAAATAAGGATCTACAGTTTTAGTCTTGTGAGCATATGTGTAACAAGGAAAAATACTGGTGATAGAGAAAATGGCAAAAGGAGATAAAAATCCATCACCATGTGATGAACATTTTTCCCCTCAGTTGGGAGCTTCACAGTTTGCTCATTTGGGAGCTAACCTGCTTATGTCTTTTTCCAGGTTTTTGTATAAAATGAACCAGCTTTTTAGTTGGATATATCACTATCCATTTTTTTTTTCAAGTATCATAATCTAGATTTAATTAATCTGCAGGAGTGGAGGGAGTCTGAGTTGAGTCTCCAGACAACTCAACTTTCTCTCAAGCCAAAGGAGACTTTTCTTTCCTTAACCTGACTTTTCTTCAGGAGCTGGGTCAGACTGGCTCCCATTTCCATTCTTTTCTTAGGCTAGAAGGAAATTTCTTTGATCTCTTGTAAGAAGCACTAAATACTTTGGTTATTGGTACCTTCTGCATCAAGATGAAAAAATCTTCTCAACTTCCCTGGCAGGCAAAGCAAGTCTTCTGAGTCTCCTAATTCCTGGAATGGCCTGAAAGGATGAAAGACTTTCCTACATATTCTAATCTAGAACACAAATACCAAATCCCAGCATCTGCTATCAAAATAGAGTGCTTCATGTTCAGTTTAAATAAACCCTTTAAACCCTTTCCTACTATTTCAATGGAATTTAGCATCCAGCTATCTCTTAGTTGCCTCTCAAATGAATGACTTGTTTTCCCAACATGAACACAATACCTCATCTGACATCTTACTGGATTTTCAAATCTTTTTTTTTTTTCAGATTCACAAGAACAGGAAGTGCCCTTAACTCAGTAATTATTCCATTTGCTGCACTTCTAGCTATGCAACTATCCTACCAAAAACATGTGCTATAAGAACAAAACAGAAGAGTTATCGAAGGTGAAGACTCAGAAGAAATTATCACTTTTGACTTGCATATAAGCAAGACAAGCACATGCAGCTGCCAATCTTTGCTTAGTTTGGTTCTTCTCTGTCAAAATTAACATGTATCTTCACGCTCCTTTTAACTCTTTCATTCAGAAAATACACATGCTTCACCTATTGAATACAGTCACCATAAGAAAACAATAGTTTTTTTTTTTTAAAAAAAGTTTCCTTTATCTGGAGAACTTATAAATAACAAATTTACTACTTTTACAGAGAACATTTAATACTGAAAGAAAATATAATATATATATGCATTTATCCTAAACAGAATTTTACATAAACTGAATGTTGGCTAGTACCAAGAATTTCAACACCTTGGAAACTAAACATCATTTATCAGTTATTGTCACTGCATGGAAGGTTTTCAGTTGCTGGATTGTAAAACGGGCTTGTATTCCTCTTCCCTCGAGCCTCCCCAAGAAAACAAAATAAAAAAAGAAAAATCCACTCATCGCGTTCCATGCAGCAAAGGACAACAGTCAATGGGAATAATGACAACATCATCGGTCAATACCAGGAAGAAGTTGGGAAAGACTCAGATTTAGAAGATATTAATGGCTACCATGAACAATAAAGCCTCAAGGCTATTACAGTTTGTAACTGTTTGAGACAGATTTAGAAACTAAATTGGCAGGTACATGAGTATGTAACTATTTGGGCAAATAACACTCCATTCACCTCTTTGTCAGTTATAGCCTACACTGCATTTATGGGCTATTTACATGAAACTCGTACAGTGCAAAAAATTACAAAACAGTAAAAACTTATCCTCATAAAAGTACAGAGGAAAGTTTCCATGTTTTTAAATAGATTCCTGTCTCTAGATGTGCTTGTTAGAACTCCATGTGAGATGGTCCATGGGTTCTGGGAGAGTTGGTCCTTGGCTGCAGGCAGTCGAGTGTATGTGGCAGGAAGCCAGCAGGGATGAACAAGGAGCTCTTGACACAAGTCAGATGTGGAAAGGAAGATACAAAAGGTGGAAGCAGGGACAGGCAACCCAGGAAGTACATAGAAAAAAAGCGTGCAGAGATGGAGGTAGGAAAGCCAAAGCCCATCTCCCGTTGAATCCACAAAGGGATGCAAAAGGTAACAGGGCACATTAACAGGGAATGTGTGAGCCTCCTGCTGAACGGAGCAAAGGAAATGGTGAAAAAGGACTCGGAAAGAGTCAAAGGACTCAGTGATTCTTTGCCTTGGTCTTGTAGGACTTACCCTCAGCAAGCCCGACTCCCTGCAATTAAAGGAAGTCTCGGGGAAAGAAGATTTGCTCCTGATTCAGAAAGATTAGTTTAGGGAACACTTAAACAAACTGGCTATATACACAGGTCCACAGGATGTGATGCACCCATAAGTGCTGAAGGATCTTGCTGATGTCTTTGTGGGGCCACTCTCAATTAGTTTTGACAGGCCATGGCAGCTGGGGAGATTCCTGAGGACTGGAAGGAGGCAGGCATCATTCCTGCCTTCAAGAGCAACAAGAAAGAGGATCTGAGGAACAACAGGCTAGTTAGCCTCAAATGATCCTTGAAATAACTTCCAAACATATTACGGATAAGGTGGTGATTGGGAGTAGTCAGCATGGATTTAAAAATGGAAAATTATGACTGACTAGCCTGACAACCTTCCATGATGAAACGACAGGCTTGGTAGATAAAAGGAGGGCAGCGGATGTTGTTTATCTCTACTTTAGTGAGGCTTTCAACACTGTCTCCCATAACATCTTCCCTGACCAACTGGCAAGTAGAGGATGAAGAAGCAGATGGAGAGATGAAGCGAGAACTGGCTGAACTCAAAACCGGCTGGGCTCAAGTGCTTGTGATCAGCAGCAAGCAGCCCAGCTGGGGCCAGTCATTAGAGGAGTACCCCAGGTATCAGTGCTGTGGACAATGCTGTTGGACATCTTCATCAAGGGCCTGGATCATGGAACAGAGTGCATTCTCTGCAAGTTTGCAGATGATCAAAAAGTGGTTGACACACCAGCTGACATTCAGAAGCCTGCCATGCAGGGAGGCCTCAACGGGCAGGTAGTTCATCATCCTAGGAAGTTCAGCAAAAGGAAACGTGAAGTCCTGTGCAAGCAGGACAGCAACCTCACCCAGCAGTAGAAGCTGGGAGTCCACCAGCTGCAAAGCAGCTTTGCAGAGAAGGGCCTGGGGACCCTGGTGGACACCAACGTGACCAGGGACCAGCAATGCACCCTTGCAGCAAAGGCCACGAACCTAGATTGCATGAAGTGCTACCAGCATGTCATGGCAGGCAATCCTTCCCCCCTGCTCAGCCCATGTGTGACATCTGTGGGGTTGTGCCCAGCTCTGGGCTCCCTAGCACAGGAGGAACAAGGAGACACTAGAGTGGGTTCAGTGAAGAGTCACCAAGATGGTTAAGGACTGGGAGCATCTGACGTACAAGGAGAGGCTGAGTGAGCTGAGCTTGTTGAGCCTTGGGAAAAGCAACCTGGAGGGGAGGTGTCTTATTGTGGGATGGATGGGGTGATGGGGTGGAGTAAAGACAACAGACTCTTCCCATTGGTAACTAGCGGGGAAACATGATGTATTGAGCACAAATTGCAACACAGGTAATTCCATTTAAGCCTAACAAGCTTTTTCCCCCTCTAAGGGCCATACTCTAAAGCACCATAAACATCCTGCCCGTAACAACACCATTTGCAATCATACTACAGATGGGAAACTGATCACTGAAAACTGTTTTGAAAATAATGCATTCATTCTTTGATAATTTGCTCACAGGATTTACAGAGCAATATTTTAGAAATTCAAATACCTCATACATGCAAGGTTGTTAAGCATGTTCAAAATACAGACTGCAATATGCAAAAAAGTTATTCCTCAGAACACATATCTTTTGAAAGAAAAAATCAAAAACTACCTCCTTCCTTCAAGTTTTTCCCCATTTTTCTGTTTTAGATAGGAAAAAAAAGCCAACCAAATAACCATTGCAACAAATATTATCACTTAAAAAAGTAGAAAGTTTTTTTTTTTTTTTTTTTTCTCTTTTCTTCTTCACTCTGTTACCATAAAGTCAGAGTCAGGCTGGTCCTTGAAGTATCTTCAGCTGAAACTTTCATCCTGCAACAATCCATTTAATAGCACAAGTAAAATTTTTTGTCTCTCTTTGGACATACAAGCTACATATGAAACTTGCCTATCAAAACGGTTACCTTGATATATCCTCCTGACCATGTCTGATTCCTGCGGACACTGCTAGGATCTAAACTGATACAGAAAGTGACAGTCTATATTTTGTATAGATACTAAAACACAAAAGCACAGAGAATTAATCCAGAAATGCACACTCAGCATATCTATACATAATATAAATATTAAATTACTATCATTTATTTATAATTCTATCTCACTTCCAGAAACTGTGTATTACTGTTTGAAGTGCTCCATTTCCCTTTTCCCTTTTTTTCTACCCCACTGAAGTTCTGCATCTCAGTTCAACATGAACTTCTGATTTAGCTCTCAGCACATGGCTGCTGAGGCACAAACACTGACTGAGATTAGGCAATGAACTCCAGAACTCTTGATTAAAACACCGTGTGCTTTAGGATCACAAATTCAGATGAAAGCAGAGTTTTGAAGGACTACGGTCTATAAAACTTGATTCACACACCGTCTTGTACTGTACCTAGAGCTCATTTCTGTCCATGAATTCTTCACCGTGGCTAGGGAAGCACGTATGAGATTCATACATACAGGATTAACCTTAAAGTCACTTTAACAAGAGTAACAAAAACCTAATCAAGCTAGCTTCTATTTTTAACTTTCTGGGACAGATTCAGATACAAGTTCATGGGGGATTCCACATAAACACTTGGATAGTTAATCTGCCCCTTCCTGAACCGAACATCTCATCCACAGAAAAAGTCAAGCTAGACTAATAAAGCACAAAAGAATAAGCACATAAACCCATTTAGGTTCCCACAGCACATTGATACTCATAAAAAGACTCAGTCCACTCCATCTAGACATTGCAGAAAATAAACTGGAAGTATCCCTGAGCAAGCCCTCCTTAAGGCAAAATCCTCTGTATCAGGTCTCTCAGAATTATCTCCCTATGTATTAGTGATACCAGAAACAATGTACTATTAACTAGTCACAAGTTTTCTTTCATCTGCTGTTCGACAATGAATAAAGCATACCAATGTGTAAGGGTTAAGTATAAAATCAGTAGATATGAAAAAGTAATCCCTTAGATAAAGCAATAAATGTGAGGATGATGCCAGGGAAAAAAAAGGTGGAAGGTTATTTTGAAAGATCTGGCTTTAATACAACTGTACGAGAAATCCAGTCACAATAAGCCTGACAATATCCGATTCTGTAGATAAAGTCCTTGAACGTAGCTGCCTGAATGTCAATTTTATATCAGCACACCAGGGAAATTCAGCCTTCATCCCCACTGCTGCTCCACGCATCCTCATAGGCTGGATTTAAATGCTGTTGAGAAAGAGACTGGAGAAAAAAAAAATCACTCTGAGGTTTACTTTAATAGTACTCTAAGTAATTAAACATTACTTAACATTAAAAGTAAATAAATGCAATACTTAAAGCATTCCTGCAAACAAACTGCTTTGCGTCTCAAAGATACAAGATTTTTATGATCAATTCTTTGATGTTTTGTCCGTTAGAAAAAGGACAAATTGTGAAAAGACACAGTATTTCATTTAAATCCAATTTTGACCAAGACATCTGGAACATAACTGGGAGCTCTACAAATGTCTGAATGTAAAATACGACACCATTTGTCATCAGCAGCAGGAGGGGGACAGTTGGCAAAGCAGCGGCATACACGGCTCAGGCACCACAAGGGTAAACCCAGAGGGCAATTAGCATCAGAGCGGGTGGTTTCCCTCCCTCCAGCTCCAGACCAAAAAAATACTTAAAAAATAAATCTGCTTATACCAGAAAAAAACAAACCCTCAAAAATGGCAATTTAGGAGAACAAAAACATTCATCTCAGGTCACTGGAACACACTTTGACTTCATTTCATGTTATCTAAACTTTGAAACTACTTTTTAAGTGTAGTTTTTTGTAAAGAATGTTTCAAAACAGAGCAAAAAAGTGTTTTATTATAATCTTTTTAAAACAGAACAGTGCTGAAATGTTAGAAAATATCTTTTTGTATGATATAATTCAAAATATTAGTATCTCCTGATTTTTAACAGTTGTAAAAGTTGCTATACTATTATTTTGAGAAGGGCTCCAGTCCCTTTAAAACTATTTTTCCCCTTTCCTATTGTTTTTTAAATTTATCTTGACCATTTCTAATAGTGGAGAAGAAAAACATGTTCTCCTATGAAAACCAGTGCTATTATGATCTGTTCTGGAACAGTCTGCATGTTTTCTCCCAAACCCTATGTTCCTTATATTTTGGTTACAAAAGTACTTGGATATGAATTGTAGCATGCTTAATCTTATGGTTTAGTACATAATAATATTCCTAAACAAATTTTAAATGCAGTTTTTCATTGACATTTTTCACTTGCAAATAAGTATAAACTACAGAAAGCAGCACGGAATTTAAGGAAGCTAAACTGGAAGCTAAAAATGATGGGCAGTCAAATAACAAATACTACCTCAACTGGAAGAGAAACAGCAAGTTTACAAGAGATTTTTCCAAGTGAATCAGCACTGTTGCAAATTTTGAAGATGAAAATCCACTTCATATATAATGTTTTTCTTGCATGCATAACACCCATAAAAAGTATATTTCAACTGGATAAACTGTTAGCTACCTTTTCAGAAGTGTCATCAGGAATTGGCTCTCGAACGGCAGGTATCCAAGCAAGGATATTGCAGTCTTTGCTACCACTATAAAGCTCCTTTAAAAAAGGGAAAAGAAAAAAAAGAAAGAAAGAAAGAAAGAAAAAAAGTCTGCTATACAAATTTAATGAATATTGAAATAGAAATAATGCTGTAAATAAATTGTATAATTTTTTTTCTAAATACGGACACGTACGTAACTCCTAATTTGTAATACAATCAAAACAAAATTTTTTTTCTATTAAAATTAAAAACATGAATCTACACAAAAATATCCAATATGATACAGGTTAGAAGAGTACATAAATACGAGGCATAAATATGAGTAAATATGGTGTAAGTAGGTCTAGGCAAGGAAAAGAACAAACAAGGAACAATTTGAAGTCAGCATCTGCCAGCAAGGCAGAGATCAGAAAGACTAATTTATTATTTTTAACAGTCTTATTTATTACGCTAATGACGGGAAGCTGGGCACCCTGCAAACACGTGCAAGCAAATGGCGTCTGCACCAAACAGCCACCCATCAATCACAGCTTAATTTTGCTCTTTCTTAAAGGAAATAACAGGTTTCTGTGTCTCCCTCAACTGAATGAATCCCACTGTTCAGAAATACTGCACCACCTTTGCAGTAAATTTTGCCCTAATAATGTTCCCGTTTCCCAAACTGCTACTCACGTTAATGTGTATCAAGGTATTTTCACATGTCTTCAATCTTTAATTAAACTCCTGCTTATTATATAAAATGTCTGACAGCAATTAAGATGAGAACTTCCATGAGATCAAATTACCTGAGTGAGGCGTGCACGGTATTCTCTTCTGTATCCAAGCTGACAGTGCAAAGTCATTTAAAAGCTTGTTGGTCCCTACTCTTAACCTAATACCTCGGTGCATGTCTCCAAAAGGATTTTATTAAGCTGATTCAATATAAATCAATAAATTACAGTTCTGTCTTTGCAGAAAGTTTTATTTTGTGTTAGGTATATCTAACTCTACAAAAAGCATGAATTACTCTGACAGTAGGCACAGGAACTTAATAATTAACTATGAAGTTAACCAGTTCCTATAAATATCCACTTATATGGGTAACTTAGTCAAGTGAGCTGCTATAATGACTTCCGCGTAACCACTCCCGGGAATGAAGTTATTCGTGCACAAAGCAGGATTCAACATCCTATTTATCTCCCTTAAAAGAACAGGACAGGTCAAATTCATGCCAAGGTACAAATCAGCCATCACTGCTGCTCCAGCATCCTGTCTTTTGCAAGACACACAAATGGCTGGAACTTTGAGAACCAGCAGCGTGTCCCACCCTGGTGAACAATGCCATTGGGAAATCAGCATATTTCAATTAGTCTTTATTACTGCTTGTCTCTTCTGATCCTGGGATTGCAATATCTTCAATTCATCTAGACCATGTTGACTAATATTTATAATTATTGCAATTTGAGACAGTGACTCAGACCTTAAGTCAGTCAAAAGAAGAGCCAATGCACAAAGCTTCAGGCATATTTATGGGATAGCACAGCATAATAATTCAGTGCTGCATTTTACATTTCTGAAGAAAGATTTCAAGAAAGGCTGAATTTATGTTTTAGTTTTTGTCATTTTTTTAACCTATTGCTGGATTGTTACAAATGGGTGCTATTATTTGGATAATAATTATTTGCCAAACAACTTTGGAGTTGTTGTTGGTATTCCCAGAATATAAAAGGATATAAAAATGTTCCTCATGTACTGCTAATAATTTTTCTTCATTGCTGATTAACTACAAGTTATGTACTTTATTCTGTATTTGAAAGGGAAACACAGGTCTTGTTTACTTATTTTACACAGCTAGCACATTGGTATTTAGCTGTGTTGGATTCAATATTATTGATATTGGATTCAACAGTATTGAATGAGTATTGGATTCAACAATATTGAATGAATATTAGATTCAACAGTAAAATTCTCTCGGAACATTTGACTTTTTCACATCAGGCTTGAAATTCTCTACCTCTTATTAAATTAACTTTTCTTCTTAATGGGCAATATTCTGCAGCTCTTATTACTCAAGCAGCTTAACATCTCATTAGCTTCATGGAGAGTTACACAAGAAAAATAGTGGATTTTATGGCTTTAGTCACAGAATCTCCAAAGGATGTATACACACATATAAACCACATTACCCTGTAGCAACACAGGGCAACTCAAGCACAAAAGATAAGTCACGTAAGAATAGTAACTAATTTGAGCCTAATAACAATAGAGAGAAGATGAAAATCACTAGCTTGCAAACAGCAGTGGGTTGGGTGCCAGGGATCGTAGCCACGATAAGGCTTCTGAGGGAGGAGACAACACTTCCCACCTCAAATACAAAGTTGGTACACGAGGCTTTAGCATCTCTTTCAATCATGAGAGGAAACGAAAATAGTGAATAAAATATGGGTAATAAATAGAAGGAAAACAATAACTGGGAGGAATAAATTTAACTCGGATTTTGAACTGAAAAATAAATAATAAAGGCCAGATTTGGGGGTGCAGTAGGAAAATCATTCAGCAGCTTTAAAGGTAGCAAGATAGCCTAAAAGAGTATTAATTGAAGAAAAAATAAAAATGATGCAGACTACAACTAGATGGAAATGGTAAAAACTATGTAGAGCAGTCAGATGTAGATCTTGTTTCATAGGAATGCCATGTGCCAAGTTGGAAAGGTGCTAAAAAGCCTGCATCTGTGCAGCTATTGATTTCCCCAGCAGAGAAATAACTTGCATCAGCATCTTAGAAGAGATGACTGAGGAAACTTCTGACCTGCTCAAGTGAAACATATACAAACCATATTGGAATAAATAGAGCTGAAAGTGAGCTAATGTACCACTCAGGAGAAGAAAAGGAAAAAAGGTGGAATGATACAGATACTATTGGGCTGACTGGCATTTCTTTAATCCTAGGCAGAAAAATAGAAAGAGGTGATTAAAGAAAGGTGATAGACAGAAAAGGTGATAGGTGATTAAAAAGATTCTGAAGATTTTGGATGGAGTTCTTCAATTAATATTTTAGGAAAATATCCAACATAAGTTAAGATAATTTGCAGTGAACAGGCTCCATGAAGAAAACAATCACATTTAGAAGTTTATCTTAAAATATACTTGCATAGCTATAAATATATGCCACATTTTAATACTGCTTGCAAATATAAAATGAGAGAAATTTTACCAACATCTGCAGTCTCAAAAAAATATATCTTTTAAATGAGTATCAGTGTTCTTTTTGTATGAAGACTGATCAAACTGTTTAATCATCTCAGGACAGAACCACCTGTTTGGAAATCCATGTGTGAACATAAACCAATAAGGTTAACATTAGCAATATGTTTGCTGTTGACATGCTTGCAATATAGTAGCCTAGAGCCCGAAGAGGAAAACTTTATGCTAACAAATGCAAGATTGTTTAAAGAAACAGGGATGGGAGCCCAGGGAGAGTGCAAAACCCAACAGGAGTAAGGGTGGCTCTGAAAGAAGCTCTGGAATCCCAGTGGATAACAAAGAAGTGAAGGTGCCGCAAGCCTTGGACTACTCTGAGTGAGTCCTTGTGCACACGCTCGAGCCATGTGCACACACCTGAGGGATAACAACAGGGAGATGTTTCTGGCGGATGGTATAAGGCTGATGCTGACACTGCAGGATTGTTCCCTTTCCCAAGCATTTCAAAAGACAAGGCAGAGAAGAGACACACACATTTCTAGGAATTCCCAGTTATTTCACTCACCTGAAAGTGAGGTTGAAACACACAGCAGTCAACAGTACTATAGTGCCCTCTAAGCCTAGTTATCAGCTCTCCTGAGAAAATTGTGTAAACAGCAATGGTGCTCCTGTAGGGCACAAAAGCAAACTCTGGGCTGCAGCCCCAGGAGATGGTGAATTTGAGTCCTTTTCTACTTTCATTACAGACTTTCCCATAGTTCACCTGTAAATTGAAAGATTAAGCAGTTAGTTATTAACTAAAATTAGACATAGTAGCTTTACTTAAAAAGGGCATTTACATTTTTACATTAATATCCAGTAATATTCATGTTAGGCTTCACCTTTTAACATAACTCTTGGGATTTCCAACATAACTCTCAACATAACTCTTGGGATTGCATTGAGACAGTGATTTTTGCTGTTTATTAAAGCTCATTATCTTTGTTATAAACGCTGAGAAACGGGAGGGGAGGAGGGAAGACATGCCTCTATCTGCAGCAGCTCCACACTTAAAGATGGAATTTGCATTGACCTTTCCTGCCAGATCTACTTTGATGAACCACAGCTACTACTGAAATTATGATTAGTTCAGCAATTCCTGCTTAAACATTTTCCTGGATGGTCCCACACAGCCATTTTATCCCAAATACTGAAATTATTAAAAGAACCAGATACGCACAATAGCATAAATACAGCTTTTAGCAAGAAAAAGCTTATGTTTTCTGAAAGCTCCAGCAACTGAAAATGTTAAATCTAAATCTCTAAAGAGCCCTCTTTATTTTAAGGTACAGCATTTACTTTTTCCTTGTGTGTTGTCCTTTAAAATATTTCACACACACAAGCACACACACACAAGCTAGTTTAGACATAATTTCCAAATACCAGTATTCAGATAGCAGTAGATAAAA
>JAUBOD010000667.1:8384566-8395171 GCA_032353885.1 Nothura maculosa
TGCATGCACTTACAAACTAGAACAAACTTACTCTGCTATTGCTACAAATGTAGCTACAGAATTCAGCACTGCATGCAATTGCTGTTGAGGAACTCAGGAGATCTCTCATGCTATCACGGCTCTATGGTAGAGAGCTTGGTAACCTGAGCAGGCTGAGCTTGGCTACCGGTACGTAGGCCGAGTATGTCTATATGATCTGCTATACAGTGCTATGGCACAGGAACACCACGGCAGCTGCTTCCATCTGACTCACCAGGATGTCTGCATTAACAGAGCAGCAAAGGAGGGAATGATGAAGGCTCAGTCTGCTGTGATTCAGCCCAGCTCCAAGCCTCCAAGGCCAGACAGTCCTTCTACGAGCACTAGAAGCCATGCTGGCTGTTGGGACTAGGAACAGCCACCTAGTGCTGCCTGCTGGAAGACCCTGCACCCACAGAACAGAGCAGCGCGCTGTGCAGGGCTCTGATGCCACCACAAGCCAAGAACAGACAAAAAGTCCATTCACACTGAAAAGACCACTGCCTATACACTACACTGCCAACGCTCGCTTGCTTGGATCTACAGCTGGAATATATATCCTATCAAATCACTTCTTAGATAAGCAGTCTTCTAACTATACATTTTTCCCGTGTACTCTTAAGTTACATTACTGCAATAACAGCTCGAAGATGCTTTTTAGCAGTACTAGTCAATATTTCCTCACTACCTTGTCAGTACCTCAATGCTGCCAATTCTATTCCAAACCTGTATCATTAAAAATATCTAAAATTTCCCCCACAGAAATTATTAAAGGTTATAATAGCACGGAAACATATTTACCTTGCTGTTGCCAAAATATATTCATGACGTGGGGACCAAGACACTGCCAGCACTTCCTGCCTGTGACCTGAAAATGGAATGAAAAAGTTTACATGATTTTTGATGAAAATATTTATATGCATTTCTTTATGCAAATAAATTCAATACAAAAATGCATAGGATTCACCAATTCAAAACAATAATCTGATTTGTCTACATTGTAATATACCGTGAGGGGGTTGAAAACTCTCGAGAGAGTTGTGAACAGTGGCACAAAGTACAGGACCCTTGGGGCAAAGAGGGCCAACAGTAATATGGGTTGCATTATGCAGAGCTGCCAGTAGATCAAGGCAGGTGATCCCCTTGCTCTACTCTGCCCTGGCAAGATCACATTTTCTGCAGGAGCATCTTTTATATGAAGGGAGGCTGAAACTGTTGTTGTTTTCAGCCTGCGGAAGTTTAGGGGAAAAATCTTTCCTGTGTTTAGAAGTATCCATAAATTATCATGGGAGGATATGAAGAAGATGAGTCCATAAACTTCTGAGTGGTGTCCAATGACAGGACAAGAGGTATCAGCTGAAACATGGGAAACTTCAGCTGAACATATGAAAATGTTCATTTACTGCAAGAGTGGTCAAGCACAGGAGCAGTTTGCCTGGAGAAACTGAGGTATCCATCCTTGGGGATTTTCCAAACCTGATTGGACACGATCTTGGGCGATCATGAGTGATAGCTGGCCCTGCTCAGAGGGGAAGAGGGGAATTTAACAGGATGGGAATGGGTCCAAATGGTCAACATGAGTCCCTGCCAACACTAAGGATTCTTTAACTTCAAATCAATAAAAACCTGCAGTTTCCCAAATTTGATAAAAGCACAAGATACCACCCTTCCATGACGCGTAGTACCTTACTCTTTATGCAGAAACCTCTTAAAATTATTCAAACTTTAGTATTTTGATAAAATTTGATTTTTAACAGGTACACAATCACAAAAACATTGCCAATACTTAATAAGCATTAATTACCATCGATCTGATTGGAATTTATGATAAAAACATGTAAACTTCTCAAAAAATATTTTTGAATTCTCTAGTCCATTACCACTATAGCAATATCCAGAAGAAGCTTATTTCACTATGTAACTTTCACAACTGGTACAAAATGTTACTTACAAAGTCACATTACTTACAAAGAACACATTGTATACAATGTTTCTCTATAGGGTCTGATTTACTCAAAGTAGTTATTGTCTAACATTTGTTTCAGACTAAAACGTACCCTGCAGAATGTGAGAACAGGATCCAGACTTCAAGTCACAGAGCTGTACTTTGGGGCTTTTGGTACCAACTGCAACGAGAAAAACAGAGACAGATGAAAACAAAACAAAACAAAAACCAACAGTAGTTGAAAGAACAGCAAAAGGATTATGACAAAGAAACAGAAGAAAATGTTAGCTAATAACAGCTCATTTCATCTGAGTACTACATAGCTTGTTGCTGTGATATTTTATCAATAGGTTTACATTTTAAGTGTAGGTATATGTAATATATTACAAACAAATTTTAAATTGAGGGCAAACAAAACATACCTATGACACTTAAGAATTAAAAATATTCTCTCTCACATAGTTAAATAACATACATCTAAGTAATACATAACACACCTCACAAATACGCACACACACAATTACATTCAAATCTAATATCACTGAAATGCTAACTTGTATAACCGACAGTAAATTGGTTATATGTAGGAACTTTAAGCCAGAGGCCGAATTGAACAACACATTATTCCAGAAGAGCAAATGTAAGCTTCTCATTATAAACATCACGAGTCCATTGAAAATATTTAATTTCAATAATGAGCTAATTCTTATATAATTTCACTCTCTGTTAGACAAAACACAGTAGAGGAAAGAATCTTTAAATATTACATGCTTTTTACGATAACCCCAAAATAGGCAGGAAAATTCTCACAAACACATACATACCTGCTATTAAACAATGTTTGGTAGCAACTGGAGACATATGATGGCTATAGACAGTTCCATCAAAATGAAACACATCTGCAGGCTGATAACAAAAAGATTTGTTTGATCAGAGTACACATATGCTATAAAAAGTACACTCTTTTTATTAAGCATTTTCCAAGTTACAGCTGCAAACGAAGTACAAGTATTACTGTTGACATACTACTAATAAGGTGCCAGCTTAGTAAACCAATCATGGAAACCTTCCAAAGTAAGTTTGGCTGCAACATTAGACAAATATGTCAAACCTGGAGGGAGACCCAAAAGAAAGTTCAAGAAAGTTGGGTGATCAAAGGCATAAATCGAAGACATCTACAGTTTATTACAAGTTAAAAAATGGAAGTAAAGAAAGAAAAAGAAAAAAAAGGAAAAAGAAGAAAAAAAAAAAGGCAAGAGAGTTCCAAACAATATGGAGAAAAAAAGTCCAGGAAAAAATTAGGAAAGAATAACATAGAGTAAACTTCAAAGTCCCTTGTCAGTTCGCAAACATCAAACTACTCTTCATTCCTCCACGAAGTATTAAAAAGCATAAAAATACATGCAATGATTAACTCCCTTGACAATTTAAAAAATTAAAAACAAACAAAAAACCAATACTGCCTTTGATAGCTAATACAATGCCTTCCATGTACACTTCCTTTTGTTGTCTCATTCTAAACTATTGAATAGAAATACAACTTAAACCTAAGCTGGTTATGTTTTCAAATACACTGTTTGCTGGCTGAGTGCAGGTCAGTTATCAGCCTTCATGTAAACATTGTGTTCTGTACTCCAGGCTTGTAGAGCCACCTGTAAACAGAGCTGGGCACTTAAGAAAATGTTTTGTGACAGTAAATACAGCTTCACTTCTCCTAAGTGACCCGGGAGGTCCTTTCCATGACCACTGTTTTGAAATCTATGATACTCCATTTCTCTACATACTTGCTATTTCTAAATGCCAAGGCCAACCTTTCAAAGGCAGTATCTATGCCTTGTTTACTAAACAGCCCTGCTGTACTCTCTTATTGTTGTTTACTCCTGTTACTATACAAATAAACTAAAGAGTAAATATTTTTTGTGAAGCACTGAACAATGCTGGAAAAAAAAATGGACTAGAGCTTCAGATTAGTCCTAGATCGGAAAACTGAGGCAGCACAGAATGAGCAACATGTAGCCCTGCTTGGGGCTGAAGCAGGAGGGAGCAGCCCTGAGGGCTCCAAGGTCTCCCACCGTTTAGGTGCTCAGGTTGACAGAACCAGACAAACGTGCTCAGGTGAAAATACGGCATCCACAGCACCTTGCTGCTCTACCTGCAGTTCTAACAACCAGTTATTTCTCAACCATCTATGTGCTTACTCCTGTAGAGCTCTAAGTGAGCTGCAGATGCAGATAGAATGATACAGATATCCAGAATCATAAAAATTTCTATTTACTTACCTGTAAAGTATTTGTATCCCATATTTTCAATGTTTTATCAAAGGAGCTGGATGTAAACATGCCAGTGTCATGAGGATACCACTGCACTGTCTCTACGCTGTATTTATGTACATTAGGATGGCTCCTATAAATGAGTAAAAGATTCCAGTTGATTCAAGTCAACTGCCATTAATTGTCAGGAAACTGAGTGACCTAAGTGGAAAATGTAGTTTGAACATTTTCAAAGATTGCAGTAGATTTCAAGAGGAATAACTGATTTTAGTGCCTTAAAAAGTCAAATTGAAGAACCTGTATTTAAAATAGGCACAGATAATTTACCTTTCCAAAGTATGGTATCTTTAGCATATCTAAAGCTAAGAGAATGTGAGGCACAAAAGATACTGATCTTCTGAAAAACTTGAATTTTCATATTTAAAATCAAGTTATGGCCTAACACTACAAACCACTTACAATTCTTGAGAGCCACTGGCTGGATCCACTGTCAAATATGATCATGTGTATAATTTGAAGACTCTTGGTAATTATGATTTAGCATTAGCTAATAACTACAGCTATAGGGGTTATGTGATATTCAGTTACGTGAAAGTCAGCAGACAGTTGCTACGAGTGAAACATTTTCAAATTCACAAGTGAAATAAGAAAAATATCATCCTGATACAGTAACTTTCAACTCCACTGTATACAGGAATAAGATCTAATTAATAATATATCAACTGTGCTGGGAAGCAGGCACACTAGGGCCAAATCTGTCCACTTAAGGGTAAACTTCTCTCAGGCAGGCCCAGAACAGCAGAGCCAGTCTCACATCCCTGTTAAGCCCCTCATGTCTGACAGGGTTCTGTGTGGATTCAGCTCTAGTGTCTTGATATTCAGCTCCCAGATGGAAAAGCAGCAGGAAAAAAAAAATTGTTGAATTGGCTCTGCTTGGATTTAGTGAAGAGCCCACAGCATTTCTTCACTTAAGTTCTTATCTTTGCAGTGGTCTCGAGTAAGTGACACCAAAGTTATCATGGTTGCAAACATCATTGTGTGATAGACTCTATATATAGGAGAGAGAGGTGTGCATGTAGTCTGCATATGTGTATATACATATATATATAAATATACATGACATATGGTATATAAAAATTCATATATACACACATATCTGGTACCAGACTTCAGTTGAATTTTCCTGTTTGCCTGGGTTGCTGGAAGAACAGAAGACATTTGAATCTTTTCAAATAGAGTTAACCTAAAGCCAGAATTGGCTGCACTAAGCAAGAACTACGGAGCAAGTACTGAGCTTCTAACTTCTGTACTGGTTATTTCTAGGCCATGCCGTGCAAAACCCTGTTACCTTGTCACAGTGCTAGAAATCACCTGATTTTGTGAAGCAGTGAGCCAAGCTAAAAAAAAAAAACAAAAACAAAAACAAACAAACAAATAAAAGATACCTTCGGTACCTGGAAGTCAAGCCTGACTTGATCAAAACTGATTCCTGTGGAAACATTTGTATACCAACTATAAAGACCTAAACCCTTCTAAGTAATTATCTTGGTGCAATAAATGCTGGACCATGTTCAGCACCACATCAAAGCTGTTAAGCTCTCCCATAACCAGATGGCTGAGGGATGAATTCCAAAACTTCTGTAGCTACACGAACATCACTTTGGATAAAGCCAGGCTTCCTCATGGCCATTTGTCCTTCAGCTTGTCTCAAAACCCTGTGCTACTCCCAGTTTCTTCTGTATACGATATTCTTTCCCACTGCTCAGGATATTGCAGCTTTTTCTACTAGAGATAACAAATAATTTACTCCTCAAAATAAAGTTGCTGCTGTTCACACAAGCATCAGCTACAATTTATTTAAAAGCTGGAGCCACTCTGTTGTTCTCAAATGTCAGGTTTTACAGTTGAATTTTAGTGTGGAAGGTCCTAACAACCCATGGAAAATTTTAGGATGTCCTTATTTTCACAACATCCGTCTTAACTACCATTAAAGACTACTTTGAAATGGAGTCACAGTCACAATAACTGAGTGGTGTTTGTGCGCGCGTTGGTTTTGCTAGCTAACAACAACTAAATCTGGCTTTTGGAGACTTGATTTAGTTGTTCACAAATAGGCACCTAGTACCTCCTCTATGGCCTCCTGCAGCTGTCAGTCTTGCAGGATATGAGTGTCCCACAGGGAATACATCACACATTCTAGCCCCACTAAAAGTTCTGGCTGTTCTAAGAAATCTCAAATGACACCTGATATCTATAAGAAAACATATCAAGCCTTAACTTCCCTAGTGTCTGAACACTAAACCTCTCTGCAGGATGGAGGTAGTGGCATCCTTGGTGATATCCATATGGAAGCAATTGCTGGACAAGCCATTAAGGTGGTGCTGGTGAAAAGCCAAAGGCTGTGTTTGCCGTGATTGCAGCACAAGCATTCCATGGGGAAAACAAAATGAAACATTCTCCAAGAGATAGCTGTATTTCTGAAGGCATTAATTAATTCTAGATGACAAACATTGGGCATATTACAATGTACCATCAACAATTAGCTTCCTAACATTCTGAACTACTAGAATCTCAGCAGGTTCAGTATAAATCTAATCAGAAATAGCCTCAAAAGGCCTCTAGAAAGGCAACTTCCCTTTTCACTTGCAGATGAGATTTGCCTCCTGTCTTAAAAACTTGGGGCACAGGGAAGCCTGTGTGAATACCATTATCACATATTTCCAAGATACAAATCTGGTTGTCACCCGGGAGTCCTTCTACCTCACAATTAAACACTGATTTATGATGTCATGAATTCTACATGAATAATATTCCAGTATCTAAAGGTGAATTAACTAGAGTAAAAATATAAAACATACTTAGAATGGATAGTTGGAAAAATAGTTTGAAGCAAAAACCCACTAACCTCCTGGCTTAGTAACCATCCATTTGGAGCAACAAGTGTTTTTTAATCATATGAAACACTGTGCCACACAATATCAGATTCTACAACTACAATTTAAGCCCATATTCAAATATTGGAAATAAAAGATGCATCTAATGGGATTAACACCTACTTAAGAAACTGTCAACTATCTATTAACACAAAACTGAGGGACTCTTAGGCAGAATTTTCAAGTATGGAATATTTCCCCTATCATAACAGAGAGGTAACTGATGACATCATTTTAGTACAGATTGGCTTTTTTTTTTTAAACGCTGTGTGTCAGCATGCATTTCTTCAGCTTGTAGGGTACGTTGCAGAAATTTAGTTCTGGATTCAGTAACACATAGTTATTACTTATTCTTAACTACATTTTTTTGTTGGAGCAGTTCTAGCAGTAGATTCTGTTCTTACCCATTTGTAGAGCAGGAACATTGATGCATGCTCTATTATCCTTTTTCTTTCTTAAGGCCAGGACAATTTAGGCCTCTTCCTATTGCACAAATCTTTTCTGCTCTGGTCTGTCTTAGCCATGAAGCTCTTAGACCTTAAGTACTTTCAAGACTAGGAAAAAATAAGGGGAAAACGGATGTATCCTATTAGGAGCCTCAGATAAAATCCTAATCTACTAGATAACTGTGCTATCTAAAACACAAGGATAAATAACTCTTGCTAGAAGACCGAGAGCCTATAATGGGCCAATTTTTATTGCTTGCAAGAGAGTCTTATAGATCTATAAAGGCTTCGAGTCTCACACATTATACAAACTGTGTGGTAGCATCTGATCTTTAAAAAAACATACATTCCATTTTTATCTGTGACACATCTGACTTCACTCAAACACGCTCTTAAGAAGCTCCACTTTAATTACTTATACATCGATAACATCTAGTGTCATTAAAATAGCTACTTGCACAGCTGAAGGATGGGAGAGAGGGAGCAAAATTAGCAACTGAATCTATGTTAGATTTTTTCCCATCAGATAAACAGTTATAACTATTTCATTTCCTTACCTAGACATACAAGTATTCCAAAACGCACATAATTATATGTTAATTGGAAATGTAACCAGGAATATTTATAGTCACAGAATTGTTTTCTAATCTTTACTGGCATAAAACCAGAGAATTTCAACACAAAATAATGGCTTTTTGTTTGGGTTTACACTAACAAAGCAAAAGCTGTAAAGATCTACAAAGCAAAAGGTGTAAAGAGGACAAGACTAGCTTCTCTGAGTGGTGTCCAGTGCCAGGAGACAAGGAGACCAAGTGAAACACAGGAAGCTTCACCTGAACATGAGAAAATGTTTTACTGCGAAGAAGGCTGAACACTGGAACGTGAGACAGGCTGCGGAGTCTCCTTCCTTGGAGATATTCAAAACCTGTCTGGACATGGTCTTCAGCAACCACTTCTAGGTGACCCTGCTCGTGCAGGCAGTCTGGACCAGATGATCTCCAGAGGCCACTTCCAATCTCAACTCCTCTACGATGCAGTAACACGAACTTCTCTGCTTTACTTTCCTAATGAGCACAACTAATACTTATTAGCTAAAATGGCTAAAAATTAGCTAAAAGTTATTGTTAATTTTTTAAACTAACAGAAGTAGAGCTGTTTAAACAACAGCAGTAAATAATCACAGTATCATAATGTATAACTGTTAGAAGGAAAGAAAGGAGGGGGGGAAAGAAACTTTGCTTCTATGACTTAATAAACCACATGAACCCTCAACAAAGTTTCTTGTTTTGCTCTATGTACCAAAATACATAATGCCAGCTTTCTTCAAAGATTTCCAGTACTATTTATAGGAATTTGTTTTTTCTTATAACAAAGATAAACATGCATTTAGTTACTAATTTAATGCAAGTCACACAATAAATACCACTGCAAACATTTGACAGAATTGCTGTTGTTTCAAGTGCTTACCTTCCTACAGAGCAAATTGCTTTACATGTGTAGCAAGGCTTTCTGCTGAAGTTTGCAAGGTCATAAAGCACAATAACACCATCCGATCCTCCCGATAACATGCTGAAAGTGTAAATAAAGTACACAAGTTACAACACTTCCAATCTTGATCTGCTCAAAATAATTAAAGGTCATATACTTAACCGGAAAATAACTCTGTAATATCAAAATACTGTGAAGCATGCATAAAATGTGCTTAGCAAAGTAAGGCTTATACTTACTATCTTCCTTCAACAGGTTCAATGTCAAGGGAGTTGATACCACACCCATGTATTCTTTCCACATCCCTGTCTTTGTTTAAATCCAGACTCAGAACCCTTAAAAAATACAAACAAGCATAATTAAATATGCTGTAAAATGTTACCTTGGTGGCTGAGAACAGGACAAACTATAATTTCACCTTTCCTCAGTGTATTTATCCATTGCATTTTTTTTTGTAAATGCTAGAGTTGCAGACATGAGACAAAACTGAAAATAAAAACTGTACAGAATGTATAGAAAAAATACATATGTTGCCTAAGGTAAAAAACAAGAAGTTTTAAAAAAAATGTAAAATGGACTGAAGGGAATATCAAAACTACTCTTGGGATTAATGTGCAAAAACCAGAGACAGGAATGTAATAAAAAATAAAAAAAAAAGTATTCATGATAGTCACTAACATTGAAGTTACCACTCCTGCTTGAAACTATGGACACCTAGTGGACAAACTGGTCTAGTTTTATAATCGCCCCTTTTAAGAACCAAATTATTTTTGTTTAATAATACAGAAAATATATTTTTTTAAAAAAATTATCCACATGGTGTAGTATTTCTGATAAACAGTCAACTTCATTTAATGCTTTGTTACCTGTGTATAAAGCGTTACAAGCCAAGTTTGTTATTCCCGACTTGCAAGATCATGCAAATTTTACTGCCTAGCAAGGAAATCGTTAGTGTTTCAACTAAAATGAAAGGTTATCTCCACTCTGAGGGGAGGCCCGGGATGGACACCAAGCACTTAACTAAATAACACAATTTTTTCCTCACACTGTCCAAGCTGTGAGGACAGTGTCATTGGAGGATGGGCTAGCAGTGCACACCTAGGAGAGCAGGTGAAACAAGGATGAGATATGCACATGCATATACACAAGTCTACGTGTATTATATACGTAGATGTATGTGTATTATATATATACCTGCGCATATATGTTTCATTCATGTGTTTGCAGTACACAGTACCTCAGTGCGTGCTGAGCTTACACACATTCTGCAAACGCACCTAGGAAAGAGCGCCCTTACAAAAGCACATATTTTTCCTCAAAACTCTAGTCACGCGAGCAAAGTTTATGCTCCCGAAGATGTTTCGGCAACACATGACATTTTTGCTTTAAAACGCGCATTCTCCGGAAACTCAGCTCTCAACTTTGAGCTCCGCCGCGAGCAGGCGCCCGGGCTCCGCTGCCGCCCCGCAATCACCCTCGCGCCGTGACAAGCGACCGGCGGCGCC
>JAUBOD010000667.1:8431277-8441822 GCA_032353885.1 Nothura maculosa
TACAGCCAGCATCACATTGTAATGCCACAAAAGAACACTACAGCTCCTAGAGCACAAATTCCTGGAGCTCTGCCTGTATTCCTCTCCCTGTGGTCTCCAGTATCACTTCTTTTGTCTTTTTTAGTTGTTGCTTCCCCCCGCCACTCCTGTGTCCCTTGCCTATCATTTTTTTCCTTTCTTGTTGTTATCATATCTGGCATATGTTGAACTTATTAAATTTTCTGCTTCCCCATTCTGTTTCATTTGTTTGTATTTCATATTTGTCAAGCTTTCTGTTGAGCTTCAGTTACTGGATAATAGCAGTAGCCAGGCTGCTTTGGAGTACCTGCTAAATGAGCTCGGTGGTCAGATTTTGAATTGAAAATCTTGCTGGATGCATCTTACGGTAGGAGCAATGGCTGCGTTGTGGGAACCACTGACTGGGTGCGCAGCGTGGGCCAGCAGAGCAGCGTGTCAGAGTCACCGTGACACAGCAGTCACGTCTGGCTGTTGACACTGACCTGCACACTTCAGAATGTTTTGTACTCGGGCTTTTTTCTTCTTTCTAGAAATACCTGCTGATCTCTTCATTCATAAAACTTTATATAAAAATAGAACTTTATTTTTGTGTAACAGGCATTGGTTAACATCTCCATTACCTTCAGATTTCTTATGGGCTTACAGCTCCCTTCTTTTTCTGCCCTCTCTGCATTTTAGGAGGTAGGTGCCTAGTGCAGTATTTTTGTGTGCTAGGCCAGGCACCAACTAAAAATACTGTTCATCACATGGGTTATTTCTAATCTGACTGTAATATGATGCACCTTAGTGTTTGGAAGTCTTAGATTTTTAAAAAACAGCCTTTGGGATACTGAAACACTTTTGATTTTATTACAACTTGAAATACGCCAAGTCTTGTTCTCAGCTCGGTTATGATGATGCTGATGACGCCGCAAATGAGCACAGATCAAGCAGTTTGAACGTATCGGCTCCTATGGTAATAAGAGCCCATTTTGGTAGTTTTGGTTCACATCCCCACCTGGTGTAAGAATACATGTGTGTATGTGAGTATATAGAGATATGTATACATACACATACTGGTTTATAATAAGAATCTGTGCTTATATGTGTATCTTTGCATTACTATATTATTCTCTATTCTTTGTCCCTTTACACTTACTGTGTCATTTGACATTATGTTTGTAGCTGTAAACTAATTTGAATCAGTTTAACAATAATAATTAAATAGAACAGAATATTACCTTTTTATTAAACATATAGAAAAATAGATGTGTGTAGCATTTGGGGCCAAGTAGGAAAGAGATTCTTGTCCTGAGAGCTTATTGTTTTAAAGTAAAGAAAATATTTTTGAGATTACAAGTATTAAAACAATTTTAAATCAAGGGATATGTTGTGGGAGTAGATTTGTTAGCATAGCACATCACATGCAAATTAGTTTACCTGCTAAGCAGTCAGGTTGTCAGAAATTTTTAACACAAGTTGTATTGGGAGAAAGCAGTTGTTCTATACAAATGGTTTATTCAAACAGGTGCAAAATATATTTTAAAATATTTTTAAATATTTATTTTAGAATATTTTTAACACACTTTTCTATGCATCAAGCTGTGGCCTAATTTGACTTTGCACATGGTCTGCAAGCGAGCAGGCTGTCTCACAAACACTTCTGTCTTGCTATTTTTCCTTCTGACTGTAATTTTTAAAATGCCACATTCATTAGTGTACAAGTTGACTGTTGCATTTCACATGTTTCAATTGCAAAAAAATATTTGGGGATGGGGCAAGTCCATGTCCTGAGGTTCCTCTTGGGGATCATGCTGCCCTTCCATCACTGAACAGAAACCTCCCAAGTGTGAGATGTCAAACACCATTCTGCTGGCCATGCAATGCGCTCGCTTTGGTACTGCTTTCAGTAGAACAGCTCCATGAATCCCAAACTCAGTTCTGTTGATAAGAACTTCCCAAGATTCCCAGGAACTTGGTGACCACTCATCTTTGTGGTACCCACATTGCTGTGCTCTGTGTCTTCTGTATTGTCTCTGAGTTATATTCCTTTGCTTTAAAAAAAAAGTTTGAGATAATGTTATGTAAATATATTAAAAATTAAGAGAATTGTTATTTTCTGCTGTTGCAGCTACTAGTTGGGATAGTGGCTGAATTGCAGGAAACACTTGTAAGATGTCTCTCATCTTTACAGGATCAGCATGCAACATGTAGCTAGCTTTTCCCCCTCCTAAATAGGAGTTTAAAATCAAAAATGGCTTAGATAATTTAAATCTGAGAAGAACTGAGTCCTTAGTTGCTAAACCTTAGGAATTTAAGAATTAGGGTGGCCTGTTTCTAAGGCTTCAGCAAACCTGAAAAATTATTGGACATCTGGTGAGAATTTAAGAAAATCTCCATACGAAACCTCCCTTTGATTTCTCTGATATTGCTCATTTCAGTGGGCCTCACGTTTGTAGGAGCCTTTAGAGAATTCTCTCTGTAATGAGGTACCTGGCTAGATTGCAGTAGGTGTTTTGCTGTTTGCTTTGAGGTTTTTTTTTTCTGGAATAGACCTTGTAGCTTCACGCTACTTCTGACCAGGTCCTGCAGTTTGAACAATATTTGGATGACTTCGTGCTATTTGTGTCCTTGTCTGTGAAATGGGCAGAATGGATGGTGGGGATTTGTGGGGAGAGGAACATGGTTCATTCTGAACTTGTCCCTGTTATATCCGGCAGTTGCCAGACTGTGTGGATCTGGTCTAGTCTATGGTCAGACTATTTAATGAATACAGATTTTTAGACCAGAAACAGCCTTGCTCTAAGCTACAGACTATGGGACTGGTTAGCTGGAAATACTCTCGTTTGCAGTTGAAACCTCACTGTTGCTTTGTTCTTCATGTATATGTATGTTAATATTTTATGGGAGCTAAAGTAGAATTGTGTGTTCCTTTCACTAATGTCAAGAGCCTGGAAATAGTTTTGAGTAGTAAATATCACAGTAAATGAGTATTTTTCTCATGCATTATGTACTTGATACACAGTCATAAAGCTCAATTGCTCCAGGGTTGCACAGTTGGATACAAGGTGAAATGTTGAAAGAAGAAACTTTTTGTGACAGCTCCTGTCTTCTTTCAAACTATTTCTAGCATTTCCATAATTATCTGTTTTGACAACCTCCTTGTCAAGGGAGGAAAAAAATGTACTTCAGTGAGTCGTAATAAGCATAAAGTTTCAATAATTGTTTTTCCCCCTCCTTCCCAAAAGAGAATAATTATATTGCAGTGACATTCTGTTTAGTTGCCATAATGCATGCCTACTTTTTCCATTTGTTTCATTATAAACATTATTTGAAAGATGATGTGATCAACTATCTTCAGTCCATGGAGATCGGTTTATACAAAATTCACTTTCCTTGAACCAAAATAGGATGCAATTTAGAAAAATAATTTGTTTGACACTGCTTTTGAAATAGGCAGGGTGAATTTTCCCCCAAAATAACACTGAAGGCGCAGGACACAGACTGTATCTTAATGCCATAACTGGTCGGAGTCACCTCCTCCAGAATAAAATCTTAATAAAGCAAATTGTACACTGACAGAAATAATCTAGCCAGACTGAAATTGTTTAGCCAGGATTATTAGGACACTGCAAAGCGGCAAGATGGCAGAAATGAAAGAACTGGAGCCTACAGGCTGCCAAGCAGCAGATCCGTGCAGTCCCACAGCCCCTGAGTCCTTGTATTCGAGACAGAGTTCTTGATTTTCTTCTGTGGAGTAGCACGTGTATATGGTTCCTTTCCAAAGGGGAGAGAATGGCTTGATGCTTGCTGCCAGAGGGAAAACAGAGCAATATACAGTTTGGAAGACAGGTGGAGGTTCCAGAAGATCTGTCTGATGTCACAGCTGGGCGCGGAGGGTTCCAATGCCAGGGAAAGCCGGGGCTGTTGTGCAGCGCTGCCCCGGGCAGGCAGTGGCAGCTCCCGGCTCTCCTGCTCCGGTGCCACTGCCAACGGGCTGCGTTTCCTTCTTTGCTCGTGGAGCCGCTGCCATTGCCAGGAGGTCAGGTCTATGGAACCTTAAACTCCACACAGCCATGCTAGCGTTTCCTTAGGAATAACAGCAGGTTCTTTGAGACAGTATTGGAGATCATTTCCTTAAACACTGCCTTCTTAAAAAGGTTAGGTTATTTTACCTAAACCCCACAAGCAGCTGCCTGCATTGAGTGTAAGTTTTTCTTTTACATCCCGCTTTAATGGCACAAGTCACTGCTGGACATAGACCTGGCCTCGCTGCGTCTGCTTTGTCCCAAATGTTGGCAGTTAAGATGATCATCTAGAGGCTGGGGTTTCAGTGTGTCTAAGAGGTGGCTGGTTGTCTTCTGACATGCTTGGTTTTTTATTTTTGCCGAATAATCCTAATCCTTAGGTTTCTGTTTTAATTCAAATGAGAGCATTTCTGTTGTTCTTTGGCTGTCGTGTGGCCTCCTGAATTGCAAGGTCAAGGAGCTGATGTCATTTATTTGTAAAGAGAGCACAGTAGGTGTTGGAAGGCTAAAGCAAGCGCGGTGGCCGCTAGTTATCTGGTAGATGCAATACGTGTGGTAAGTAGATGTATTTCTCCTAAAGGTCAGAGCCCATTCACGTTCATGTACTTCCTCAGAAAGCCTCACGGTTCCTTGGGCAGCTACAAATGAAGGCAGCCCCTGTATAAAACACACCAGCTCGGGGTGAAGGAGGAGGGAAGGAAACGGTGGCCAAGGGGGCAGTGTGGGCCCACGCGCAGCACGGGCTGGAGCGGCACCAACGCGGCCCTCACCATGCAGGGCCTGCGGGGGCTGAGGCCGCGCTTGGATAGAGGGGCTGTAGGGGCCCTGTAGGTTCACAGCCCCTTTGAAAGAGCATTTATCCTGTAATATGCCTGCAATAATGTGGTGATATTCTGTGTTGATTAGTTATGCTATGGAAATCTGGAATTGACTTCATTTTACCTCAAACAGTGGGAAAGCCTCAGTCTGGTAACTACTAAAACCGCAGTGCTCATGGTAATTGAAGCAATTGTGTTTAGGAATGCAATCAATAGTGAAAAAATACTTTTCATAGGGAGACTCTAGAATTAAGTGAACTCTGCTGGTGACATCAAAACAAAAAAAAAGGGACTCAGTGTCCCATGAGATGCTTGCACAATGCAAACTCATCGGTATCAAGGGACAAAATGTGAAGAAAACTTTTATATATTTAACCCAGTTTTTGTACTGTGCCAAGTATAAGATTCCTGTGTCATATTTATCTTAAAATATGAACACAAACCCTTATTTCGGTATACAGCTTAACGATGTGAATTTTATGCCAGAATTGGATGCACAAAGTCTCCTTCACTTGCACTTTTTGCCTTGATGTGATTGTGTAGATTCTAACAAGTCACTTCAGTATTCTTTGCAAACTGATGATAAATTCACATTTTTTCCAAGATCAAAATGTTTATTTTACTAGATCAGACCTCTACTTTGGCCAGTGAAAGCTCATTAAGTAGTCTTAGCTGATTCTGAAAGCCAGATGACAATTACTCATCCAAATATAACGTGGACTTTTAAAGCATTTGGAATTGTTGCAGCTGGTATCTGACTGTGTAAGGTAAGGCAGGTAGCAGTGCTAATGCAATCCCTGCAAAAGCTTTGAAATTAGTAAGTAGCTGTTCACAGTAAATGACTTACATGTGTTCAATAAATCATTTGATGCTTCAGACTCTTCAGATATCACAAGAGTTATGTCCTGGTTCCTTGAGAGTGGGCTATTACAAGCACTGTCAGAATAATTACCTTGAAATCAGTAAGTTTGTGATAGTTTTATACAGGCACCTGGTAAATGAGGACAAAATTGGAAGAAATAATAATGAGTTTACATTATACTGACTGCTTAAAATTAGACCCTGGGACATGTCACCACGTCTTAATGTGTGTAGGAGACAATCCCTCCCCTGCCACCTTTTCATTGAAAATGTGTTTATCTGCTACTTGTGTTTTTATTAGTATAAAATTGTCTACAAGTTTAGATAGAGACAATTATAAATGAAGAAAAAGATGTTAATTTTCATGATAGCTCTATGATTAGCTTCTCTAGAAATATTTTTCTACGCCCTTCAATGTTGTGTGTGTTTGTAACTTCAACTCATGAACTTCAACTCATATTGCATTTATTTTAATACCATTCCTAAAATAATTCTCTGTTTTCCTGGCCAGAGAGGAGTACTCGCCTGTTTTTTCCCTATGTCTAGCATATACTTGTAACTGGAAAAAGATGTTCAGCCTTTCTGTCTTACATATCATGACTAAACGTGGCCGTCAGGAGCTCCCTCACAACGTGGGGCCGTTTGCAGCTACGTTGTATTTGGGTTCACAGTAGGATGGAAATTCATCCCAGCTCTTTTCCTTCTGATAATCTTCGCCATCTGCCCTACAAAAAGCATAGAGATTTTGTGAGCTGTGTCTGCACTGCGTCCTTCCTCTAGGAAACATGATCACAGATGAAGGACAAACCTCAGTATTTTTTGTAGCTTTTTCCTTTTCCTTTTGTTTGCATTTACATTAGGAGTTCTGTACTCCAGCAGTGTTTGCTAGTTGCAGTTCCAGTGTACAAGTCTTGGTCACACTTGTCTCAACTCGTAGCCTTGATGTTTCACTGTAGAAGCAGCCACCTCTCAGGTCACTACTGGTCACCTCCGTGGGTGGATGGCCAGTTTCAACCTGCACCCAACCACATTCCCAAGCAGCGGGTCATTAAATACCGTGAGCAGTTTGTAGAAGCCGCTGTGAGTAGCGAGCAGAGGCTGCGGGGCAGGCGGCCTCACAGCCCTCCTTCTTTCCAAAGCAGAGTCACAGTTGCACACTAGTAGTGCCAAAAACTGGGCTCTGGTCACAGATACCTAACTCAGAGGTAAAGTTAGTAGGAGGGATAACTAGCAAGAAATTCTACACAGAAAACAATGTAAAATGTAACCTGTATTTTAATGCATTTTTGCACTGATATTCGACAATGAGTATATTGAATCATTTTTCCCTTTTTGATGCAACTGAACAGTGAAACTGGGACACCACAATGCAGTTTTGTTCTGACAGTCTGAGCAGGACACTGAGAGCATTTTAAACAGGGACTGAAACTGAAGTTGTACAAAAACAGTTAATTTTGCAGTTTAGTAGTTAATCATTTTATCTCCTTACCCTTAAACATGGAGTGTAAAACAAGAGAAATAAGAACTGCTCATGTATCTTCCAATATTGTATACTAAATTTGTTTTATTTAATTGTCTTTTTCTACTGTGTTTCTTTTATTAGGAGATTCTTAGGAATGAAAGTTACAGGGAAGAAATGAAAGAGAAAATCAAAGACCTAGCTGAAAAGGACAAGCTCCTTCAGGCCACGGAATCCAAGGAGGGAGCAGTAGAGGAACCGGTGCGTACCCACGTGAAGGGCCACGCGTCAGCCCCCTACTACGGGAAGCAGGAGCCTTCCCAGGATCCCACGAGCACCTCAAGTACTTTCCAGCCCGGGTCCTGGATGCCGCCAGACAGCAGGAGCAGTACAAAGAAATAAAGAATTTATTCAAGTAATGTACAGAGATTGCCAGTGGCTAAATACTAATAGAGAATACAATCACTGTAAGTACATCCTGCGTGTGCAATAAAGTAATGTTAAAGCTATGTTTATTTTTGGAGAATTGTTGAGATAGGCTTAATTATGACAAACCACTTTTAAAAAGTGTGTTGGGATTTAGTGAAAGAGAGGATATACGAGGGATGAGTGTGTTCTTAAACAGTTGTTCATTACATCACTTTAGCTAAGAGGCTTTCCAGTTAAACTAATAGCTTTTGTAAAATTTATTTTTTAGTTTTTTTTGAGACACAATTTAGATATAATGAATTTTAGTTAATTAGTATGCTTAAAAATGATCTTAGTTCTCAAACCTAGGCTTTTGGCCAATATAGTTCCTTAGAAATCCTGTTAATTCCCTCCACAGAACTAGTATGTCTAGTCGATCTGCCTAACAGAATATAACACTACAGTGACTATACTTACCAGTAATTTCAGGCATATAGTTGTTAACTTACTTTGATGAAGGAGTCAACAAGAATAAGCAGAAAATGCAAACAGTTAAGTACTATAGTAAGGTTTAGAAGCCCTTACTACAGCTAAGGGAAACAGCAAGTGTGGTGTCCTGGCTGAAGAGCCTGCAATTGCAGCCAGGAGGAGCAGCTGTAGCTTGTGCTTCCCATTGCTCTGCCACCTACCAAAGCTTTGAAATCTCACTCTTGGCCTAAGGACTGGGATTTTGGGCTTTTTAAAATTATTTTATTATTTCTGAGTGTATGCTGGGACTTCACTGGATTTTGTTATATATATATATGTGTATATATAATATATATGGCTGTAGCTTACATATACACAGTATACACAGTTTATTTTCATAGCAATTATGCTTGAGATTTTGAAATCAAAATAAAGAGAGCATATTTCTGAAAAAGTACCAAATTTATTTATGCAGTGTAATCTGTTCCCTTCTGTGTTCTAATCCATGTAGATATCAAAGGCAGCAACATCCAAAAAAAACACCGGAGAAGAGATTTAATTTTGGAAACAGTAAAATTTGTAAGCATTACATTCTAACAGTGCTTGCTTTGATCAACAAAATAGAAAGAAGGTTAAAAGTTAGTGTCTGCATATGAATATTCCACATTTATTTCTGTGAAACTCCTTTTAATCCTGCTATTATCAATCACCTCTGCACTTGAGCGGTATCTCTGACTTATCTAAAAACCAAACAACAAAAGCCCACAAAGTGACTGAAGAGAAGAGATGCTGGGAATCATAACTGTGCTGGTTAGACAAACTGAGTCTCATTACCTAAGGACTGCCTCTTTAGTCTATTGGAGTTTTGGGATTTTTTCAGAATACCAGTTTTTTTTGCAACCTTGAGAGCCGCAGAGTTCCAGAGGCTGAGACCCCCACCACAAGCCCTGAGCTCAGGAGGTCCTACCTCACATGTAGCTGGAAGGTTGGAAAGAAGCAAGAATTATCACAGTGTGTGTCCTGCATCCGTGTGCTATAGGCCACTGACACCAGGATACTCAGTGAGGTAGGGCCTGTGTCTGGCCCCATTTATGGCTGTGCTTTTAGACACAAAAAGTTTCTGAAGGCAGAAACAGGTTATAGCTACAGTGCTCAGGTGACGATCAGGCAAAGCTCAAAACAAACAAAGTTATTTTGTAGACCAGGAGCAGCCTGGGACCTTTTAAGCTGTCAGAAATAACAACCAGCCAACCACCCTCCGCCCACCAGCTTCCTGGAGTTGGGCCTGAATTTAAAAAAACTCCAGCGAGGGTGAGTAGCTCAGGAACCAAGGAAAAAGTAGTTTCTGGGTGCTGACAAGCCTCACCATGAAATCAGCTACATGAGCCTCTGTGCAACTCGGCATTACTGAACCTGTGTGAAGAGCTCTTCATCTGGGACCACGTGGTGCGTCCTTAAAGGAAATCAGTAACAAACTATAAAGCTCCAAAGCTCTTTTCTCTGTACAGCTCTGCCACAGGTATTCTGAACCGTGCCTTTCTGAAATGCAGTTTACCATGAGCTACAACCAGCTTTAAGCACCACATGGGCTAAGTGCTGTGGAAAGTTGGTGCAGCAGTGGAAGTGGTGGCTCGCTTTGCTAGGAACCAGAGATCGCAGCATGAAGGAGTCAATTCACATCTTCCCCATAATTTAATTGACACATTTAGGATAATTATTAAATCATAGCTGAGTTAATGGAAAAATATCTACCTCTAAATCCTCCCCCACCAGCAGTTAAAGTTGGTATTTAACATGCAAATCTAGAAAAACAAGCTGCATTAGAGCAGTAGTAGAAAGGGTTGTATCAAGTGTCATTTCAACACAAATCATTTCAGCAGAAATCATAGCTGAGGAGTTAATTTCATACTTCAAGAAATCACAGGATCAAGTATCAAAGGAGGTTATAACAGAAAAAGTATTGTACAGCAGTGCTTCATTGGAAAAAAAAAGTTGCTTCTTTGCCCAAGGAAGGCATTTTTGCCCTTTTAATCCTTCTTTGTTCGTTTGGCTTTTGCAATGTTTTCCTGGCGCTTCTGTTTCTTCCTCTGCTCCCGCTCCTTGGCCTCGATCATCTTCGCCAGCTTCCAGGACAGGGCCGCGCTGATGACGAACAGCGGCGTGAGCGCCAGGATCACTGTGGTGAGGAAGCCATAGGGATCCTTTGCCGCCCACTCCACCACGTACTGAGCCCACGCCTTGATATCCAACATCCTGCTTCTTCACTGGGGAAACCCTGCAAGGCTTCCTGTAAGGAAAATAATTCGCAGGGGTCAGAAAAGCCAGGGCCAATGCACACAGCAGATACCATTTTAAGGGTGAATCATTATGAAAGGGAAGCTGTTTTGGACTAGAAGGCAGCGTCATACGGGCGCCCCCTCCCCCCGCCCCGCTCCGCGCGACCGTTAACGGCCGCCCCGCGCGCGCCAACGGCCGCCGGCCCCACCTGCGGCGGCAGCGCGCGCCG
>JAUBOD010000667.1:8456671-8489546 GCA_032353885.1 Nothura maculosa
GTGGGTACCCGGCAGGCTACGGAGAACACCGGCGTTTCCAGCAGCGCGTTACCTGCAGCTCCCTGGAGCCAGGGGCCACAGAGGCGCCTTTCCTTGGGCTTCCTCACCAGTGCTGCCACCCCTGTGGCTCTGCTGCCAGCTGTCATTAGGGGCCAAGGGGAACAGCAGAAGCCCTGGAACAGACAAGGTGTTAAGGCTGCAACCAGTCTCTAGTCCAAACTTCTTTTGTGGGATTCGTTCCACTTGAGCCATCTAAAGATTAGGCATAAATCGGACTCTGGGATTTTATCACCTGGGTTCTTTATGCAGTCGAGGGAAGGAGATGAGGATGTTCCGAGGGAGAGCGATGGTCTCCGAGGATGGCAAGGAGCTGGAGAAGTCGCCCTGTGCCTCTCCTCAGTACTGAGGAGAGAGGCAGCCAAGGGGACCAACTCACATAAGGTGCCAAAGCTCTAGTGCAGCCGCGTGGGGACGCGTGAAAGCTGCTGCAGAGGCACGAGGAGCCCCGGCTCTGTGAGGAGCCAGTTTGGAGCTGGGCTTCTCAGCACTCACGTTCCCTCCCAGCGAGACCTCCCCCTTCCTGCGCCACCTGAGGGTGGAATTCCTGTGGGAACTGAGAGCGTTCCCTTGCGTCCCCACCACGGTGCAGTGCAGGTGCCAGGCACCAAAAACGCATGGCAGGTTTAGAAGATCAGAAAGTAAAGTCCACTCCAAACTGGTCTTATCTTAAATGCAAAACATTTTACTGCTTTCACTGGACTTTCTTTGATATCTCTGTTCTCCCTTGCTGTCTGTTAAATATTTTTTTGCTTTTGTTTCTGCTTTTGCCCATGTATTTCTTGTGGAAAAAGTCATGTTCTGTGTTCTAAGAACTACTGCCATAAACAAATGGCCATCTAGGCTGTAGGAGGCAAAGCTGGTGTCCTTCCATTTGCTCAAACAGGGCAGGACGAAAGGCCCCGTGGGCAGGGGCAGGCGGGGGCAGCAGCGTGGCCAACACAGCAGCCTCCTGCACCGCGGGGCTGCCGCAGCCTGGGCGCAGAAAACAGGCCCCCTTCCTCCCGCAGCGACGGGGACGGGGCCTCATGCACCTTTGAACAGAGGGCTCTAATGCTTGTGTGCTCCAAAAGCCTTTGGAAACTTGAGCACCTATCATCTGTTTCCAATGCAATTACTTAACACATACAAAATGTGTAAAAAAGTCCTTAGATGTATGAAATCCTTAGAAACGGGAGGCACATGCTCAGGAAGAACGCAGCATCCTGGGCTGGGCCCTGCTGCGTTCAGGCTCAGCTTCGCTTTTCTCGCCCAGGCTTGTCCGACACCTTCCCTTCTCCGCTCTGCCCTCCTTGCCCCTGCCCGAGCTGCTGGCGGGGGGCGCGAGGGACATGGGGGGCAGCAGGAGCTGCTGGTGGGGGCACAAGGGGCTGCGGTGGCGCTTGCTGTGGTGCCCAGTGCCTGTCCTGCTGCGCTGCCCAGGCCCCGGGCGGGCGGCTGCGCTCGCAGGGCCGCTTCGTGATCCCAGGCTCACAGACCGGCCGCACCTCGGCCCAAACCGCCCTTCTGCCCTCACTGCTTGACCCGTTTTCTTAACAATATGTGGAGCTCCTTGGGGTAGTAGAACTCTTAAACAGACTGCGGTTTGGAGTGCAGTATTTTGAAGAGCAGTAAGTTCATCATTAAACTTGTATATGACTAAAATCACAGAATAAAACACCTTTTTTCTGCACTATATTAATCAACAAATTCATATCTAGTTGTTGCTCTTTTAAAAATATGGGCAGGCAGTTATGACAAGACAGGACTTTCTGTTTATTTGTTTCCTGATTTGCTTGGGGTTTTGTTGGCGTTATCCTAGACTGTGCCTTGGTTTTGCTACCTGTCTGTAATTACGGAGGCACCGCTGGCACACCAGGCTCCAAGTTAATATCCACACTGTTACTAAAGGGCATTTAATTCCATAGGTGGTTTCATGGGTTTCAATAGGAGTGAACCTTGCACAGTGAAATATTCCTCAAAATCAGAGCAGGAAGCAGACCCCGGTCACTCAATATTTGCAGTATATTTTCGCCCACTGGAAGCTGGAGAGGAGCAGTTACTGGAGACTAGGGGCTATTTTCATCCCTGCAATAAGAAATGCAACTGCCTAAATCAGTACAAAAACGCAGCCTAGGTATTTGGATCTAAAAGCAGTAATGCAAGAGAAACGTTACTTTGTGCACTGAACAGAGCTTTTTTTAACTAGCGCTTTTTGGCAGATTTTATTTTTCGCAGAGACCACAAAGTGTTGTTATTGTTGGATAAAAATAACAGCTGCAAGGGAGGCTAAAATTCTTTCTGAGATAGCAGAGAACAAAGGAGAGACTCTGCATTCGTGTGAGCGCTCCCAGCCAGACCACGCTGCCCGTTCCACGGCACAGTTACCCCTGGAGCCTTTGCTCCAAAGTGTCCACACTTGGCCGTGCCTGGGGCAGGATCCGGCCCAAACCAATTACCAAGGCAGGGCCCAGGGCCAAGCCCAGCGACTGGAATGTCCCTCCGTGCCGCCCCGCGGGAAGCGCAGCCGGAGCCCGCTCAGTCTGTCCAGGCCGCAGGGAGCCGGAGCGCCAGGCCCATCCTGGGCACGGGCACACACCTGGGTGCCGGCTCCAGAGGGCACGGCTCGTTCCGGCGCCGCCCGGCACAGCAGCAGTGTCTCCAAAGGAGGCCTCTGGTCCTCAGGCTGTGACCAAACCAAACACACAACTGGCCCTGCTCCCCCGGGCCGGAGAAGCGCCGTGTGTGTCGTGTATCAGTCTGGAATGTTTATTCGGCACAAACCAAAGCACAACAGGAGACAGCAGAGTTTGCTCATTCCGGGATAAGTCAGTAGATCTGCCCTGGAGAGGTTCTGATCTTTGGTCTTTGGCTTCGGGAAGTTATCATATGCTGCTGCTGTGTCTCTCACTTGTCAAAAGAGAGGGCCAGCCCTGCACAGCTTGGCAGTGCAGGGTGAAATGAAAAATGCAGATATGAATGATTTAAGAATGCATTGTGCTAATTATTGGAATATGTGTTTCCTTGCACTGCAAAGACAAGGGACAGAAGGGGGAGGCAGCTTGGGGGCCCTGGCAGAGTGAGGGAGGTGCCTTGCAGCACGTGCACCCCTCGCTGCGCACAGCACAGAACCCACCCAGGGCAGAGCCAGGACCAAGGGCCACAGTCACCACAATCCTCACTGTGAAACTTGGCTCCTGCACTAATACAGGGCTCTCTGCAAGGGAATACTTCTGCTGAGAACAGTGTTCTCATTTTAGAAGCTGAAAATGTGATTTTCCTCTAGCTACTGTAGATGGGTTTCTCGATTTAAAAATTCCTCTCCACTTGGGAATGCAGGACAAAACAGAATAATTTTGTGTTGGACACTTTCCCACTTAGTGGGCGACTTACAAGTTGTATTTTAAGCACAACCGTATGTTTTCTGAGCTTTTGCCTTGGGCTGGGTGCTATTGACCCCTGTGAGATTCAAATCCAAGCAAGCAAACAAATAAATAAATAAATCATAACAGAGGGGTGCAAAATGTTTGTTCAAATACAGAGGCGTGTGGCCTGTGTTGTTCAAATACAGGAGGCCTGTGGCCTTTTTGTTTGCCTCTTACAACCATTTCCATGCTCTTTGGTTATTGCAAAGCTTGACTATGAAGCGGGACATGTCGTGAAGCAAAGGACCCTCCGCTGGGGTTGGCAGCCGGGCTGTGAGGGGCTGCGGCCCCTGGGCGCTCGCGCGGCGAGTGGGGCAGCTCTTGGGCAGCTGCAGTTTGGACACTAACAGTGACGTCTGACAGAGTCCGCAAAGGGACGTCCTTCCTACCCAAAATACCTCAAATCACTGTCCGTGCGGCTCTCGAGGATTTGGGGGCTGTGTCCCAAAAGGGCCTTGGACGGGATCATGCTGAAGGTCATAGTTCCTGAGCTGTAGGCACCCGCTGACATTTCTAACATCCAAATTTGATCCATGGGTATGCTGGAAATTTGGCACCTTAGAGTGGGATTTATGGAAGGCAGCTGAGTGGGGAGCTGCCAAAGCTGGGCAATCGCATTGCCAAGGAGCCAGGGAGACGCTTCCAATTGCGGCCTTTGCCCAGAGTGCAAAGCCTGACCCTGGGCAACACAAGATGCCCTTTTGAAATCACCCTCCTGAGCCTTGTCCTGGAAGGGCTCCTTCCATCTCGCAGGCTCCAAGGGTGCGTGTTTGGCTGGAGGAAATACAGGCAGCTCCCTGCAAGGAGCCGGAACAGGGCAGCGGCTCCGCAGGGCGCCCCGCTGCCAGGGCAGGGGTGCTGGGGGCTGCCTGCTTGCGCCGCTCCGAGCTCAGCGCTTTGCTCCTGCCTTTGCCCTCACTCCTCACATGGCCTGGGGCTGGCAGCGCCCGAGCCCCGGCGGGAAATGAGCTGCCCCACAGAGCTCCCTCCGTGTTTCCGCATCTCCCTTCGGGACACAGGTGCGGGGCCACCCCCCTTGTAACCAGGAGCGCAGCAATCGGGACTTGGCAGCAACGTTTGTCGAGGAGGAATTGCTTGCTGCCTTTCACCATGAATGACCAACTTGGAAATGTGAAGCAGTGGTAAGTTCATGTAAGGTATATATGTGATATAGACTTGACCTGCTATATTTCTACCAATCCTGCCCTTCACATTAGAGCAGTGTTTTGCTTGCTGCTGAAACAGCAGGGAGTGGGAGAGGAACCTTTAGCATCCTCCCCAGGATGTCGTGGGCTCTGCGTAGTTGTGATAGACTTTGGGTAAGAGGCTGCTCTGGCAGAGGATGGGAATGGTGCGTTAATTGTCTTAGGTGGAAACCAAATTGCTGCTAATCAACAGGCAGATCTATAATAGCTGGTTTGACCTGCTTAGCTACTAAATAAATATTTGGCTTCAGATAAGAGTTGACATTAAAAAAGAAAAAATCAACATCATTAACTTCGTAGAAGAACAGCTGGGAGATGGTATCAAAAGGAAGCTCATCTATCCCATGCTTATTTTTATCTATAATGCATGGACCTCTTCCCACCTAATTTTTGCCATCTGCAAGTGACCTAGTTGTCTAGACTCCCTCTCTAGTCTAGGGAGAAAGTGCTAGATGGGATGAATCAGCTGCTAGAGGTTCCTATTTAGAGACCTGTCCCGCACGGCAGGAATGTTCCTCTGGGAATGCTTGTTCCTCTTCTCCGGCTGCAGGTGGAGCCTCCTGGCTGCCCCAGCTCAAGGCCTAACTTGTAGAGGGGCACGGGTCAGACAGAGAACCCTACGTTTTTGTTTGCTCCTTTCCCACCTGCTCCCCAAATGTGCTTTGCTGCATGGGACACAGGGCAAGGGGGGAGGGCCTTTTCTCAAGCAGCTTGCGCTGCGCGCTGCTCCCGCCGGCTCCTTGCAGCCACGAGGCTGCAGCAGGCAGTGCAGGGGCTGCAGCAGGTTGCACAGGGGCTGCAGCAGGTTGCATGGGGCTGCAGCAGGCAGTGCGGGGGCTGCAGTAGGTTGCATGGAGGCTGCAGCAGGTTGTGTGGGCACTGCAGCAGCTAGTACAGGCGCTGCAGCAGGTAGCAGAGGGGCTGCAGCAGGCAGTGCAGCAACCTTGCAGGGGGGTGGGAAGAAATCGCACTGCGGTTGCCCTTTGCTTCTGCCAGCAGAGTAGGAGCCCTCCAAGCCATTCCCCCTTTGCCTCCACAGAATAACAATCACTCGTGGGCAGGCTGGAATTGCCAGAAACTCACTTTTCTTAGCAAAACAATTAATCAGCAGCCTTGCGTAGCTCATGCAGAGCGAGGCAGCTTAGGCAGCTGCCAAGCGCTGCTCAGGCAAGGAGACAGATGAAACCGAGCGCGCTGTGGCGGCCCCTCGGCCAGCCCTGCTGCAAACTTCCTACCCGCACTCGCCTGCCACTCACACAGCCAGACAGGCTGTCATTAGAAGCCACCCGCTGCCCCAGCTTTGCCCCAATTTTTTTAAGCCCTACAGCACTGTCATTTGATGTGTCTGGCGAGAGAATTAAAGTAGATGAAGACTGAGGATACCACTCCCTTAGGTAATGATATATTCGGATTCCCTCCAGCTATCTTCCTGACAACCCAGTCCTCCTCATTCTGGCCCTGCTCCCCTATTCCGCAGACCAGAGAATAATTAAACTCCTCTACATAAGGCAGGGCCTCATTCAACATTCAGCTTAGGCTCTCTCAAAAACGCATGTGACAGATGGGGTGTATTCTGTGCCATAGCAGTAAGTTAGTTGGCATGCAAGAGTCAGCAGGAAAAGCGGCAAAAATACCTGGCATGCAACAGCCACGAAGGAATAGAGACAAATACACTGAAGTGCTGCATACCGCTAACACACAGCCCGAAATCAGGCCTCATAAATATGAGCAGTAAATGCTAGATCTTGAAATTATCGTGTAGATATTAGCTGAAACGCATTCAGCAGGGATAAAATGACAGGAATCTATGTGCTGAGGCATCAGCTATGCGAGGCTCCCTGAGATGAGCTATTTTGGAAATCCGGCAGCGCTGCAGGTCAGGAAAGCTCTGCCTTGGAGAGCAGCGTGACTGAAATTACCCAATCCAAATCATATTGGAGAGCAAGAGGGGACCTTCAACCAGGTGAGCTGTGGCCTCTTTGAGGTGCCCAATAAGGGAGTTTTAGGAAGAAAAGGTTTCTAGAAGAGCAGCTCTGATTCCTTCTGTCCGTCAAGACGTGGGCTGATGCTGGGAGGTCTGGTTTCAGAACGGGTGCTCCCTACCAGCCGTGCTGCTGCTCTCCGCTGTGCTTGCTCACACCTTCATGTGCAGCAGGTGCCACGAGGACAGGGCCCTCCTGCCCTCAGGATGCAGGCAAGGGATTCAAAAACCCACCTCCAAAATGCACCACAATAAATACACTGCTCAATTCTAACGCAGAGGCGCCCGTGCCCGCTCGTTCCAAGGAAATGACTCCCATGAAAAGCAGAGCTCCTGACTCGTGATATTATCGCAGCCTTGGAATGTGGGCACTTGCAGGTACTTTTTTATTATTAATTGTGTTAAATAGGTGATGGATCACATGCTGTTGTAGCAAGAAAAACAGGTTTCAGACAACGAGGCAAATATTCTGGTGAATAGAACATGTGGACATAATTATTTTTTGAAGAGATAACCTAGGCAAACATGAGAGCTAGGGCCAAGATCATATGGAACGTGCTGCAGGTCCCTTAATGATGCAGACAGGGTTCCCCCTTCCTCGGAGGTGGCTGGAAATCCTGAGGGGCTCTCAGATAAGCCAGGAATTGCCAGCCACTGTAATTCTCCTCATTAATTGGAAGCTAATTCAGAAAATTAGCCCTGCTTCTCCTAGTTAGTTGGTGACTAAATGACTTTGGGCTAGCACGGTGAGGCGAATGGGTGAAAGGGATAGTGGCCGGGTAGAAGAAATGTCACTGCAAAGCGTCAAGTAGCCAGGGGAAGCGAGGTACGACATGAAAAGATAAATATACTAATAATGGGAAAGAAACCATAGCAGAACATCCTGCCCACTGCTGATCACACACTATCCTCAGCAACAGAGGAGAGAGAAGTTTGTGTTGGCCACCATGACTGATAGTGCCGAGAATGTTGGGGCAAAGTTTCCGCTGGAAGTCCCTTCAGGGACGCCCCCAAGTCACAGCCATTCCCTGGGAGTGTTACCCGCCCTCGGCTCCAGCCCCAGAGTGGCTGGGATCACCCCAAGCCTCAGCAAGGACCGAGGGGCAGTGAGGAACCGAAGCCTTCAGATGCAGCTCCTGTATCTTCTCCCCAGCCTCTCCTCCCAGCTCTTCTGTTCCCTATCCAGGAACAGGTAATCTGAAGATCATCTTATTTTTAGGACATCTTCCTATCTCTGGTTAAGAAGTTATTAGCCTTAGTGGCTTCTTTAAGCCATTTCTCACAATCATAAGCACTGGGAAATGAAACTTCTGAAGACAGTTGGTGCTGATTTAGTGACGAATGCAAAGGAAATAGTGGGAAATGGGGAATGTTGGTATTTCCAGTCTGGATGCAACCAGCTGCTCCTTGACTTCGAGTGCTCTGACAGTAACCAGGGATGTGGGGACCTCGTCAAACTGACTGATAATGCAAAATAATTCCCTGTCACACTCCGTCGCCAGGATCCATCCCAAGGCCAGGCCTGCAGTTTCACAGGCGATGGAAAGCTTTAAACCCGGCTCGGGAGCCCTCTCCCCATTCCCCTCCTGCTCACTCACGCACTGTAAGTTACGGAAGCGCTTGCTGGGCAAACACCAACCGGAGCTGCCGCGTGCGTGGCACCTGCTGCTGGTGCTGGAGCAAAGGCCGCCCAGGAAGGCGCCGCAGCCGCTTGCCCAGCAGCAGCCCCGGCACGCGGGGCGGCCTCCAGGGCCAGGGAGGCCGGAGAGGGCGGCCCCGCATTGTGGGAGCCCGGGACGGTGCCCGCTGCCACCCGGGCACAGCAGCACAGGCAGGACGGGCAGGCGCCCGGCCTGTCCCTGCACGGAACGGGGCTGTATTGCCCTTTCCCAGGGCGTGGGCCCCTGCTCTTCTGGAGAAGACCATCATCCCTGGATACCTTGTTTTACATCCCACTGGTGGGCAGAGCAGGGATGCAGAAAGGTAACACCAAGTGGCAGAGTAAGAAATGTATGGAAATCTCTCTGTTTGAGACAGGATTTACTCATTTCTCATGTAGACCAAACTCGCTTCTTAGTTCAATATTATAGTACCCAGCTTGGTGGGTGTCAGTATATTCATATTTAATAATAAGGGCAGCTATAAACTTTGTGGCTATAAATACACTCACAAATGTACACACGTATTTATGCAAGAGGCACAAAAGACTGAGTCACTTGCCTCTGTAAGGTCAGAAACATCCTATATCTGCTTAATATCCATGTTGTTTCAACACCCTAAGATGAGATGGGCCTGGAATCTAGCACAAGGCAACCACCACCCAGCTATTAAACAGGAAACCCTTCTGATGACAGCAGGTCGTAGGAAGCACGCTAAGAGTTCTTCTGACATCAGCCTTTAGCCAGTTTGTGCATCTTCCTTTATAAAATGTGTGTTTCAGGACTGATGAAGCTGGTACTGAACTGGGGTTATTCAGGCCTCCTTTCTTTGCTCTTGTCAGGAGGAAAAGTCTGATCTCAAACTTTGGCAGATTAATGGTATCGACCTGCTGATTCTCAGCTCGCAGGACTCCCCACCACTCACCCAAGTCAAAAACTTCTCTGCAGAAGTCAGGCATTTCTATGCACTAGGCATGGATTGTTCACCAACGGAAGCGATTTGGTGATTTAGCCTACATCTTGCTGCTCAAATGTTGCTCAACTTGTACACCACAGCTGAAACTCTCCATGTTGCTACAGTTTAGATCAGAACAGGTGTGTTTAAATAATAGGTTTATGAAAGGCACATATATGCCAGGTCTCAGATTTCAGTGATACAGCAATAACCAAGCCATTACTTTCCCTGAAAACAGAGTGCACGAGCTTTTCTAATTACATTGCAGTGTTGGCAGAAGATGGTGCTTAAAGCATGTGTGTAAAGCACACATACAAGCAAAGCAGGCAGTACTGAAACTGCAAAGAATTTAAATTCTAGGATGATTTATCCTGCCTTTATTAAGACTAAAAAAGTGCTTTCCTCCTCTTTACAGAATATATACAGAGCATATATTTTATAATATATATATATTTGTAAAGTGTGCTGAGTGCTTAATGTCTTCAAAAATCTCTAGCTGAAGAGAGAAGGAAAGAAGGAAGACACTTCTATTGCCCACGACTGTTCATTGTGCAGCACTTTGTAGATCCTTCCGTGCGAGGCTACAAGGGCTGCGGCACTGGCTACATCCCTGGCTCTTTCTCAAGCAAAATTCCAATCCACCTCGAGTGGTTTTATAGTGTTTGGCGATGTAATGGAAGCAATGGGTGAAAATCCAACCTGCACTACACAGACTGCACCAATCCACATCAAAATACCCGTTCCTCTCCCCAGATGCTCTGCATTTATGACATGGGGCAACATTTTTAGCAGAAGGAAGTAAAGGAGAATAGAGACCGAGCCGGGTTTGCAGGGCACGCGGCCTCCCCGCCTGCCTAGCTGCTATCACCTCTCACTGCTACGCAGTACCTGCTACAGCTTCCCTCATTATAATTACAGGTTCAATTAGCACCTGTTTGTGTTACTCAGAATGTTCCAGACCTTCAGCTGGCCTATTCAGGAGATGAATATTGTTGGCAAAATACTTACTTGCCGTACACATGCAGCTTCTGTTTTGAGCTTCTAGCTTAAATTTGAACAAAGTGAGGCTGAAATTACCGTGCTGGGCTCCCTCCTGTCTATAACGCCCTCTCCGTGGCTCCAGCACGGGGCTGTGACGTTTTCGAGAGGATCCTGAGATTCTGTCACGGCGGCCCTGCTCCCCTTCCCGCAGGGCTGCTCCTTCCTGCCTCTGCTCACGCACACTGAAACACAACAGTTAGTTTCACTTGCAGGTGTCACTGCCAAATACAACCTTGTTACCCCTGTTTCCAAACAGCAGCATTTTTTTTCAAATGTTTTAATGGTTAAACTTGCCTAATCTCTTTCCTTTCATGCATTCTAAAGTAAAAATTTACAATAAATCTGAAACGTGTCAAGGAAGCACAGACTGTCCACACAGCGTTTCCTCTGAAAGCTGTGATGCTATTTTAATCCCTGGTGTCACAGGTAAAGAAATACAGCAATTGATTTGATGCTTTTCATTTCACTCATTTTATTTTCTTCCCCTCCATTCCTTTGGTCAAAAAAAATGAGATTTTCCATGTCTGACACAAGTGTTTTAATATAATTTAACAGAGTTTTAAATATGGATCTTGAGACTGTCTATGAATTCGATGGGTAGCGATGGAGTAGAAATGGGAAACTTGTGCATCCCAGGAGTGGGACGCAGCACTGGCACAAAGTTACTGTATATTTGTTTAATGGATTTGTGTTTTGATTCTGATAACATCTCATAGAAATCAGGGCTAATGCAGTTCTCACGAAATTTTCCACAGATTATCTTGAGGCAAACACGGAGTAATTGGGTGTTGAAAAAATGTACTGCAGAAACAGCTCTAGACAAGTACAGTCTGTATTACTCAGGAAGTTGTAACATGTAAATACCTAAAGTGCATCTTTGAAATATAATGATACATAAATTCCTACTTCAAGCATCATCAGCACAAGGACATTTATTGGCGTGGGTGGGAACATGTGGAGGATAGAGGATTTTTTTCTCTCTTTGCTATGTTAAAGTGAGAAATGGCACTAAAGATACAGGCGAGGGCTGACAGGACATGGGAGCTCCGGAAAATGCTCAGGATGGTCAATGGCCTGTAAAGATCTTTGTCCTCGTGAGGAACAGGCGTGGCTGGAAAACAACAATTTCACTCTGCCAAAAGTTACAAGCTTCTTCACTTGCACCCTGTCCCAGCGTAGAGCGACCCCGCGGGAAGCCCTGGCCCCACTCCAGGGCTGCCGCTCCATGGGGGGCGGGCAGCCCCACACGCAGCCTCCAGTGGAGGCCGCTCCCGGCTGCCCCCATGGCCAGGGCAGCGCCTGAGCGTGGGCACCACATGGAGCCAGCGCCGGGGCCCAGGACCTCGGGCACCACATGGAGCCAGGGCCGGGGCCCAGGACGCACCAAGCCCCTTTCTCCCTGCAAGGGACCCGCTGGCCCCTCCAGGCTCTTCCCCTCGCACCGCTGCAGTGACCCTGGCCTAGGGACATCCCACAGCATTCTGTTCCGTCCTTGCTGTCCAGACTGCTACATTCCTGTGAAACATCCAGTTTCCACTGTTATTTTTAGAGCACGAAACGCTTTCTTGAAGCCGCTTCCGCGGTGGCGCTGGCTCCTGGGCTTCTGCAGGGCCTTTGGGGCAGTTGCTGTGCACGACGTCTGGCCCACGAAGGTGCCCCTGGTATTTTGAACAGGAAAATCTTCCCATTTTGAATGATGTGAACACTTTACGCTGCCCCTAACTTAAAAATCAGGCGCCACGTGACAAAAGCCACTGCAGACATCCAAGCGGCCAGCGAACCAAAAAATGAGTTGTTCAAAAGATCTGCATTTTGTCTTTAAACTTCTCAGAATCAATAACGGTGGCTGCGAGCTCTGCAGGAAAAGCAAACCACCGGCACATGCCTAGAGGCATTTTTCAAAAATACAAATGTTTATTATAGCTACTTTAACTGAAATAGAAGCATACAACAAATGAGAACAGTAAGTTAAATACCACTGCCTTAAGTAACAGTGAAGAGCAAAATTTGCTGATGCCTTGACTGACCTGACAGAAGTGTGTGCAGGAAAAAGGGTCTTAAAATGCACACCAGAGGACAGGAGACGGGCGCGTTTCCTTTAGACATCAGCCTGGGCTGTCTCCTTTGGCCACCAGAGCAGTGCCAGGGCTGAGGGAGCAGAGCTGCTTTCAGGGCAGCCTGGATAAAACCTGCCCTCGGCCCCGCTGTGCCAGGCCTGGAACATTCCAGAAGTGTCATTGCGGTGGGAACATTGTTAGGCTTTAGACTCCTTTTACAGAACTGCTCGGTAATTACAGAAAATATGTCCTGATGCAGTATTTACATTGCAATTGGATTTATCCAAGAAAATCATTTTGGATTTGGTCTGACAAGGTTTGCATTGCAAAACAAGCTTTGCAACTATATTAATCAAGTCAGCCTGCTATCAGAATGACAGCCTGTTTTGCCACTGTGAGACTTTTTGTTGGTAGACTCAGGTGCCAAAATAAGCAGAAATGATGTGTTATTCTCTAGGGGCAAGTATAGGCCAGTGTGTTTTCAATTCACCCTTTGCAGACCTACCCACACAATGCTATAGGTGTAAGGCCTGTCAGAAGCTACTTGCAGCTGAGAGGAACGCAGCCATCGCTATCACCTGAGCTTCTGTAGCAGACTGGCATCCCGCTATTAGCAGCTCACTTGTAAGGGCAAACTCAATTTTGCTGTAGTCCTTGTAGTTTGGCAATACGGAGCCTTTATCTACCTCCCTTTCCAGAGGCATGAAAAGATCAGGGACTGAAGAATGAGCCTGAACTCGCACAACCTCCTAGCTTATGATCCGTGACTGCAAACATAACTGAACCAGGCCTTGTGCAGGGGTGCCCACGGAAGGCTCACAAGTCCATCCATACCTAGTGCATCCGAAGGGTCTCAGCCCATGGCTGCTCCATGATGCTCTTTCCCAGGGCCCTCTCCTTGGCCTGGGGATTTTTCTGGCAACTATTCCCCCCTCTTCCCTAAGGGCTTTGTGTATCTTCCATTATTTGCTTGGAAATGCACCCATCCATGCCATGATGTGACAGGTCTATTCCAGTGGTATGCGAGTATGTGAAAGACTCTGTTCCGACCACATTACATGGAAAGACTGGGAGCTGGAGCCTGCGAGGGCTCCGACAGGAGGGGATGTGGCCCACTCCCATTAAAAAATCAGATAACTCCTCGCTAATGTAATAATAACCTCTTGGGTAAGCACTTTGGATGTGAATGTTCGCAGACAAGGAAAGGTATTTGCCAAGGTCCCGTCCTGAAGCCCTTAATTAGAGGAGTAGTCTTGTTAATTTCATAAGATTACTTACTTGCCTAAATATGTACCACTCCTGTGAGGAAAGTGTGGTGTTATTTAGCCCTAAACAAATTAGAAGTTGCTGAGCAGATTGACAGGCAAGGAGACCATTAAAAGATGAAAAGGAATCACCGAGCCTGTTTTGTTGTGCATATTTGCTTGATTATTCGTTAGCAGGATACAGAGTGGGAGACATTTGGATTTTGTTTATCAAGACTGAGGCAGGCTTCTCCCAATCCTTACTCTGCTTGGCTGAGCAAGGCAACATACAGAGATGTCTCTGACTTGCATTTGCTCTGAAGAGTATTTGCTATGAAGCCCTGCTCATTCTGGCTCTGGAAAGGGCGCCCAGCAAGCCCCCGGCCTGCCTGCTGTGCCAACCTGCCATGCTGACCTGCTGCGGCTGCGAGGCCTCTCCGAGCCCGGCGAGCGTCTCCCCCAGCGCTGCTGGCCTGGCACAAGGAACAACTTGGGGAAAAGCAGCTTCAGGATACGCTGGATGAGCAGCACCTAGAAAACAAAAACCCATTCAAAAGGGTTAGGTATATTTGTGACAGCATGAAGTAACTATTAAAGAGGAGTGTGATCATTTCTATTTAAATCCTGTGTGCAGTGCCTCCTAACTTGCTGCTCAAAGGGACATTTTTACAAGTTCAGGCAGTAACTTTTCCTGCAGAATCATCTGTAGGGCCTGGAAGTGGGGCAGTCATTCAGAAGTCCCTCCCTCAGCCTCACAGCAGAATCCTTCTCTGTGCTTCTGTCCATGTTGCCTTTCCTCTGCCTGGTAATTTCTACTGGAAATTAAATGCATGTATGGTCACTGAAAACTGTTCTTACAAACAGTGCCAACCACTGCTACACATCTGCCCTCAGCCTTTGCCCTCAGCTAGCTACACAGATCTTTGTGGAGTTCTTATTCCAAGCAAGCCAGGTCTACAAATCCAGATGCTTTTGCCAAAAATTAGGCCTGATTGGTAGAAAAAAAAAAAAAACACTGTTCTTTTTTCCTCTTTCTGAACTTCTGTTTTTCATTCAGGGAAGAGCAGAGATGTCACTAACTGGTGGTAGTGGATTATATTCATTTTCCATCTCTGTTTACAAGCTGTCACCTTTTACCAGAGCTTCAAGGTACCATATTTCCACAGTTGAAGACATTCAATAGTATATTTTAATTCACTGAGAAGCAATGTATCAGCTCACTTGTTTCATTGAGGGATGAACCCCCAAACTTAACTTTGTCAGTGATCAGGGATGAGGGTATAAGCTCTGGTTTCTAAAGAAGTTGACACATAAGGTCTAAATTAATGAGAACAAAATAGCTATTTATCTAATTGTCTTTATTTGCTGCTGCTTTCTGTGAATGTTGGGCTTTATTTCACACACTTTCTCTGCTAGGCTGTGAAGGATGAGATTACAGAGAGTAAGGAACTCTCCTTGAGTATCTATTAGTCCCATTTCTTTACATAAGCCAGGCATATCACTTACTGAACGTAGGTTTTTAGATTAAAATATAAATTTAGGTATTTAAGGCAATATAAGTAAAAAGCCCTTCAAGGTAACTAAAAGCCTCCTTTTTAATTATAGCTTTATCACAGGTTTATTAAAATAGTTCTCAGCAAAATTAATTTCCTTGCAAGGAGCAGAACACTGAATTAAAGGAAAAGTGCTTTGGAGTCAGGGGCTGCGCTCCCCGGCAGCGGGTGCGCTTAATCACTCGCCGCTGCACCTAATGAGTCCACTTGCCCAATTAAGGGGTCCTCGCTATGGCCGACTTAGTCTCAATTAAATACAAACCACCAGGAAGGAACCAGCTACTTAATCAGCGCTGCTAAGACACTGGGCTTTCTAGCCTGTCACTACCTAAAGCGGCTCCGCATTGTTTAACATACATCAGGCACTGGGGCAGGAACTTGCTGAGCCATCTATTTCACTGCAAGGCTTGAAGCAGCAATTTTTGGCTCTGAAACAGTTACAAAGAATTTTTTCTTTGGTTTATCCTCACTAAATGTTTGAATTAAAACAAATAAGTAGTACAGAAGAAGGTTTGTTTGAGAGACTGACAAACTAAAGCTGAAGAAATCTTCTTAATCTTATTGTTGAATGGCAAAACAGCTTGGAAAATGGAGAGAAACAAAAAAATTAAAAAAGCTGTAAGCTCTAAATAAAACATAAAAACAGTGTGTGTGTGTGTGTGTGGGGACACCATTACACCTAAGTCGGTGTTTGATATGTGGCATATAATTACAGCAAGTTGGTGGAAGGTGCCATGATACCTGTCAATTATGAGCAGGCAGCCAATGCAGATACCATGCATAATTCATCAGCAGGCTGCCCTTTGTTGGTAAGCCCACTGATTTAGCTCCATAATATAACTGCTTATTCAAAACAAGACATTTAAATTCAAATGAAATAGTGTTACCTCTATTGCACCGCTTCCGATGTAGATGTATGCATTGCTAAATATTAGCACGGAGCAGGACAACTACACACATTTACACGTGCTCACAAATGTGTCGTATGATGGGGGAAAAAAGCAGCAGAATCAATAATAGAAAAGTCAGTCCTTATATCTTGTATGCTGGAATGTTTTTTAGCTCATTATGACTTTCTGCAGGAAGGGTTTAGCAATTTAGTCGATCTGAATGTGTGTGCAGAATGTGTTATTTTTTCTGCTATTCTCACACCCATTTTTAAGAACTGAAGATGTAGTTTGAAATTAATTTATTTCAAAAATCAGTGTATAGGTCAGTTCAGGCTGATTTCTCCTGTTAGGCTCTTTAACTTTGCTTGCTTGAAGTCAGGTGGACCCTAAGAGCAGAAGCATCTCTGTGGACAAGAGCAGCCTTTAGGAGTGTGGCTCGGATTAGACGTGCAAGGTTTTATGGTGTTTTTCTGAGCAGGACTGGCCTCACCTCATAGAATATGTTCAGTGCTCTTTTCTACCTGCCTTAAAGTAAAAATGTTAAAAGAAAATCTATTGAGATGAAGAAGTCTGATAGAAATGTAAGGGTTCTAAAATTACTAAAATCCAGTGCTTTTCTATAAAGAGATAGAAAATAATTTGATGCTTAGAAGGAGATCTGAGATACAACAGCAATTTGTGCACCATGTAAAAAAAAAAAAGACAAATGAGCCTCTTTTATTTAGTATTTCATGGTACAAGAAGTAAGAGGCACATTGTGAAATCAAAAGGACAACAAACAGAAAACTTATGAAGGGAACATGCTGTATATACGTGCTCCATATGCAAGAGAGGCTTCTGCAGCCGGGATTCACTTCTATAAAACGAGAGGGAGCAAAGAGCTCGTTGCTTGTGAAGCGGAGAGCTCAGCAGGATTCCCCGTGGGTGGAAGGTGTGCGGGCGGCGAGGACGTTCCCACGTGTGCACAGAGCGGGTGGGAAGTGCCGTGCCGTTCCACGGGAAGGCACCGTTCTGCAGGAAGAGCAGTTCCACCGGAAGGCCCACGGCCGCACAGAGCCTCGCGACCAACCAGGTGCGTGGCCCTCCCGAGGGGCTGGCTGCACTGCTCCTGCTCTCTGCTACTGCAGAGGACTGAGGTTATATGCAGTATTCCCAAGGGAAGGATGAATTTATATAGAAAAATTAAATATATAAAATTCAAGCACATGTCAGGCTTGGTGCAGGCCTGAGTCCTGCCAAAGGGGACGGGACAAGGGCAAGGCCCTGGCAGGCAGGCAAGAGGGGAAAATCGCTGCCTCTGGGGAGGTTCTTGCTCAGGTTTTGCTACCAGCCTAAAGAAAAGGACCTTTTTGCTGAACTTAGTGGAGCTTGTTGACCTAAGGCCACCAGGGCTGTTCTGTCCTGCCTCCCTTTGCACCTCCAGAAGGTTTGTGAGGGGCAGGTTGTCCCCTGCGCTGTCCCAGGCTCTCCTGGGTGCTGCTGCTGCTCAAGCCACAAACCCAGGATCGCTTACCCAAGGCTGCTGTCCTGTACTGGGACCTGACAGGTATTATCAAAATACCCCTCACAAATTAGGATCATAAATAGGATAATGAACAGCTGGCTTCTTTGCATTGCCGAATCATAACTCATACTTGTTCATATATTTCTAAGTGAATTTGACTATGGAAGAAAAAGCAAAAATGTCCATCCCTCCCCAGCATATATCCTTAACAAGAGCATAAATGGGGGATTTAGGGTTTACCTCTAGCTAGAAATTTCTTAATGTAGTTTGGAGAAGGAATCATAGCATAGGAAACATGGAGCTCTAGAGATGTAGCAAATGACCTTTAGGCAGCAGGAAAAGAAAAACAAGCATTTCCTATAATGCAGCATTTTGTTACCTGTCAATGCTTCAATTCATGTATATGGGCTAAGAGTTATCTTTGGGTCCAGATGGATGCAAACTCTTTGCAAAACATCAGGACAGGGTGGTGATTTGTGAGGGACAAGCTGGAATGAACCTTTTCTTTCTCACTGACCTACAGAGGAGGGGTTTTGAGCATGCCCAGAAACTTCTGTTGTTCACTAAAGATGTCCCCAACGAGGAGCAAAGAGTCTGCCTGGACCGATGACTTGTAGAAATTTCTATTTTTAGAAAAAAAATGACTTCTAGAAAAGGGGCTGTTTAGAGCTATGTGCTGCTGTTACTAAAAGAAAGAGCCCAACTGTATATACAGTTTTAAATAACTGGGGAAACAGTTGCATGCTTTACGGTACAGCCGGTTGTTACAGGCAGAACAGCGTAACATACTGCACAGAAGCAAGAACTATAAATCAAGAAAACATATCCTCTTGAAGCGTGCAGTGACAGACACCTCACTGGCAATATCACAGGCTGCAATGGGGCAGAGATCATATTTTCTAAAAATCTTTTACAAATTCTTACCATACTCTTGACATAGATAGTCGATCCATGCTCTTTATGATCATATTCTTTACAAGTCCAAAAGGATGCTAAATACTGAGTAATGTTCATCTGGCTTGAAGATGAACATAGAAATACAAAGTAAAACGGGATCATTAACGGGATAAAGCCGAGTGGCTGCTCCCAAGTACCATCTGTACCAATGAGCACTGTTCAGTCTCGGTTCCAGCAGAGCCAAACCCACGGGCTTTGCCCAAGCACTGCTGGCTCTTTTGGGTCTCCCAACTGCTGCCAGCTCCTGTGGTAGACTCGGTTCAACTCTCATTCATGATACAACACAGCACACAGTGCCAGGTACCAGGGCACAGGCCTCTAATCTCTTGTATGCCGTAGCCGCCTGGCAGAGGAGTAACAGCTACCAAGACAGCTAGATTGAGGCACATCTCAGACACTTCCCCCTTCCAGGTTGGTTATAATAGCAGCTGCTTTGCATTACAGGCTTTTCAAATGCACAGCTTCAGCTGCTATGAATTATCAATCCATTGAAGTTCACTGGAACTCTGATAATTTACCCCAGATGAGACTTGGAGCTCTCGTTGCAGATACAGTCTCACTACAGGAATCTTAAATGAGGAATGCTGCCTAGCGGATACAGCAAAAAGCCTGGAAAATCATTTGATCTGATTGTGTCAGTCAGCCCATATGTTAAAAGCAAGGTGTGAGAGCCTGGGGAATGCCTGCCAGTTTGTGGATACAATTTCATTGTAATGTGAAGAGCAGATTGGACTCCCCATTTTGCAGCAGAAGCGAGACGCTGTGTGAAGCGGCACCGCCTCCAAGAGCACCTCGAGCAGAGGCTCCCTCGGCCCGTGCAGCAACTGCATTGCTGCTGGCAGCAGCACTGGCTTAAGCTTGGTGCCTGTCCCAGGAAAGGCTCTTTGGGAGCACAGGCAACATCCTGCTTTCAGAACCTGCTTTCAGAGAGAAGACCTGCTTCAGAGAGAGAGCAAGGCGCTGGGGAAAGGAGCATGGAGCAAGTTTTAACTCCTCGCAGGCCAAAATGTGTTTCTTTAGATAATTAGGAGAAAGGGGGAAATTGCAGTCCAGTGCAATTGTGCGCACAAATGTGCGCTGAGTGAGTGCAGGTAAGAGGCTGCTTTGCAAGGTCTGTTCTTGTGAATTTGCTGCAGGCTAAAGATGATTCTTAGAAGCACAAGATCCCAAACTGGACTTCCTCAGGCATGGAACCACGAGACCCAAACCCACCTCAGATTCAGATCTGTAATGTAAGGCCTCACTAGAAATGACACGCTCCACTTAGCTGTGTATTTCCAGAGTATCCTTAAGTATGATCAGGCAGCTCTCTGCTTCCTTACTGGCTGAGGTGGCAGCGGCAGCTCGGTGGGCAGCGAAACACCGCGGAGCGGGCGGGCAGCGTGGGAGCCAGGCGCAGGGAAGCGGCCCTTGGGTGGGAGCACAGGCTCACACCAACGTGTGCCACCAACGTGTGCCACCAACGTGTGCCACCAACATGGCAGCTGCGCTGGCAGCCCTTGGGCCGGGCAGAGCACGGGCACCAGCGCCAACCCTCGCGAGGGCAGCAGCGAGGGCGGCTCCTGGGCGGCCAGTGCCCACGGCTGCATCCAGCTGCTCGCGCTCCTCTGTCCGGGGCCCTCTCAAGGCGTGCAGTTTATGAGCTTCTTCAGCACTGCACAGAACAACACAGGGACCCTTCTGTCCTGCAAATCTGTTAACACATCCCTTCATAACCCAAGCAAGTCTCCTAAATCAAGGCGCAAGGCATTCAGAGTTTAGATACATGCAGGGTGCCAGGGCCAACTTTGCCCCAAAAGCTGGGTAAGAAGGACTGCCGACAAGTTCTCAGCTTGCAGAAGCTTCATAGAAAATTCAGATGATCGGTCATTAAAAAAAAAAAAAAAGACTCTGAACAGAGATACAAATATCCGATTCTTTTTAGGGACTACTTGGAATGCTGATCTCACTCAGACATGCTTCCCAACTTATTTTAAACGTCTTACGTAATTGTATTCTGTTTTCAAGTTCCTGTCACTGCACAGAGGTCCCTTTTGTGTAAGTTCATATTCAGGTCGAGTTCAGAGAGGCTTCATAGCCCTCTGAGACAGGATATTGTCCTGCTGCCAATGTGGTTTTGCCCCAAGCTGCAAGAGGGCTGAAGTACCCATTGTAAGGGAGCTCTGCGTTTGTTATTGCTCACAGAAAGGATATTTTCAGCTAAGCAATGGTATCGTATTAATTTGAGATGTTGTAATGAGGAAATGAGTTGTTGCAAATAATGGTAAGTGAATGCTACTAATTGCTTTTGTGCATTTTATTTGAAAGACTAAATATCACTTTGTAAACAACAGCCCAACTGGACTGTGAATTTTGGCCGGCTCGGGAGCTCAGGTGTGTGTCTGCACGTTTCCTTGGGGCATTTCAAGTCACGCAGGGTGACGTCCGTTGATGTCTGAGCTGGGGCTGCTCGTCCAGAATAGCATTCTACCTTCTGGAGATGGCGCAAGATCATATACAGCAAGGGAGCACCAGATGCATTATTAATTCACACTATGGTTGCTGGGAACCTGGAAAAGGCAGGAAGGGGAAGTGCTGAAAGTCCCCATGTGGCAGAGGGACCTTCTTTGTCTATCCTTGGCACAGGCTTTTCTGCAGGCTGCCTCCCTGGCTGTACTAGGTCCTTCACAGGGACCGTTCTGGCCTCCCTTAGGCCGCTGCAGCTGCACAAAAGCTCCAGCACAACTGTTAGCATCCAGAGGCAGAAGAGTGAAGAAAGTCCACAGCAGCTGAAGAAGAACCTCAAATGCCTTGCTCGGCATCACAGGTATGGCCAGAACCTCCTCTGTGGACACCTGGCCTGGTTTGTCTCATCACAGCAGTCACTGAGATTTCCTGCATTATTTCTGAGCCGAGCTAGAACACGTCTTCTAAGATGGACGTGTCTTGAGGTTAAAAACACCAGAGACAAAAAATCCATCAGAATTCTCAGCAAACGCTTCCAATGGTTGGCTGCTTCTCAGCATTTACAGAAAACGGTGCCACTCTACTCCAGTTTAATTTTGTTCATCCTCGACATCCAGCGATTGGATCATGTTATGTCTTTGTCAGCTAGACTGAAACACAAGCATCAAGTTTCTGTTTCACTGCAGATACTTTTGGCCTGCAGTCAATACCCTTCTTATGTCTGATGCCCCAAACAGAAAAACTTCCTTCCTTCTTTCACACTATGCCACATGAATCAATTAGTTTTCTGGCTCTTCTCTAAACCTTTGCTGTCTACCAACACCCTTCTTAAGTCCTAGAACTGGACAAAGTATTCCAACAAAAACGGTTTCAGTGCCAAACATAGAACTAATTGTCTCTGTAGTTTCTAGAGCTTTCTCTTTGTATAGCCAAGAACTACATGAGGCTTTTTGACCACAGCACCATATCCACAAATTCATTCACTGTTAACTTTGATACCACTGTTAGCTCTGCAACCTTCATTTCCTCCAAATCCCTGTGCCAAAAAAAAAAAAAGGAATAAAAATTCCCACTAGCATCTTCTGCTCTTCTTCCAGCACAACACAAAATGCTGAAGATGAAAACAATGCAAGAGGAGCACTAACTTTGCCCTAACATGGCTAGCGATTAGACCATGCAAAATTGGTTGTAGCTGTCTCCACAGCGCTGTTCAGAAACGATCTGGAGTGCCTCTCTAGAGCTCAAACTGGATATTAGTGAAGCTTGGGAGGCCCTAGAAGAATGAGCACATGGAAAGCACAACACACACGTCCTTTCAGAGACCCACTAATCCATTAATCCTGCCTTGTCTAAGCGGGGCAGGAGCGGAGCCACAAGAGCTTTTAACGTGGGACTGCCTGTGCGGGGAGCAGGGCGCTCTGGGCACTTGCAGTGCTGGGGGAGGCTCCCCGAAAGTAAGAGGTGGTGTTTTCTAGGGAATTGTGTTCTGAAAGCATCTTGTTGAAAGGTGTTTCTCTCCAAATTTAGGAGCCTTCCCTCTTCCTTTCTTCAGTGCTGATATTTGGTTGGCAGATTGAATAAACAGATAAAAAGGACAGGCTCCCTCCACTGCTCACAGATATGTTACTTTATAGTTAGCCACAGAACACTTGTCTGCTTGCAACCAACTTATTAAGCAAAGTCATCTGGATTGCATCAGTGACTTATCTTTGTTGTTTATTACATCCCCAATCTTTTGGGTCATCTATGAGCTATGATTAATAACTCTGTAAATCTTTTGATATCATTTAAAACAAGCATCAAATAACACATGGCTAAAAGCAATTCCTAAAATAATCCCCATATGAATGTACTTGCTTGTTAGAATTCTCCATCTATGGTTTCATTTTGAGTGTCAGCTAACCAATATTCTATTAATTAGCAGGCCATATTGATTGAACTAGTCTGCTACATGAGGAGTGGCATGCAGCACTAAATCAAAATGGCTGCAAAGTGTCTGGCTATTACATAAACCTGCAGTTACATAAACATTCTTATTTTTATCAAGTGTGTTGTTCAATAAAACTGGGGTCAATACAGCTATTTTTCATATACCCATATGGACTGACATTGGTGCTACTGATTTCCTTTCATAGCTTACTGATAAGACTGTATGAGTTATCTTTTATTTCACCTAGATAGGTGAGACTGATGGCAAATAAATATCTGTGTTGTCCTACTTACCCCTTTTCCTGTGACTATTCTAGCTATGTCAAGTCTTCCAGATTGCCTTTTTGTTTGTAATTTATGAAAAGTAACAAGCTGGAGAGCTGCTTACTTAGTTTAAAAATAGATAATGGAAGTTACCTGAACACTGTTCTTCCAACCCAGCAGCCTCCCGTGTCACTGCTGGAATAGGATGCATTGCCCCAGCTTGTGAGGGGATGGGGAAAGGGCTTTTGCCCACATGCGCCAAGCAGCACAAATCCTCAGTGTTTTGGGGTTTGTTCTGCTGTTCTCTAGCAGCAGTTCCCCCATTCCTGTAGATCCATATCACTGTAAGACACCCCTCCCTAGGCGTATCATTTCTAGCCATGAGTGCGGGCGGCTCGGGAGATGAATGACACTGTGTTCCCTGCAGACGTAATTGTCATTTGCAGCACTGAGTCAGAGGAAGCAGTAACTCTGCATAAAATATTCCATCAGCCTGGCTCATGTGTTAGCCCAAAATGGGGTGTTGAGGCAATGAAGAACAGTCATTTTTTGGAGCATCTATTAAAAGGGCAGAGTCAGCTTCAACTCTAGCCAACTCATAAAAGTTAGTTAAAAGTAGATCTGCACTTTCCTACACATCTCCTAAATGACTTGGGAAGCTTATTTATAGAAACACGTGCCTCTACATGACAGAGGCACAAAAGATGAAACTGTCTTAAACAAAACGTCAGTCGCAGGAAAGCGCAGGCAAAAATAACAAGGGAAGTGTTTTTGTTCAGCATTACTTGAACAGCTGCTATAACTCTCAATAAGAAACGTGGTTACACTGATGAGGTTCCTTTCAGAAAGAAGTGGTCTATGAGGGACGGGAAGAAACAAGCTGTTATTCACCCAACTTCACTGGACCCCAGCTTCCAAGAGACAACAAGCAACAGCAAACTTAGCTGTGAAGTTTATAGATACCAATGGTGTATCAGGATACTGCCTGGGATAGCAAAGGACTAACTCAGAACGTTCCTACTCCATTCCCCTCTTTATTTCCATTCATCCCTCACTTTCTTTTTTTTTTTTTATTATGCATATGCAAAAAGCAGAGCCTTCATCTTGCCCAGGACCAATAACTCTATATATTTTCCAAGCAAAGTCATTTTATTCATCCTACCAACTACAGCTGCGCATAAAAGGTTATTAGCATTTGTATTTTTAGGTATAGTTCATGCAAAATGCTCTAGGAGGCTTGTCAGAATCAAGCTGGCTATTTGTGTCACAAGGCTCTAATGCTGCCAGGTAAGGCCTATCCAAATGCCACCACGACAACGTTTGGTGAGCTGAGCTCTAGATGAAGTACTAACTTTTGCATAATGTTCACTCCGCAGGTGCTGAAGTTTACCCTTATCTCCACTGCAGTCTTGGACAGGATTTTTAGCTCTCAAGCTACTTTCAAGCAGTTGTCTCCTGAATGCTGATTTCCCTCTTGTGTTGGCAGATCCATACCGAGTGTGTCATGAATGTTGCCATGGTTATACTCCCAATTTAGTAAACAGGATGAAATAACCCCCTCCTCCAATGGCAGTAATGGGATTCAGACTGATCCCCAGGCACTATTAAAGTGGTTCCTCTTCATTTACATTTCTTAAAAACCTGAGCAAACAGAAGTTGCCACTGTTGGCGATGACATTCCTTTCAAGAAGTGCTCAAAGGCAGCAAACAAATCTCCCCTCCTAGGCCCATTGCTCCCGAGAAGGCAAGAGATTCCAATCAAAAGGAAAAAGTTGCCATCCTCCCTAGAGCAGATGTGGTGACTGTGGCTCACAAGGACCAGATGGAGATCATCACCACAGCATCAATTATTGGGAGAAGAAACTGCAACTTTTGTGAGGCCCAGGGTTATTTTAGGAAGATTTTCCTGATGCTAGGACCAGGCCAGGGTGGATCCAATTTCCTTGGCAGCAGATGCCGTTTGGAGGGTGGAGTTGGCAAAGGGCTGGGCGCCAGGTCATCCTTCAAGTCTTGCCTGCATTACTTGCGCCCTTCTCTTCCTCACTTCTTCCACTCCCGACCCATGCCCTAGAGAGTTCTCATTTTCCTGTTACAGAAAACATCTCCAGCTTTCCTAGAGAACATGAAGAACAGACAGTCAACCACAGCTGGTGAGCTTTTGTTTTAAAATATCAAAATTAAAGCCTTTATGATTGCAAAGATAAGCTGAGAGGCCAGGAAAGGCTGCAAATTGACGCAGTAGTGGCTGCCCAAGTTTGCATTTGGAGCATTTCCATGCCTGTGCTGCTGCCCTGAGCAAAGCGAGAGCTGGACAGCATCTGCCAGGCTCCACTGCTGCTACTCATGGCCACGGAACCCCAGGGAACAGGCTGATTTTGGTGCTGGCAGCAAGGAGGCTCCGAGAAGCACAGATGCAAGGCACCATCATCTCAGGGCACTGCAGGCATTTCTCCTACCTCAGACTTTGGGAGGAGCAGTAACATGACACTGGACCTACAGCAGCCATCACAGCTCAACAAATTCAGAGGCTTCAGAGACCTGTCCCTGCCCAGAACCTCAGGTGACTGATGATGACACGTGCCAACGCCTGTGGCCAGCCTGGCACAGTATCTCTACAGCTGGGAAGCTCAGTGGGAATGGAGCCTCTATCCACTGCTTCGGGAGGCCCCCAAGTACAGCTCAGCAGAGGACAGTGCCCCACGAGCCCAGCCCAATTTATTCAAGTGAAGGAACATGGGGACATATTAAGTACCAAGAGGTCCCTTCCTTTCCAATAGCTAAAAATGAGAAATACTGATAATTTTTTTGCAATTTTTTTGTATTCCCACAGAAAAGGCTCAAAGCACTAGCACTCTGGAAAAGCAGGAGGACCTTGTGGCCCTGTTATTCCCAGTGAGGTGGAAGCAGAGCTCAGAGGGGGAGAAAGAATAATGTCCTCCCTTTCTATTCAGAGCAGCTTCAAAAGTTAGATGCTGGTTAGCCACGTGCCAGCAGAAAAAAAGAAAAAAAGCTCTGCTCCAAGAGAGGGATTCCAATGAAACCTCTGGAGCTACTGAAGGAGAAAGGAGAACTGGCTTTTCCAACAAAGTTTAACTGCAGAGCTCTAGCCACAGTTTATCTTCTGAATTTGATTATAAGGCTTAGCTGAGATATTAGCTCTGGTACAATTTCCAAGATTGCAGAACAGGGAGAATAAGATGACAAAATGTCGAGGGGGTATTAGTTACGAGAAAGAAAAGAGTGCAATGTAAGTTTTACTCTGAGCTGTCACTATCACAGTATTGTCAAAGAGATATGGGAACACGAGAGAAGTGGAAGAAACAAATACACAGAGAAAATATATACAGCTAGTGTAAAGTGAAGTAGAAACATATCAGTATCACCCAAGATATTGGTAAAACTCAGGAAAAACCTTACTGCTGCATCCCCCAGTTCAGGCATTGGGCTGTGCAAAGCAGGACAAAACAAACATGCCTGGTTCTAGCTAGCACTTGGCCTACACAAGATCTAATACTTTTCTAAGCCCTGGGCCAAATGCCAAACTTTTTACTTACCTCAACCCAATCTAATACAATACTTTTTAAGCAGCAGTTTGCTTAAGGATAGAGTTGACACTTAATAAAACTATGCAGCTACAACAAGTAGAAGATGGAAACTGAAGAGGGTAAAAACAAGCCCCCAAACGCTACACCCCTCATCAGGTCTTTACCAGCTATTCTTGTGTGTTGTTCTCCTGCCTAAATGAAGCTTAACAGGATGGCACATTTCTGCAATGCAGGATATCTCTGTCTTATTCCACAGAATGTCTGAATTAGGAAGAAGCCCTTATATCCAAACCAGATAGGCTGAGGAACAAAGTTAAGACTTTGGGCTTCATTAAATTGTTTTATGGAAATAAAGAACTTAACTCCACGCTGCTTGGGCGCCCGGACACCCAGGGAAGCCCAGATTCCTATACAGTGGGGAGGAGGAGGGAGGTTTCTCTTCCCGTGCAAAGTTCTGCATATGGGTTTGTTTGGCCGGTACCTGCAACACGCTCAGACATGCAGGCTGGGCCCGTTCCAGTGGCTGCAGCTGCCCAGCACGAGCCGGCTGCTAGGCAGGTACCTTGCAAACTTGTCTGTCACAGCCTGGGAAAGACTGTTCCACAAATCCAAACGGGATGCATCTCAGCTCCAGCAAAGCTACAGGCAGCTTTGGAATACTCATTGAATATTTGTCAATTAAGAGCTTAACAGGCAGTAGGAGTCAAAATAGCAATGGATTGTTAAGAAAGTAAATTTGTTAGTGTAGAAAGCTTATCCACAAGAAGCCAGACTAATTATTTCTTCCGTTTAGACCATTAGCAGCATAATTTGGACTCAACAATATTTCATTATCTGTATTATAGGTATATATGCTGAGAAGCTCCTGTAGATGTTGGAGGACAGATCAGGGGCATTTTTCAACTGATTAACTTCTGACCTGGTCTGGCACGTTTCACACAACCAAAACAAGGTGAAGCTTTAGGAGGAATCCTGTGTTTTTATTCTGGGAGCAGTTCACAGCCACCTCACCATAATTAAGTGTGATTACCTGCATTAAGAGGAGGGAGAGCACCTTCTCCTAGAAGGAGAGGTTTTTGGCAAACTTATATTGATCCTAGAAAAATATATATCTTTAAAAGTGAAGTTTACAAAATGTTGCAAGAGAAACGACACTGTTTTTACTTTGAGAGTTCAAACATTTGGTAACTTAGATCTGCAGGTCACAACAAAGCTACAGTGATGTTGAGCAGCATTCTCAGAATTTTCTGAGAAGAAATGTTAAAGAAAAATGTTAAAGCTCTAAGGTGAGGATAGGTGAGGTGATCTTATTCCTCTGTTTCAAGGCTGAAATTCTCACCCTTCTAAATCAGTTGAACATGTTCAATTTTCAGGAGTCACTTGCACAGTTTCTCTGCACATCTCTGGCAACAGCGCTGCTTTTAGCCCCAGTAACTCAGTAACCCAGCTCAACTGTCCCAACAGCTATCCCAACACAAGGCTCCTTATAAGGAAGAAATAATTCATTCCCAGGGTCTATTCTCAATAAATGTAAACTGAATGTGCTCATTCCTTGAGGAAATACAGAGCAGTATTAATTCACACAGCTCTGGGCCTCTGGCACACACAATGCCCTCCCCTTCAGCCCATCTCCGATGACTTCATAAGTCAAGTATCAAGCCGCAGAAAGGCAGAGGACATAGCAATGAATGTCAAGAGGATTTAGCTCAAATTAAGATGTTTGTCTCTTTACACAGTTCCAGAAAACTGGTAAAGCACGCTCAGTATTTTAAGTACATTTTCTTAAGTGTTTTTAGACTCTAGCATCTGACTCTGGTTTTGGAATCATTGTGGAATTTAATTAGAATAAAAAGCTGTATTTTGAAAGGGCTCATTCGGTGCCGCTAGTTTATTTTCACTTTAATGGAAGGATTCTAAACTCTTAAAAGTGCTGGCAATATTTCTTCTAGAGTGTTTGGTTTGATTTAACAGACTTTTGAAAGGCAGACTTTCTATTTTTAACTCATAGGTAAAAATAGTTTCTGAACACAGTGAATAAAACTATTTTAAAAAATACTTAAAAACTGAAGGTATTGTTCAAATAACAGTGTTTGTTTTCACCTACAGTCTTAAGATGATCACTTTATCAGTTCTCATCCCTATGGCATCTTTTACCAAAGAATTTGCTAAGTGAGAACTTCAAGCAGCTAACACAAAGCATAGTGGTATTAGCTGCCTTTTCCTTAAAAAAGAAAAAATAAAAACCTTTACAGGAACAGGTTAAAAAAAACACGTATTTAGGATTGTAAATTCACCTGCTTTAGTATACTTATCAGCACGTCTTGTACTCAATTATTAAACTTTTAATTAAGTCTTTTTCTTCAAGTTTCTTCAAGTATCCTCCCAATTCCAGCTGCCTTCCCCAAATTGTTTCCTCTGCACCTCTGTCCCCTTCCTTCCCCATTTAGAAATACTTTATGCAAAGCATGAATGTGGACCCTTGTTCTACTTGAAGGCAATAATGCCACTTCTCCCCTTAATGGTTCTTGTTCTCACTTTTCCAGTTAAGATTTAAGCACCAGGGTGATTTGTGTTTGTTTGTGTAGATTCTGTGATTCTGTGTTGTCTAGCACTCATTTGTCTGAAATGCAGAGTCTTCTACATACAGATCATTTTTACTTCATACAGAGACAAAAGCAGTATATGATTTTTCTTGTAAATAAGCAAAATGTATAAAATACCTTGTATGTGTTACTGCAGTGACCTAAGGTGATCACAAGTGTCCCAGAGCACTGCAGCTTTATTGAGAAGCAGTTGAACAGCCCGGAGCCTGCTAAAGCATGAAGAGCAACAAGAAGAGCTCACTCAGGTCTCCCCTCCAAGACAAGCTAGCTAATGACAAATCTAAGCAAAGTTAGGGCATAGCTTTAACACACCTGAATTTCTTCCCTGGGATTCATGTGCCTTGCCAGTTGTCTTCAGAGAGTTAAATGAACTATAATGCAACTGTATCAGGATGGAGGAAACTCAGGCGTAGACTAAAGCGTGCAGCCTCTGCATGCTGCAGGTGTTGGAGCAGCTCAGTGCAGCAGGAGGCAGGGGAAGGCCCCTCACGCTTGCAGCACAAGCTCCAGGACAGAGGTGGCCTCACCTCCTCCTTTAGTCTCCAGCCAGAACAGAGGAAGGCATCAGCACCATCCCGTGGAGCTATTAACGTTCACAGCCCTAATGGGAAGCCCCTATTCCTGCTCAGCAGCAGATGAACGAAGCATCCACTGCATCTATGGGCTTTTTGATCTGCTTTTCTCTGGGAGTATTTCAAGATCTTTTCCACAGATCCGAAAGGTAGGAAAATTACTAAATTGACACATGGGCTAGTTTTGCTTGTCATAGATACTTGATTTCTCATTGGCACACTCCTCATTCTCCTTATTTCTCAGGTTTTAGCGTGTTTATAGCAGAAATTACGCTTGAACGACACAGAAGAAAAAATGCTTCAAGGTACGGAGAATTGTTAACAAAGATGGGAACAAAACTAAATACTCAGTTCTTCTCTTTTCATACACATAAATTTCAAGGCAATCACAGATATTCTGTTCTTACCTTCTACATTCCCCTTCCTCTGCTCTCTGAAATACTGAACCCAATACTGTATTAATGGCAAAGAAAGCACCATGTCTGCATTTCTTGTCTTCAGCCTTCGGGCTATCAAATACCCCGAGATGTACTCAAGTTAAATATATAAATATAGTACATTCCTTGGAAGACACGTGCCCAAAATGATGGCTAGTTGACATCCTAGCCAAGTGTCAGCAAATTTGGGAACCAGTGCCTCAAGTACCTTTGTACTTGGGAAGCCCCTTCCACCAGCTTACATCCATTTCCTTTCCAGAAGGCAGCTTGCATGATCAATCCCAAAGGAAAAAAAAATAAAGCAAGTTGTAGAATACACAGAAAATAAAGTATGCTGAACATAGCTCAGACCTCCTCTGTTAGTCTGTAGTTTAAACATCTTGGTTTAAAGCCATTAACTGTTTCTTAATACAAATGACAGTAATGAAAAAAAGTTGAATTCCTAACCATAGCAAAATTCTCTTGGGAAATTAGAAGACGATACTAATAAGAGCTCAGTAACATACTGGAGAGCCAGTACTTGCATTTGCTAGGCCACTGTCACATTTTCCATCTTTTCTAGAAATCTAAGCAAGTTTATAAAGTTGATGGTTTTTACCCATTTTCAATGGAAAAATGCAGTTTTGGAAAAACTATTCAATCACTTTTTTTTTTTTTTTGAAGTGTGTGTGTATATATATATATATATATATTTCTATTCATGTTGTTCCAGTCTAACTTTTAGGTTAAAACAAAGCCAGGTCCTGCGCTTCCAGCTAGCTTGCTGTTAGTTGTATTTCTTGGCACAGTTTGGGTGCGTTCCCCTCCAGAGCCACCTCCCCAGCCCTGGGGGCACCTCCCTGTGCCCTCCGCATCCTGGAAAACAGAGTCCCGCTGGATGAGCTAAAGCAGGCGAGCAAATGAAGCCACGAGGCACGCGAGTTAGGGATCCGACACAACATGTCAGCAGCTGCTGTTCACTGCTGAAGGGAAGCAAGACATACAGTCTTTCTTTCCACTATAAGTTGCTAAATATAGACAGATACATAGATATTTAAGATAAGGTTTATCAGAATGTTTAATTCCATTAAAAGGATGAAAAGCTGATTGTGCTAAACCAAGGTTACTTCAAAACTGTCCTCCAAAAGGGGAAAAAAATGCACTGGCTTCATCAGTTAGCCCTGCTCTTTCTGTGTTATTTCTCTGCTAATTCGCATCAGCCCACGAGGACCCGTGGCCGGAGCTACGTGCACTATACCCACATGTGGGGGTGACACAAGCCCGGCTTATGTGGGGGTGACTCTCTCCTATTTGGGGGCTTAATATTCCAATTCCGAGCCTGCTGCTGCAGTTCCTTTCGCAAAGAAGGCCTAGCTTTGCGCTTCGTTTTGGGGTGCCTTACCTCAGTGCTCCTGAATTAAAAAAGAAAAAACAAAATCGTTTTTACTCATGAGCTTGAGGAAACTGCAAGCATCACACCCATGTCCCTCCCGCCTTCCCCGGCTAAAAATTAACCAGAACAGATGGTTGACGCCAGCCATATACATATATATATACACACACACATACATATATTTATACGGTTCTTTCAACACCAAGGCAAACACAGTATTTTAACTGCGCGCAGTTTACTCACCGCGGGCGGCGGCACCGAGCCGCTCTTCACTCTGGGCTGCCCAGCCCGCAGCTCGGGCTGCCGAGCGAGGCGGCAACGGCCGCGCAACGGCCGCGCAACGGCCGCGCAACGGCCGCTACCGTAGTGCCCCGCATAGACGGGCGGCGCTCTCTGCGTCACGCGTGGGAGAACCGACCCTGCGGCAACTTGACAGCGGATTCACCCCACGGGGCGGCGCCCAGGGATGCCCCAGTCGCGTGTGGGGAAAGCGACTCGGCAGGGAGAAGGGCTGAAACGGGCAAAGCCCGTTCTCCCTGCCCTACCCGAAGGAGCCGCGGCCGTTCCCTTCTCCCCCGCGAGCCGGCCGGGGGCGCCTCTCGCCTGCTCTCGCCGCCGTCCCGCCGCAGCCCGAGCGCCGGCAGCGCCGCGGCTGAGCGCTTGGAGGCGGGCCAGACCCCCCCCCCCCGCCGCTTCCCTCCCCGCCCCGCGGGCGGCCGCCGCCTCCGCCGCTCCCGTGCCATTACCGTATTTCCCCGAGCGCCGCGCCGCGCCGCGCGCCCCGCCCGGCTTTCCCAGCAGAGGTGACCGGGTTGCGGCGGCCCCGCCCCCGCATTCCAGTCCCTACATGGTGAATGGGGAGGCCCCGCCCCCTTTTCCCACCACGCGCGTGACGTCACGGGGGAAATAGACACCCCCCGCTCGCGTTGGCCGCTCTATTTATGTTTGTGGCGGGGATTTGCATCCGGGCCCCGCCCCCGTCCGTGGGCGAGGCGCGAGGCCCCGCCCCCATGCCCATATTAGGCCGCGGGGGGCGTGCCGCCGGCGGGCGCTCGCCCGCTTCCTGGTGCCGTTTATAGGGTACGGGCACTTCCGCCGGGCGCGTAGAAGCGGCGCGATCATGGCGGAGCGCGGTCAGCTCCCTCCCGCCGCCAAGCGCCTCTGCTGCAGAGCCGGCTACGGCGCCGCGTGCAGGCCGGGAC